>PVLA01000071.1:214375-570093 GCA_004027455.1 Hydrochoerus hydrochaeris
CCTTGTAGATGAGCTCAAAACTGTAATATTAAATCAGGTGAAGCAAGATATAAGAGTATTAATAAAAGAGATGATAAGGACCTCTCAAGAAGACACAGACAGAAGAAGGGAGGAACACACAAAAAAGGAAACATTCGGTATAGAATATAAAGAAAATCTAGAATACATGAAGCAAATTCAAAGAGATTACCAGGAAATTAAAAACTCCATTGAAAGCTGGCAAAGCTGCTTAAAAGAAACTAAGGATAGACATCAAAACTTGAACACAAGTTTGCAATGTGTGATCAAAAGGAAAGATCTCTTAAAAATAACAAGGAAACAGGCAGTAACAATACAAAGGCTAGAAGACAACAAGAGAACCTATAATTTAAGAATAAGAAACATGAACAAAGAAGCAGGAATAAAAACAGGCAAATTACAAAGGCTATTCATGGAAATAATTAAGGAAAGCTTTCCAAGCATGGGAAAAGAAAATGATATTCACTTATGTGAGGCATACAGAACTCCAGCCACATACAACCGAAACAGAGCTGCAACCAGACATATAATAATCAAGATACCAGAAATCAGAATATAAAAACAGAATATTAAAAGCCATCTGAGAAAAGACACAGATTACCTATAAAGGAAAGCCCATCAAGATCATAGCAGACTTCTCAACATAGACAATCAGATCAAGAAGAGCTTGGAGCGAAGTATTCCAAACACTGAAAGAAAATAACCTCCAGCCCAGATTGATGTACCCTGCAAAACTGTCACTAGAAATTAATGGAGAAACAAGATGCTTCCATGACAAAGAGGAACTGGAGGAATTTGTTACCACCAATCCAACCCTACAGAGAATACTGAAGGACATTCTAGAGAGAGTAAAAAAAAATACCAGGATTTTAGGAAAAGTGGCAGAAAGGCTTCAATGAACAGGGAAGGCAGTAGAATAAAGGAGAAAAGTAGACAAACAAAGGCAGAAAAATAGCATAGCAGAAATGAGGCAGAGAAGATTGGCTATAATCTCTAACATAGATGGTCTTGATACACTAAAAAAAAAAGAGAGAGAGAGACAGGGAGAGTAGATCAGGAGGTAGGGTCCATCAAGATGCTCTGTATAGGAACTATAATCAACCTGAGAGAGGGTTTATGGACCAAAAATCAAATATGAGAAAACAATGCTCTATGTGACAGGGAGCCAGAAAGAAATAGGAGCAACTTGATCACCACCTGCAGATAGATTGGAAAGACAGGATATTTATGTACAGTAGAGAACTACTCAGCTATAATGAAGGAAAACCCTGAAGCTTTTGAAGGTAAAGGAATACAACTTGAGATCAAGTTCAGGAGTGAGAAGGTTCAGAACCAGTTAGGTAAAAAGCAGGTTGCCCCTCCAATCTAAAAACTGAGGGAGTTGGTGGGACCCAAAATGCGCAGCACCCTGTGGGAGTGAAAGGGGAGGAATAGCCTAAAAAAAAGAAGGCAGAGGATATTGTTAATAGTATACCAGGATTTAAAACCCACATTACTCACACCACTCTGCTTAGATGGATTATATTCTTTTCCAGTTTGTCTACTTGTACTAGATTTGAGGGCACAGACAGTTATCCCAAAAATAGCAGAATATAGTATGGTAATCATCCTTAATTTCTTATTAACTTAATCTGAAGCTCTGTATAATTTACACTGTTTTACCATGACTGATCTTAATTGAATCTGGTTTGTTGGATTGCTGTTTTGTATTGATAGATTTTATTCAAAGTTATTATGATTGATAGAATCAAGTCTGAGAGTATAAGCAACTATATTCCCGATGACAAGATTCACTAGAATATTCACTCTAGTTTGATTACCTGCCTTTGAAGTTTTACACTGTCTACAGTGTTTTATTTTTACTACTATTATTATGCACTGCTATATTCAATTATACTGCTATATTCAATTACACCTGATGATATAGACAATTCTATTGAAGATAACAAGAGACAACACAGTAACCATTGTAGATCACCTTGTACTGTGGTTTTATATGACTTTTTGGTTTCATGTTTTTATAGGAATTTGGTTTGTTTTGTCTTGCTGTTTTGTTTTTCCCTCTAATACAGAAAGGATAGGAATGCATGTAGAGACTCATGCATGCATAGCTGTTTACACTCTCACTGTTTGAATGTCTACTTTGTATGCTTTAATTTTGTAACTTGAACAGCTATTTCTAAGGAGACATTATGTAATTTATCAACTAGTGATTTCTGTTTATCTTTTTTTATTTTGAAATTCTGTATTATTTCTACCCTTTTCATGTTTTTTTCTTTAAATAAAAAAATTTTTTTTTCAAAAATCTCTATGGTATAAAACACAATCATGGATAATGTACATGAAATTAATTCTCTTAACATATCTATTAATCGGTTAGACAAAATGACATAAAACACAAATGTTAAGTCAAAATAAAATATCTAAATACCATAGACAAAAATAGAACTGTGAGAAAGCAGTGAAATATTATTTTAAGTGATTTTGACATGTGGTAGTAACTGCTTAGATGTACAACTAAAAATTATTAAAAATTTCTGCTATTCTGTTAGTAAAACCAACAATAATGATAGTTGCAACTTTCTCTTCACTGAAAATTGTTTTTTTTTTTAACCTCTTCTATCCTCTAAGTACTACAGGAAAAAGACATGTTAGATTAGTGATGAAGAAAAAACAGTTTGAGAAATTTAGAAAGCATACAAGAGCTGCTACCATTTGTGAGGGAATCTAATGGAGGAGGAAATTAGCATCTTAAGAAGTGATATTTTACACTTTGCATGTGTTTAGACTTTTATAATAGGGAAACTTTAGATCAATGGCTTAAACAAATGTGTGTTTCTCACTATTCTGAATTCTAGAGTCCAAGATCAGCATGCCAGGAATAACCTGTCTTGCTAGAGTTTACTTCCTTGTTGCCAAATGGGTATGTTCTTATTGTTTTCCACATGACAGAGAGCAAGAAGAAAAGGGTGGCTCTCTTTAACTTCTTATAAAAACATTAATCACATCATGAGGGTCCATCTTGTGGCATAATTACCTTCCAGAGACCCTGTCCCAAGACATTCACATTAGAGCTTTAACATAAAAACTTGTAGGAGGATACACAAATTCAGGCTCTAGCAGAATGCTTTTCATTTTGCTGGAGAAACATATGTAAATATATTAAATTATTTTGCCATTATTTTGGAATTAATCATTTCTTTAACACTGACCTAAAGCTACCAAGCACATATTTCCTCAGCATGACTTTGTGCCAAGTGTACCTGTAAGTGCTGGGGGCCACTAGTGAGTGAAAGCACAATATCTGACCTCAAGAGGCCAAATTATACCTGTTCACTTGAAATAGAAATCTTCTGAACAAGAAAAATGTAGTGGGAGATATTGAAAGGGGAAATACATGGATCAGCAGACATTGCCTAGTTCTTACAAATTATGCTACAAAGTCACCAATGTACTCTAATCAATGTACTCTCTGTAATATTATTACAGTCAACTCTATAAACCATTTACCAGGCATATTTTATGCCAGTCAATATGCTAATCACTTGCCTTGCACTATCTCATTTTATTAACAGGCGATTAGGTAGATACCTAATACTATCCCCAATTATGATTGTTTTAGTCAGGGATTGTGAGGAGAACAATTAGAATTAGGACACAGAATTTATGTTATTTTATGATGGTCACCCATCATAAAATACAGGAAATTTGTCCACAACACTAAAGACACAGAATATTCAGCCAAGGGCCTGGATCCCACAGCAATGTCCTGCATGAGTCCAGATGAAAACCTAGAGCCCATGACAATGCCTCCCACGAGTCCAGCTGGAGGTTTAGAGCCCAAGAGAAGGACTCACAGCAGTCTATTTTACGGATCTGTATGGGGAAGGCCCAAAGGTCAGCAGTTGAAGCTAGAAAGTCTCTGCAAGCAGGGTGAGGAGCTGTGCTGGTAGGCTGAGGGTTCCACAATGGAGCCAAAGCAGTCACACTCAAAACAAAGACCAGGGCTGTCCTGAAAAGCACCACAGCCATCCTCAGCGACACGGAGGCCCCGAGCTCCTCCGACGATAAGCACAGTCAAGTACATGCCAGAAAGCCAGCATGACGAGTCACTCCTGGAGATTAAACAGCACATATCTTCCCCGCCAGAGCCATGAAGCGATGCTCAGTGTAAGGACCAGAGCAACCCCATAGTGAACCACAGCCACTCTCGCCAACAAGGTCCCGAGCTCTTCCTAATGACAATGGTAGAACTCACACTGGAGAAGCTAGTCATGACGAGCTCCTCTAGGAGAACCAATGGGTCATACAACAACACTTAGAGAAACCACAGCATCTCACTCTTCTTCTCCACATCTCTATTTATGCTGGCAACTTTCCTCAGGTGGGCCATCTACACTTAGCACCATGCTGATTTAATTCCTCAGTTTTTAATCCGTAACAATGATTTTCCTGCAGTCCTCTAGGACACCTGCTTTAACCACTATAATCTACTACTATAACCTAGTGGGGAACTTACCCCAATTTTTACCTATACGTGATATAGTTCATTTCTATTTCTACAATGGAGAGGCTGAACATGATACACGAACTTCAAGGAATGTTTTCAACTTTAGATGACTTTCTCTTCTTTTTTTTCTCAAACAATTTCTAATTCCAAATTTCTTCAGAAAGAAATTTCAGGATTGATTTACTTTATCTAGCACTTAAGGAAATCAAATGATACGAAACACTTGGGGTTAAGTTCCTGTTTCAAAGGATATTTCCAACCTCAAGATTCCCTAACCTGTATCTCTGGATCCTATACAACTCTTCTTACCAACAGCACACTTCAGGTTCAAGGTCACCTTATACTTCTGTGCATTTTAAAGATGGCCCATACTTAAAGAAGGAGTGAGCAAGTTTTCTCAGTTTTTATTCTATCTCCACCCCACCCCATGTAACACCAATACCATAAAAACAACTATTACTTGAGTAGGGTAGAAAATAGCAATTTTAAATGGCTAAAGAAAGTGTCATTTTTAAAAATAATCACTACCATTATTTTTTTATTTGGGAGGAAGAGAGAGATAAAAATATTGTGAATCAATAGAAGTCTTGGCCCACAGTCCCCAGACCTTATTTATCTGGGAATTGTTTATCTCCCTGAGTCCTCCCTCAGAGGAAAGCATAATAATTATTGTTTAATTATAGCTCAAGTAAATTTTCTCTCTCAGCTCTAAAGCAAGATGACTCATAGCTCTTTATTTGCAAAGAAACATCTTTGGAAGGAAAATAATTTTTAAAAGCCAAAAGTGTGAAAGGGATTCAAGACTTCTATTTAGGTCCCTTAATGACAACAAAGGCATTGTCACTTGACATTATCCCCAAAGGGTAATGTTTATACCTGCAGTCAAGAGATGTATCTTTCTTCAGTAATGATCCTTCTTCTACTCATGACTGCATGTAGCAAGGAAACATCCTCCAGCGAAAACCCTTTTTCTCCTAAAATGCTTGCAGCTGAGCCATCCCCTGACCGGGATGTAACTATGCTTATATCAGCATCGGGCCATCAGGGCACACCTAAACACATATAAGTCCCTGTGTTGTTCCAGCTGATGATTTAGTATTTGGCACTCATTGGGAGCCCCATATACTATATACTCTCAATCTCTAATCCCAGTAGGGTCTCTCAGCCCCAGTTGATTTTCAAGTCACTGAAGTCTTTGTCATAAGTAAAATTTAAATTCATCCAACCTGAATCTTATAAACCTCCAGTTCAATCTAAGAAATCCCAGTGATGTCACCTGTATTAATTTCCAGGAAAACTGAACAAAAACTAAAAATAAAAACAGACTCACCAGGAAGCCATGATGTTAGATACACTACTATTGTCCAAACTTCTCATTTTGCAGAAAATATTACTATTGGAGTGTTATATTACAGTGGATGTTACTATATACTCTTTTTTATTTGAAATGTAGACTCTTAATCTAATGAGGCACTTCCCCATCTAGCTCTCCATCTCTCTTCCTGGATGGAATGAGAGGAAATAGGTTGATAAAAAGAAAATTAAAAGGCAGATTCAGACTATTTATCATAAAACTTTTTAATGTGAAATCTACAACAGTTAATCTGGTTTGTCAACTTGATTGGTTTGAGAGAAGCCCAGGGTATTAAGCCCACTTGTGGATGTGCCTGGATCCTTCTCTGATACTGTTTCCTTGCTCTGCTTTTTAATCACTATGAAGTAAGCAGTTTCATTCTACCATCACATGTCTGCCTTACCATCACCAACCATGGACTGAATCCTCTAAAAATAGGAGGCAAATTAAATATCTCCTCCCATAAATTGCAAGTTTGGGACAACTTGTCCTAGAGACAAGAAAGCTGACCAATACAGAAAACTATCACAAGGATGTGAGGTCATTGCTAAGATAATAAATACCTGATCATACGGTTCAGAAGTCTTTGGAACTGGTTTGTGATAGGAGTTTGAAAAGGTTTAGAGACACAGGCTAGAGAAGAATTAGAATGGGCTAAGCAGAGCTTGATCAGTGATTCTGGGAAGAACTCAAAAACCAGAATGCTGAAAGAAACGCTAACAGTAAAGCCTGGGCTAAGAGGTTTCACTTGAAAATGAGGACTGTATTGAGATTTGGATGAAAGGCAACGCATGTTACACTTTGAAAAAAGATCTAAATTTTTCTCATGTCCAGAGATTTTCCAGAAGACTGAGGGAAAAAAAAGTAAAAACTTAAATTTTAGCCACAAAAGAAAGTGGTATAAATTTTGGGCAAAAGGAGGTATGGTCCCTAAAGAGATTAGCACCACTAGAAAGACCAAGTACTTTCAAGACAAGAAGAAAGATGATCTGAGGCTTCTCAGCAATCAGCCACACCCCACCTATCACAGGCTCAAAGCTACAAAAGTATAAACCTTCCATTTGAGAAAAACGCTACTGTGCCTCATGCTTATGAAGGCATACCCAGGGGTTTATTTTCCTTGGTTTCATTTCGTCATGCCCATGCATCCAGGCATTCAGAGGTGACAGAGACCATAATCAAAGGGTGAGTGGCAACTACTTACATTGCTGACAAGTCTTGGAGTCTTCTATGTGATGCTGGTTTTTCAGGTATGCAGAATGCAAAAGTTGTAGGGTTACGGAAGCATTCACCCAGATCTCAAAGGAAGACAGGCAAAGTGCCCCTGACAGGTGAGTCCATGAAACTGTAAGAATGAAGCTGCAGCTCAGTAGAGACCCCAGGAAGATGGAGATGTAAGAAATGTGAGACATCTGCCAAGGAAACCTGCAGGCAATGAGTAGAACCAGCCCAAGAAAGAGATGATGTAGATTACAATCAGCAAGGCCATAGGGGCGGGGCCCACGTCTTCTATTATGTATTCTGGATGCAAATGTATTTAGTCAACTTTTGCTGGACACAGTACTCAACACTCATGACTCCAAAAGCAAAAGTTTAATTTAGCTCACAGTTTGGGGAGATTTAGTCCATAGTTAGCTGTCTGCAAGGCAGGAACATAATGACACAAGGCATGTGGAACAAAGGTGCGTGGTTTGTGGTGGTCAGGAACAAAGCAGTGCAACAGTGCTGGTGAGGAAAAAGTAGGAGACCCACACCTCCATCACCCACCCATCACACCCATGAACGTGTCCTGCTAATGTTCTAGGCATTAATTGATTCAAAGATGACATATTGCAATCAACAGTCACACTGGAAAAGTCGAACACAGTGCCACATGCTTTTAATATCAGCATTTGATAGGCTGAGACAGAAGGATCACCATGAGTTCAAGGCCAGCCTGAAATGCACAGTGAGACTCTGTCTCAGAAAAAAATAAAGAAAAGAAAAGAAAAATAAACAAAAACAGTCACACTGGATATTGAGCTACAGGATTTAATATTTGCCCTGCAGGATTTTAGTCTTCCTTTGGTCCTGTTCTTTACTATATCCTTATTTCTCCTTTTAGAATAGGTAAGTTTTTGTAACTTTCTTTTTTTAATTTTCATAAGTTTATAGCTAAGAGTTGCCTTGCATCTCAGGGAAGACATTAGATTCAGACTTTCAATCAATGCTGGAACTGTTGAGACTTTGGCAAGGAAAATGGTGCATTTCTGAGTCTATGCAGAATAGTTATACCTTGTTAAGTGGACTTATAACCATGCATGTGTATAGAGACTAAGAATGATTTAAGGATATATGGTTGGGTGTCAAATTAACAAGGAGTGTGGTATGATTGTTAAGCTGACCTGTCAACTTGATTGACTTGAGATCTACCCAGAAGACTAGTAAACCACACTTCTGGGTACATCTGGGTGGCTCATAAAGATACGACCTTGGATATTATATATGGTCTCTAGCACCTACCTCCTGGTGACATTCCACTGCTCTGCTTCCCGGGCACAATGAAGTTAAAAACTCCACCACAACCTTCTTCCAGGATGTTCCTGCTTTGGAACCAGCTGGCAATAGACTGAAGCCTCCAAAACCATGAACAAAAGTAAACCTGTCCTGCTTTAAATTGCAGGTGTCAGGTATTTTGTGCCAGCAACAAGTAACCTGATCAAAATAAAGTCTGAATTTTTTATAGAATCTTTCTTTTTGTGATCCATTAAGGAGACATGCAGGGCTTTCTTTTTGTGTGTGAAGATAAGAAAGCTCATCATATTGATGGGTAAGTGGTAATTTTACAGTGTCATGAAGACCAATATAATCAACATGTCTACACTTAGTTTATTGGGGTAAAGTTCATAATAATAGCAAATACTGTACCAAAAGTAAAATACTTCCCAATGTTTAAGAAAAATCTTAGCACTTCTGGCAACATATCATGTCTTAATATGTTAGTGTTAAGTTAATTTAAATAAGCAGAAATAGGCACTTGTTAAAGAGTGTCATTAGGGAAACAGTTACAGAAAAGGCAACTAGTAGAAATAGTTTGCCTATATGTTTATTATACTAAATACCTGGAGAAAAACATAGGTATAGACACCCTTTCCCTCTATAATCAATAAAACATACATCTTGTCCAGTATATACTCATATCTTTAGCCAGTCCTTATATAATAATAAAAGTTCTTCATAGATAAGAATTTTTATGTGGAAAAAAAACCTGTTTATCATGCTAAGCTTGTGATCTGGTCTACGGCAGGTCTAATTTTAACAGCATTTTCTGAAGAGAATAGAATGAATACACTATTTCATTTCCTTCCTTGACCTATTTTAGCATATTGTGTCCCATTTAATATTTTCTTCCTTTGCATTCTCCCTCCTGCATGTTACGCAGAGATGCTGAGAAGGTGAAAGCAAAGCGAATTTATCTTCCAGCCACCTCCCTAAAGGACAGTGGAGAAACGTGACCATACTCTTGATCATGCCTCCCACTGTGCTTGGCCTGTAAAAGGCACTCATTGAAAAGCACATGAAATTCAGAAAGACACAGAAAAAAAATTTGACTTGCCCAAACCTTGCCATCTTTCTTAGGCTTTTCCAGCCCTGCCCTAGTTAGTGTCTCCGGCCAGAGACACTACAGGAGCACTGTAGCTCTGTTTAACTCTGTCCCCTCCATGACATGACTGGAACTCCTAGGATAGAGGCTACTCTGGCATTGTTATCTATTAATGAGTCTCAGGCTAAGTGCTTAGCTTTGGTTACTGAATGCTAGTAAGTGGCAGAACTGGGGCTAGAATCAGGTTCTATGACTCTTAAGTCTGTGCACTTTTTTATTATTCTATTGACTCCTACTTGGGAACATCTCACTTATTCATTTCATTAATCTGGTCAGGGGAAACAGCTGATGAATGTGACAAACCAATCTACTCAAATGTGGGGCAGTGATTTCTAAGATATCTTCCAAAGAGAGCAAGCTGCTCTTGGTTCTTTATTTTGCTGTGACCATGTAAAGTGAATTGTGTTCCAGCTGTGTCAGTGTCATCTTGGACCTCCTTTAAAATGCAGATCCTCAAGACCCATCAAACTAAATGAATTTCCATGCATATATTTCCATGAGACTCCTATGAACATTGCACTGTGGGAAACTTTGATGGCGTTCCTCATGACAACTGTCTTCTTACTGTTCCTGACTACCATAATGAAAAAAATCACTTCCTAAAATGTTCTAAGCAGATTTGGTGGCACACATCTGTAATACTAATACTTGGGAAGACTGAGACAGGATGATTGCTATGAGTTCAAGTTCAACCTAGGCTAAAAAGTGAATTCAAGGCCTGCCTAAACTGCATAGTGGAACCCTGTCTCAAAAAAGACAAACAAGTACAAAAACAAAGTGTTCTAAGCACACTTCAGTGAATAATGTAGGTTTATCTCACCACAGTGCCCCATCGTGCCAGGAGTGGAGTCTGATACTCGTCATTCTAACTCATGAGTATGTTTAACTTCTGACATGGGGACTTTGCAGACAAAGAACCTCTTCAAAACCCCAGAACATACACATGCAGATATTGCCACAGTATATTTATGTATAAGGTCTCCCCTGATTAGGGATATGTACTCCTTAACCTTTCAGAAGTGAAAGCCTAATACTTAATTACAAAGGAAGTCACCCATCAACTAGTAAGTACAACATAGTCACTATTTTTGGTGGCCACTCATTTCGGAAGAAGGCATTTTCATGAATTTATTTTTCTCTGGGCCTGAGATTTTTCCTCTTGGTGAATTTTCATTTGGCATGGAATTATAATATAGCTAATGCTACTGTGAGATAGAGAAATAAAAATAAAATAGCTCTATCATGGTGACCTCAGAAGGAGTTAAATTTAGAGAAAAAACAAAAACTACGACATTTCTAGGAACATTTGAGTGAACGGATCCTAATACAAATTATCAGTCCTTTCATGTATAAAAAAGATTGGGAAATGTCTTTTAAACCTTTAAAACACCAGCTCCAAGTTCATTAGAGGTGTCTTTGCCTGCTGTACTCAGTGGTATCTGCCAGAACGAGTATATAGACACCATATGCATCAAGCCTGTGGATATTGGTGGTCTTTTTGGTGACTTTGGAGCATTCACATTTTGTCTTGTCATGTGTATTTTCCAATAGATAACGTTACAACATTATCACAGTATTTGAAGTATAAAATTAGTTGCGCTTATTTTGTTTAGTTTATTGCTTTTTCAACAATGACCTTCTCATTTCTGTTTCTTATTCCAGGTAGAATCTACCTCAAATTGCCAAATACATCATCATGTAAACCTGATGGAAAAGACAACATGAAGCTGGTTTGTTCTGCAACCTGTTTGGGATCTGAACCTCAAAAAAGCAATGAAAGTAAGATTCTCTTCTGTCTAAGGTGCTATAATCTTTCACAGTCTCTAGATTGGAAATCTCCAATATGTTCTAAATGTCCTCTTTTCATCTTTAAAAGCCCTTTGTAACCAACATTTGTTCATTCTTCCTCTATGATTTCCAACATTCTTCACTTCCTTTCCTGGTTACAGGTGAGTTTCTCCTAGAAACATATTCTAAGTTGAGATTTAATTCAGATGTACCTAAGTAATAACAACTGTGAAAAAGTGAGAGAAATAGGATTGGGATTAAAGCAATTGAACTATGACACACATTCAACCAAGTCTTCAGTGAAACTCAGGGAACTCCAATATTGGGATTGCATAATAGATGGCCTGAATTGAGGATGAGGTAAGAGTTTCCAGAAATGATTGGCATGTAGGCCAGCAAATCCACGAAGATCTGTCTTCATTATAAGTGGCACCTTTCAATAGACTTGCAGCTGGGATGGAATGAAAAGGGAAAGAGTCAACAAGCTTGAATGTTCACAAACAGATAAGCGTTTAGCTGTTGCTATTATGTGGAACTCATATTTCAGCTTCTTTGCGTTTTTAATGCAAACTCACCCCAGTGACCCTCCAGGGAGCTTCTGGAGTCTGACTTTCCGGCATACAGACAGCCACTGCAGAATGTCCAACATCTGATATTATAAACTAATCTAATAAATTCCCTTTTCTAATTATTGATTCTGTTTCTATAGAAAACCCTATGAGTAAGCACGAGCCATCAGAAGCTGGGAAAAACGGCACTGCTTTTCCACCGTCATTTTGGAGAATTAAAGTTCTTAAGCTACTCTCCAGGATACCAGTTACACTCTTCCCAAAACTAAATAAATAAACAAAAGAGAGAAATTTTACCTTCAAGATCAGTAACTGAGCAGCAGGCACATATTCTCCAGGAGCATCCCACTGGCCCAGTGTCACCAAAACAGTTTCTGAGCCTGCCTACCCTCATTAGTTCTCCGAGTTCTTGATTACACATGTATAAGAGGCCTGCTCCAGACAACCAGAGAGGACAGTCACAACAGCTATCCCGCTGGCACGCGGCTGCCCACCGGGAACATTAGAGCCTGCCCATCAACCAAAATAAACAGCTCCTTCATGAATAGGCCCAATAAAGGCCTTATAAATCATAGCTGTCAAACATGTCAGTCACACTGCAGAAGACAGAAATCAATCCAAAATTCATTAGTTTGCCTGACAAGAACTTAATCTCATATTGTTTAATAGCAATCATGGCACCTCGGGTAGAATAGGAAGCTGCAAAAGATCATCTTGGGTTCCTGTGACAGGACCATTCAGTGTTTATAGCTTCATCTGGTCTTCAGACCATACCATCTGTGGACAGAAACCCTTGCCCCTGCTTAGGGTCAAGTTGCCCATTGTACTAGGCAGGAATCACTGTCATGTTGTCATCATATTTTACAACTGTTAGTGTTGTGGTTGGGTGATTTGCAGTGTTTCAGATGAAAAGGACACAGAGGTTGCAGCACAATTGAAGTAGTCTGTACAGAGAGTGAGCCAAGGTATAAACATAGCTACACCATCATCAAAAACACTCCCGCAGACCCGAGGTCGGCAGGCAAACTCCCTCTTCCCACCCCTTCACATCAGCCCTGACGTGACAGCTCCTTTGTGACTGCATTTCTCCTTTGAGGCTGCACTGCTAGTTCATTTTAATCACATTTCAGCTGCATGGGAGTATTCAGGATTAGCAGTGATGAGAGACATGGAGCAGGGCCAGGAGAAGCAGGGGAGTCAGAAGATAGATGGGTTGTGACATTAGGTAGGTTATAGCATCATGCACACAGGAAAAATGTCAAACCCCTTATTTAGGTCATAAAGGAGCTCTACAAACTTTCAGAAATTAATCTGGTCAGGATAGTCTCCTAACGTCCTCCAAGTCATCTATTCATTCTGATTTCTCTTCCTCAATCTCAGTGGAAAGACTTGGCCTCTGCACTGGCTGTCAAATGCCTTCCTGTGCATAAGCTCTTCAGCAAACCATATTTCTGCTCCTAGTAACATACTCCATAATGTTCTCCCAGGGTTCATGGTGCCTGTATACTTAACATTTAACACTGCTTTTTACTGTAACCAACTTGACAAAAACAGAGCTGTGTTCCCAAATATCATGTTAAAAACCAAAGTTGCTGAGTACATTATTCATCTTGAACAAAGAAGGCAGAAATTTTCATTTACCAGATGCTGTATTACCAGCGTGAGGTAAGAGGTGAATAGTTTGTATCTCATTCACCCAGTTGTGTTTATTGTAGTAATGACTGACAAATATTTAAATATGGTGAGAAATTATCATTTCTTATTGCACATAATACAGAACTACCTATATCAAACCTCTGAAAAGTTCAAACACAGTGATTTTTGTACAGGAGTTGTGACCACTTCTTGGTCACCTAATAAATATAAAACAGAACTCTGCAAACACTGAAATTCTTGGTTGAGTTTGAGAAAAAAGTTGAAATTGTTAAATTCTATGTTGTAAAATCTTTTTCAAAATTAAGTAAAGAAGATGCAAATTATAAAATCATGGTTGTTTATCATTTTCATGGAAAGAGATTCAAGCTTATTTAAGACTATGGATCAATGTGATATTTGTTTGACTATTTTGAAAATCAGCCATCTGTGAAATTTCAAAATATCAGTTCATTAAATATCTTTAATTCAAAGACTTTATGTATGTATGTATGTGTATATTTAAATTTATTGATTAATTTGACTAAAGTGTTCCAAAAGATTTCCATGTAGTTCTACGGTCAAAAAAAAAGAGTAATCTTAAAATGGAAGGATATGAGCAAAAACAAAGTTGAAAGAATTCACAGTAATTGTACTGATTGTGATATATTACTTATTTACTAACCACCAATTTCAGTGAAGATGAACATTTTTATCTACAGATCTTGCTCATTGTAAAGGCCATAGTTCTGAAGGAAATTACTGTATAAACATCTCTTTTTTTTAATCAAACTATGGTCAGGACATTTTAAGAACACCATATCTAGAAGCTTTGATTTTCTGTGGTAGAGGTAAGAATGACAGGTAGAAGAAAGAATGTGAAGGTATAACCTGACTAAGATCCATGGAAATCTGACCAGGAAGTTTCCACTCCACAAAAAAAGTAGCCATGTACACTCCACCCATACAAACATTATTTTGGCTAATAGGTCTTCCTTTGGGAAAAAAATGAGTAACACCTGAAAGATAAACTATGACTCAATTACTACATGAGTTACATTAATAAAGTCTTTAAAATTTTTCTACCAAAGACCAGAAAGTATAGGCATAGGCAGTTTTATAATAGGTAGTTTTATGATAGGCTGTATTAGTTTTCTATTGCTGCTGTAATAAGTGACACAAATTTAGCAATTTAGAACAATGCTTGTCTATTATCACATAGTTCTACACATCAGGCTTAATTGTTCTTTTCCTATGGGTTTCACGAAGCTAAACTCATGATGTAGGGCTGCATTCCTTTCTGGAGGCTCTATGAATGAATCATCTTCTGGCTCATTGAGGTTATTTGTGGAGTTCCATGCAACGGTAGATCTGCCCGCACCCCCCATTTCCTTGCTAACTGTTACCTGACATTGTTCTAACCGCTCAAATATTTCCCACACTCTTGGATTCATGCAACTATATCTTCAGAGTCAGGAACAATGAGTCAATTTTCTGTTATGCTCTTCAATTTCCCTCTTCCTCCTTTCTACCAAACTCTATGACTTGCACAGCATGCCCTCAGCTGGGGAGAAAGCTTGATTTTTGAGGACATCTGTGATTTCATTGTATCCCTTCAGATAAGTTGGAATAGCTCTCTTTTTTAAGGCTGATTCAACACTTAATTACATCTGCAGTGTCCTTTTACAGTGGTACATTTAGGTTAGTAATTACTAACTTGGAGATGGGGAAGTCTGGGGTGCCATCTTTGAGATTCTGTCTAAACAATTAAAGAAGGTAGGATTTGGGGTCATAAGTTTCTTGTACAGTTACGGTGATACGATAGGAAAAATGCAGGCAGGAGTCTATAGGCATGATATAAAAAGAAGACAGACAAA
Organism: Hydrochoerus hydrochaeris; assembly: GCA_004027455.1. Taxonomy (NCBI): domain Eukaryota; kingdom Metazoa; phylum Chordata; class Mammalia; order Rodentia; family Hydrochaeridae; genus Hydrochoerus; species Hydrochoerus hydrochaeris. The sequence goes on from PVLA01000071.1 coordinate 229,767, forward strand.
TTCAGCTTAGAAAGATCCAAAGACAATTTTAACCCACTGGCTTTCCAGAAATATCTGAAAATTATTAAGGTGCCATAAGTATTTATTTTCTTTCTACTAAATTATTTTCTGAGTATGACGAAATGTACTTCTAGGAATCTTTGGTTTTATTCTGTTTTGCTTATACCATGGAAAGCAAAGAAGTCTTAGTAATAGAAATAAATTGTCAGAAAGTTCATTGTCTTCTGTCCCCACTGTATTAGTCAGTTTTTATTGCCATTGTGAAACACAGGAGGCAGAAGTCCCTTTATGCAGAAAAGGCTTTATTTTAGCTCACAGTTCTAAAGTTAGTAAAGCTACTGGATCTCATCCAACAATGGCCATTTTGCTGACAGAAACCAAAAGTAGTATGGGTCATCACAAACCAAGGCACAGAGAATGTGTGGGTCTGCCTGTGTGATCGCCTTCTCATTTCTCATCTTTAATTATGTTACCTCCACTCTAGTGATCTTATCTAATCCTAATCACTTTGCCACGATCCTTCTCTAAATGCCATGGTCATGTTTGTTTCTGTCCTCTAAGTACCACACAGTTTTCATTAAATTTAAACACATGAAACCTTGGGGGGCACTCAGGCAATATTAAAACCGTGGCTCCTCCCTTCACCCTTCTTGATAAAATCTCATACCTAATGTTAAGTTAGAGAGCTTGTGTTTGGAAGGAACAATTGTGTCTTCTAACACAGTCCTCCCTACCCACACGCTGTGATTAGTAATGGAGAAGTGTGAGACAGTCTGGCCTGGTGGCCCTCCAGCTTGGGTCTCAACACTTCACGGAAGGGAAACTTCTCATTTCATTGAGCAGTAACCCATGTGATTCTCAGTAACATAATCTTCCAAAAAGTATTGGCTATTAGGTCTCTCATCACCTGTCTTACATTTATTTTCTAGGTTAAACAGCTAAAATTCCATATTTTCCTCAGATGGTATTTTTCCTGGATCTACTCTATCTAGAAAAAGAAGACTTCCAAGGTTATCACTAAGCAATAAATCATAATCCAATCTGGTTTATGTCACTTTGTGTAGAAAAAAACTTCTTACCCCCCTTTTCTGAAGTAACATATTCACTTAATCAGTTTCCATACATCATTAGTCACTAATCACCAAAAGGTACTGTAAATATATCCAGATAATTAAAAAAAACAAAAATAAACAATAAAGCCACTTCAAATTGATTTCCTATGTTTCCCCTTAAATTCATTATTCTTATAGTTGTCATTTCAAATTAATCATGTGAACTGATGCTTGGATTTCCAGTTATAAAACAAAACATGGCAAAGCATAATAGAAATAATAATTTGATTCATGTGTGAGATGTTGTTTTCTTCCTTTTCAAAGTATTTGCAAATGTTGGATAATTAATGATTGTACTTAATTGAGTACTTTTGCCTGAAAAAAATAAGTCAAATACTGTGACGCTACAAGATATACTTTGGTAATTATATTGTTTGCCTAGTGTCCTGCTTTGATGTTCTGGACCAATTTTGCTGCTTTGTTCTGATTGGCTTTGTTCTATTTTGTTTTGTTGGATTTTATTATCTTTAAAATAAATTTTTTTAAAAAAATTAAAAAAAGAAATGTCAAAGGCATCCATTTTGAATACATCAGAAGCTTCAGAGGAAATTTTAACTTTTTATTACTTTTATTCAAATTCATTTAGTTTTATTTAAAGTGCTTGAGGATTGATAATGCTACTTTGTTTTGCAAAAACCTGAGCAACTGCTTAATATTTCATAATTTTTTAGCTTTTATTTTTTTATTAGTACATGTATTTTGTTGATTCCTCATTAATGAGTTTTCATCAGGATTTTTTCCTTTGGTACTTAAGTGGATGATACATGACTACTTCTCTTTAACTCATTTTAGCAGGACTCAAAATAATTCTTCATTATTCTAAGATGCAAGAAAAATATCAGAAAAAAAGACAGCCATGTCCATTTTACCATTTGTCCCAGTCTCCCTAAATCTGTGCTTCTTTCTCACTTCACCAGAAAGACCTTTCCTTCTCCCATTTTCCTCAGAAATCCTGATCTGTCCTCCCCCACAGGGGCTAGCTCAAGCTCTCCTTCCTATGGAACACGTTTCTGGACTGGGAGCCCACAATACTGCCTTTGCAAATAAGCCTCAGAGGTAACAATAGTAGATGTGGAAAAAAAAGCATGTGAAGCTTCAGGATGTGAGTTTTACCAGCTCATGGTGAGGAAGATGTTTCAATCTCTCTGTTTTGAGAAAAAGAGGCAAAACTTTAGACTCAAAAGATTTGGGTTTTTGTCCAATATCTACTTTAAGCCTTAACTTCTTCATGACAATATTAATACATGATGTAATCAGAAGCATCAAAAAAGATAAACTGTATAAAAAAATCTTTGCCCACTTCTTGGCATTATATTTCATAAATTTATCTATCCTTTATTATCATTATTATTATTAGTTGCGAGATAATGATTGGATCATGCACTCGGGCTAGCTTTCAGGTTTTCTTGCATGATTGTTTTTCTGAATACATAACTGTAGTTATGGTGGTAACTGGTGGTCAACTTTAACATCAGCTGAACTGAATCAGCATGGTACTGAGCACAGATGCCCACCTAAGGACTATTACCAGAATAAAAAGGAGACCTGGAGATGAAGAGTAACATTATGGGCTCTCCTAAGTGTTCTTGTTCAGAGCCATTGCTTCTCCTAGAGGAACTTGTCATGCAGGCTCCCCTGATATGAACTTACTGTAATCATCAGAGGAGCTCACGACCCTGTTGTTGAGGGTGGCTGTGATTTACCTTGGGGGAGTTTGGTCCTAATTTCATCATTGCTGGCTCTGGAGGGGAAGATGTGCGTTGTTTAATCTCCAGGAAAAACTTGTCACACTGGCTTTCTAACATGTACTTGGCTGTCCTCATCATTGGAGGAGCCTGGGAGATCATCCCTGAGCATGCAGTGCTACTTTTTGGCCTTGGACCTTATTTTGAGCATCGCTTCTTGGTTCCAGTACAGAATCCTTGGCCTGTTAGCACAGATCCTTCATCTCACTATCACAGATTTTCTAGCTTCCACCACTGACTTTTGGGACTTCCCTGCACAGATCCATGGGATAAACTTGCATGGGTCTAGGTTTTCAGCTGACCTCATGCAGGTTATTGTCATGAGATCCAGGCCCTTGACTGGATTTTCTAGGTCTTCAGTGTTGCAGACAGATTTCCTGCACTTTCTTTGTATTTGACTCCTCAGGTAGCCATTATAAATAATACTGTAAATTATGTGTCCTGTATGTAATTGTTTTCCTTGGAACCCCTGACTACAACAACTAATAGTACAGAGAATCTCAAGGTTTTCAGAAGGTATCTTGAGCTCAAGTTCTAGGAAGACTTCACATTTTACAAAAGGAGATTTGGTAATGTAGACTGATCAGGCCTGCAACATCCCAAATGAGTGGATGGCAAAGGTTTAAGTAAAAGAGACAAGTGGTAAGATTTTAGGGTTCCAGGAGGATCAAAACTCCTAGAAGAATTTGAGATTATCTTGGGGCTGAGACAAAGAACTTCTCTGGGTTGTCAGTATTTCTTTGGTTTTCAAACAAAGGGAAGAAATACTGAGGAAAATGCAGGAACTGATCAGGACCTTGGCAGTCAGTTCAAAGACTTCTCCGGGTAGTAAATTATGCTAACTTACAAGAACTGTCTTATCTCCAGGTTGACATTTATTGCAGGAGTGGAGCATGCAGCAGGTCTCTATGTAGCAAACTGAGGCTGGAGCCAGGTGTCTTCAGCTGTGGCCTTATCTTGTCCTTTGAGGCGTCATGGCATCTCAGGCCACTACAGACCTCAGCCAAGACCAGTGATTCATACAGCTTCACTTTCAATCTGCTGCCTATCTCCAGATAAGAGGTTTAGGCCTAAAACAGAATCACAAGTAAACATAAAAAACCAATTAATTTTAAATCCTGCTCAGAGCCACTTCATAGTGGTCTCTATCAGTTTGTGTATAAGGTAGATGCTATGATCAAATCCATCTGAGAAATCCTCATAAGTTGTTTTATGCACAGAGAGTCCATGTGTGGATGAAAGAAGAGGGGAGCTGGGTGAAATGAAGGGTATAGACCAGTCCCTGATACTGGAATATGCCAGCAAGACTGGTTTTCCTATAACTCAATGAGATTTTTGTGTTCACCTATCTCTAGAACTAAGCATCAATAGTGGCTAAATCTTGTGGGGTAGAACTTCCTCAGAAATGGACAAACTGTTAAGCTATGTTCCTAGGGAAATGCAGAAGTCAGAGGTTAAGACTCTCTTCCTTCCACGGTGAGAAGAAAAAATAAATTAAGTAGCCCTACAGTAGGAGAAAGATGATAGAGTTAAGATGTTTGCCTAGAAATCAGCCCAGAGCCTAAAACAAAGAAAGAGGAAATACAGCAGCAGAATTCCCTGAGGTCATGAGAAGCATTAACGATTCTGCGGCTTCCAGCAGTTTATAGTTATGGGTGATTCCACCTCAGTGAGATAGTACTCAATGTTATTCTCTCCAGAAACATAACAGAATAAAGAATGACTATTCTATGAGCTGATTTTAAAGGCACAGGAAACCAAGATTATATATAATTTTTACTTGCCTATCCAAAAAAGACATATATAAAAACATGCTTTATAATTAAAAGTGCTCACAATAAGCAATGTGAACAAGAAATTCAAACAATAAAAATTAAAACATAATATTTTATATATTATCTGGCAATATAAGGTTGTGTAACATGAAATAGTTGCAGAAAATTGAAGGACTTCAGGAAAAGCAAGCAAAATTTACAATCTATGAGTTATGGTTTGCATCTGGTATGTTCCCTATAAGCCTCATGTGCTTGGATTGTGATTAGATCATGAAAGTGCCATTCTGAATGGGCAATATGTGCTGTGGGGGGAGAGGTTGGAGATGGGTCATTAGGGACATGGTCTGGAAGTGTATATCTCTCTCGGAGTTATCCCTTCTCTTTCTGTTTTCTGGGCACCATGAACAGAATTTTGTCTGCTATGCTTTCCGTTTTGCCATGTCTGCTGGAGAACCCTGATCACAGACTGAGACCATTGCCAAAATGAATCCGTTTCTGTGGGTGTCAGGATTTTTTTTCCAGTGATAAACTAGTGACTAAGATAAATTTTAGTACCCAAAATGGTACTGTGGTCCCCTCCTCATGCGGTCTGCAGGTTTAGAATTGGTTTGCAGAAGAAGTTTAGAAAGGTTTGGAGAGGCTGACTGGAAAAGGATATATAATATCCTAATGATGGGAGATGCTGTCTCCATTCACATAACAAAAATACTGAAAGAAATACAAATGATAAAAGCCAGGCTCAAGAAGTCTCATTAAACAGGGACTTTGCTGGCAGTTGAACTCTAAACCAGATATGTTATGCTAAACCAAGAATACTTGGGATAGCTACATGTGGTACAGCAACCTATTTTGATGTGGGAACACTGGTGGAGCTGCAGGAGATGGGTTTTAGGGCAGCAGCCAATCAGCAACAAGGAGAACTGAATCCTGCTTTCAGATTGGCTATTTGCGAACCCTCCACCAAAGAAACAATTGTGGAAAATATTTGCTGTTTCTGTGAAATTGCAGGATTTCTGTGAATGGTTACTAGTTAGGTTCTAAGGAAAAATCCATGAGTCACTGAGGCTGCAAACTCTGAACTACAACTTCATGGGGGTGTGCTGTCTCCCCTTCCAGCTCCACTCCCAGTGACCCACTTCCTAACAGCATGTAGGATATTGAGAATAATACAACCATGGTCCAATTACTATCTAAACACATGAGATCTTTGGGGCATGTCTCAGATCTAAATCATTGCATCATGCCTCTCACCCCCAAATGACTTACATCTGTTTATGGAACATGCATAGTCATTCTCAAGAATTGCCAAAGTTGTTTATTTGTTTGTTTGTTTTTCTCTTTTTGTGACAGGGTCTTGCTATGCAGTTCAGGCTGGCCTTGAACTCACTTTTTAGCCCAAACTGGTCTAGAATTTGCAATGATCCTCCTGCCTCGGCCTACTGTGGCTGTGTGCACCAACACATCTGGCTGAGAATTGCCAAAATTTTAACGGTTCCACCAATGCTGAAAAGTCCAACATAAAAGGCTCTTCTGAGACTCAAGGCAGTATCTTAACTGTAAGACCCTTTAATAAAAAGAAAGTTACAACTTCTAACATGCAGTGGTACAAGATAACAATATCCTATCCAAAACGGAAATACAGTAAATAAAAAGGCACCAAGACCTAAGCTCAGCAGAGCAAACGTTAATCCCTGTAGCTCCATGTCAAGCAACCGGGACATGTTTTGGTAAGATGCGAGCTCCAAAGGGCTTGAGAAACCTCACTCCTGTGGCATTACCAGTTGCAGCCCCCATGACCTCTTTCTTGGAGTAGGTTTCCTCACTATCTGTGTCTTTCTTTAGCAAATATTCCAGGTTTCTGGTTTCCTCAACTCCTTGGGATCTCCACTGAACTTTTGGCCTCACTCTCACAGCCTCCTGTACTGCACTCTTAGAGGCAGTTTGCCTCGCTTCCCAGTCTTTCTCTAAAATCTCTCCTCTTTCCTTTCTCTATCAGTTCCTTCATAGAAGTGTTTCCTTTGAAAAGGAATCAAAATCAAATATTACTGCTTTCTTTGAATTGAACAGTTGGTGTTTCCATGTACAAGGTAAACAACAGTTAAACGAAACTTTTATCCTCAATGCTCTAGTATTTATTAGTAAATTCTGAGATAATATATTCATTTCTTAACAAGTGGTATTATGCATCATTCCTGTGCTTTTTCACACACACAGTTTTATCATAATCTTTATCACTGACAGCTTGGGAAGTACTTTGAATTTTCTACATTTCATTAAGCAAATTCCTTGGTTGCCTTCCCAATTAACTACAGCAGTTATGGTAATACTAAAAAATTAAACATTAATAAAATACTTGCCAGAGAAAAAAATGTTATTACTATTATTTTTCTCATCTGGAGTCTATTCTCAATAAGATGTCTCTGGAAATGTTTCTCTATCCCCCCTCCTCAAGTGTCTGAGGTGATGAAGTCTGACATAATAGGAAGAAAGAGTACTGCATAATTTGCAGCAGGACTTGGCTTTGCCCTGTGATCTGATATCAAGAGAGGGGACTTTTATTACAAGATACCTGGGAATATTGCCTTATGGAGATGGATTTAACAATATATCTTTTACTTTGAACTGTGCAACAGGAGACTCCCATAACTTTCACCTGAGTGCATTACCAATTCAATCTGAGCTGTTCCCCATCTCTTCACTTACAATGCAATATCCCGTAGCTTTATTTTATAGTATGTCTTCAGGAGCAGAATCTGGCAACCAAAGTGCTTTATAAAGTTACTCAATACTGTCAGAAAACTAAACAGAAGCAATGGAATAGAAAATCTAGACACCTCACTGCAGGGAAGAACTGGGTAAGTTTAAACGAGATTTTAACTGACACATATGTTTTCAGATAGTGCAAGCTTTCTGAGAGTGATACAAAATTATGAGGTGAAGAAATGTTTGCTTCATATTTTTTATCACTTTTGCATTATTGTACATCTTCCTCTCCACTGCAGGGTACCCACTCTTCTTTTTTTTTTCTTCTTTTTAAACAGATTGTTCCTGCATAAATGAACTGATAAACTTATTTATGCTCAGATCAAACAACTGCTTTCTATAACCATTACAGGATGCTCTTTTCACATGATTCTGGGAGAGGCAGCAGACTTCCAGGAAAAAAAAAATGATTAATGCAGGAATTTCAAACATACCTGAGAGACAGATTCTGAGAAAGAAAGTTCTCTAGGACTGTTAAATCATATCACAAGGGAGTCTGTTTCCCCAAAGCCAATTGGTGAAGAAAATTCCCAAGTCATTTGAACCTTGATATTATATGACTTTTATATTGCAACACTAAAATGTCTAAGCACTATTTTCTACTTTCATCAGTCCAACACAGGACCCAGGTCTGGGCTATCTTCTCAGGGAGTAGTCCAGGGAGAGGTCTGCCTAATTGGAACTGGAGACAGAGACAGGATTGCAGATTGGTTGAAATCTATACTGACCTCTGAGGTCAGTACTAATAAGGCATGTTTTCATTTTTAATAAAGCCCTAAAATAAATGTTAAAACATTTACTCTTTTGTTTCAAGATGGTTCAGACAGAAAGCCTCTATGATACAAGTCATTTTCACTGTGATTTTACTTTAATTTAAAAGGAGACACACATTCTCCCTAAAACATGTGAGGAATTATCCAATATGATGTTCAATGTTTAAAGTAAACCAATAGTGCTCTCACTAAATCCCAAGCAGAGATGCTGATATACCTATTGAAAACTTTCAGTCACCACCAATGGAAGCCCTGAGCAGGAACAGAGGCAGATAACTGAGCTGATCCTTTTTTACCCCATTACTCATCATTCTTACTGATTTCCTAAATAGCTTAACCTGGCGGGGGGGGGGGGACAGAGCACCTCAATGCATAATGCTAACGTCTTGAAAAAAAGAAAGAAGAGGAAATGAGAGGACAGAAGAAACAAAGAAAAAGAAGAGGTGAGGAGAGGAGAAGAGAGGAGAGGAAGAAGAGAGGGAGGACTTTCTTATCAATACTTGCCCAATTTTATAAATTATAAGCACTAAATAAAAAGTATCCAGTTTAACAAAGTAAAATGATGCTTCCAAAGGGCCAGGGATATAGCTTAGTGACACAGAGCCTGCCTGACAAGCATGATATGGTGAGTTCAATTCCTAGCACATACACACACACACACACACACACACACACACACGATACTATCAAAAAAAGTATAACAGATCCTAGCATCACAGTCAACCAAGTTGGGTGAAGCTATGAAAAGCAATTATCAGTCAGAAATGCTTTTTGCTGCAGTCAAACTATAGAATCAGTTCCCTCAACCAACCAAGTTCTGGCTCGTTCTGAAGTCAAGCCTAAGGCAAAACTGTAAGAGAAATGAGAAGATGGAAAACTAATAGGTGACCTTTCAGGCCAGAAACTGAGGAAAGGTGGAGGTTAGGGTTGTTCTTGTAAAATGATTACCAATCCCATGTTGGAATAGTTTAGCATTTAATCTCTGACTTTTCAGAACAATCACTGTTTTGAGACTAAGAAATGCTCAAAACAACATTTCTCCCCTCCAAGAGTCCTATAATGTTTGTGGTTTTTGAAATATTTTATAAATTTTGGTTGAAATAAACACCACACTCATCATCATTAAAATGCATATTTCCACATTAGCTTTGAATTTGCTTTTCAATCATGTCAGTGTATCCATTTAAATATTGTAAAGAAATTAGGAGAGTTAAGGCATAGCTTCGCACTCTGGAGTTTAAAATTTAAGTGAAAATAAAAATAATCAACACAAATTCACAACAAAGGTAATGACACAGTTCTTTTCAAGGTTACGTGAAAATATTTCTCATTCCTCCAGATATACTCAGCCTTTCACATCTCCATCTTGCTGGCTGTATCTTTCAAAATGAAATCAAGTTTGACAGTAAGTAGGTCTTAAGAAAAGTTTTCCTAAACTTGAAAATGATGGGAAAAAAGGAATAAAATCCATACTGAAGCACTGTCTAATATGCCTTCTCAAAGCTTAAATCTCTATAACAATGTACCTGTTTTGGTTTAGAGTTTATTACTGTCTATATCCCAAATATTGTAAACTTCTATGTTAACTTGTATATTTCTATACAGAGGAGGCAGACATTATTTCCATTTAGTACATAAGATAAACTCAAAATTACAATTGTATTGTCATAGAAAATTATCTCTCACCTACAAACTTATAACATCATGTCTTTCCTCACAAAACATGCAAATGTTTGTTCTTCAGATGGCTAATGCTTTACCATCCTGATGATTTTCTAAGTGAGTTAAATAAATATGTCACATATATTCAATGTTTATTTGTTGAGACATGTTTTAAAATGTAAACAATCGACAAATTACCACTGGTAGGTTCATAATTATATTGTTTGTAATAGAAATTAATTAGAAACAAATTAAATATCTATCATTAAGAAATAAAAAACTAAAAGCTATTCAAGCAAATGCAGTGCATTAAATTGAAATGTCATTTATCTGAAATTATTAACTTTAATTTGAAGACTCTTTTTGATTAAAAATAGCTTTTAAGTTTATGTGATATTATTAGTTTGATTAATAGGAACACCTTAATTTTTAGAATTATACAAACATGTTATTGTATATATATGTATGTATATATGTGTGTATATATATGTGTGTGTATAAAGATATCTGTACAGATATTCACAATGATTTTTGCTAAGACATTAGATTTTATAAAATTTTTGTAGTCTTACTTGTGTATGTTCTTCTTTGACATTTCCATTAAAATAGAGAACATTTTAAAAAAATCTTAAAACACTCAGCCTAGAAATATGGTCATCAATCCCTTTAATCCTATAACTTGAATAACTATTTCTAAAAGAACAATGTGTAATGTATCAACTAGTGATTTCTTACTCTTTATCTTCTTTTCTTGAAATTCTGTAATATTTCTACCTTTTTCCTGTTTTTTTCTCTCTTTAAATAAAAAAATGAAAAAAAGAAAAACCACTCAGCCTGCAGGTCTAAACCACTTGGTCTATAGCTAGCCTAGTAGCTATATCATTCATTCTAGCTGAACACTAGCTCTTCCTGGATACTATATTTGAAACAACTTTTATCCATTTAGTAATTCAAGAAACATTGATTAAATGTTAATCATATGCCATGCACTTGATTGCATTCTGGGGATCAGGGAATGAGTAAAGATGAAATAGGTTCCTTCCCTCACTGAGGTTACATTCCAGAGGAGTGAATGATAGTTTCCTTGGGAATTATAGGTGTACCGCAAGACAAGAGGGCAGCCTACTTTTTTGTAAAGGATTAGCCTCTGAAAGACAATGCAGCCATCTCCCAATTTTTATGACCATCTCATGACAATGGGTTACTTCCTTTTTTCTGGGTGATAACCAAATTCCTGTATTACTTCTACCTTGAAATACTTTATCCAACATCCATAGGGATTCATAAAGAAAAAGCTCTTCTGAGCTTTCAAACCTTCTCCACTTGGGACATTCAAGGCATTCTAATTCCTCCTGAAAAAGAAGAAAAACTATTCTAAGTAAAGATAGATCCAATGTCCACACAGAAATATTCACCACCCATGGTATGCAAGCCACAGTGCCAAGAGGAATACCTAAAAATCTTCCAGACAGAAAGATCAAGAAGGAACTGATGCCGACAACCCTGAAACCTTCAAACATAAGGGATAATGATAAACATGACAGACTCAAAAGCTACAACAGTCAGGATTTCAGTCCCACTACTTTCACAGAGACACAGGAGCTGTCAAGCAGCTGCTTCTCCCACAGTTCCTAGATGTCCCATGCTGCTCTAGGATATACCTGCTGTATCTGCAATTATACTGCAGCAACTTGAAACATAAACATATCCCAAACAACCCCACCATGCAGCCACTTCAGACAGCCCTTGTTTGCAACCTCCAGATGCCCCCCAAATCCCATCACTACTCCAAAAATCTCCCAAAGTTCTGCAAAGTGGAAAAGACTTCATGTTTATACCTGTTCCTCCCTAATATCAGCAGCACTCCCTCAAACTCCTCAGGTTTATCCCAGGGCTCTTTCTGGTGGACTATTCTCATGGGCTGCAGAACAGGTCATAATAAAGGCCTTGTTCATTACCCTATTGTATAATCATGATTTTCATCTCAGGCTGGGTGGACTGAGTTACACTAAAAAGAGCCGTAAAACCAGAGGATATGAGCCTGAAATGTTCCAGAGAGCAACAGAGACATGAAGCCACCTTCAGATATGTGTGATGATCTATGAAGAGCTCTAGAGATGCAATGAGAACTATTAGAAGTGCTCCAGAAAGTCCTAAAGGGACCAATGGACCTTGGCTGCTGCAAAGCTGATAGAAGTGGCAAAAAGTCACTAAGCACTGTGACAGTGTCAACTATAATATAAAGAGTTAAGAGGTGCTGGCACTCAAAATTCAGGGATGGATTCATTGGATTCATTGGTATTCAAAGCCCACAGACACTAAATATCAAAAGAGCTGTACTTTGTCAATTCTAGTTTTCTGCCTGAATTAAGAAAAAGATTCCTCAGCTAGTTGAAAATACTACCACATTAACCCAGGACACTATCTCTTTGTCTTTCACTTGGACCACTAAAATGAACTACCAATTGCTTTAAAGAAAACATTCTTAGCTCCCCCCCCAGCTAGTCTCCTAAATGAACATAAGATTATAGCCACAAAATTCTGCAACCCTTTTACATTGTTTCTAGACAAAGACCACAATTCTCAAAATGAACTTCAAGGTTCTGAACATGTCCTCCCAATTAGTTAGGATATGTCACATATTTCTCACCCCATCGACTACTTTGGATGCCTCCAGTCCTGATCCAGTTCTGTAGTTCCAATTATTTTTGACTCTAGTTACATTCTTACCCTTCCAAAATCTTTAACTGATTTGTAACTATGTGTGATTCTGTTCTAAGAAATTCTTGATAACAGTCTATTCACATAATAGATGTTTTTTAAGTACTTATCTAAGAATGAATAGGTAAATAAATGAATATCCCCATTGAGTTTTATATATGTAGACAAAGATTCTAATACTATTCTTATTATCTTTGCCTTTGTACTGTAAAATTTATTTTAAAATTCAAAGTAAATAACTGGGCATGATAACCCAGTCCTATAATCCCCAGCATTTGGGAGGATGAGACAAAAACATTGCATGTGGAAAATTTTCAATATCACAAAATCAAGTATATGTAGTGGCCAGAGGTTCCAAGCTCCACCTAGCCCAGTGCAAGGCCCCAGTGCCATACTTTGGGGGAGCACACACCAGCCACACCAGTCCCAGAGGTACTGAGCTCTGCCCAGCCCAAAGCCTCAGTGCCATCCATTGGGGGAGGGCCCTGCCTAGCTGAATGGGTCTCAGAGGATCCAAGACCCACCCAACCCAGCACAGGACCCCACACCATACTATAGGGGTGTACCCAGGCCAGCAGTATAGATCCCAAAGGTCCACCAAATCCAGCCCAACATCCCAGTACCATCCACTGGGAGAGTGTCCCAGTCAACCTCACAGATCTTAGAGGAGTCACGCCTGTCCAGCCCAGCATAGCACACAGGTGCCATCCATAGAGTACTCCAGGAAGAAGTATGGGTCCAAAAGAGCCCTTCCCAGAGACCCTTCACCATCAGATAGGCATCCCAGTGAGCTGAGGGAGGGCAGAAGATCCACCCAGCATTTTTCCATCAGCCCAAGACCCTCAGCTCAGAGGAACCCAGGTGTCTAGCCTACACCTTTACACTGCAGAACAGTCAGTCAGCAAGGCAATTGCTTAGACTTAATCAGCTCATCTGGAGGAACCTAGGAAAATGACAAAACAAAAGAGCAAAATGTAGTCTCAGTCCTCCAGCCCACTGAGAACAAGCCCAGGAGATATTAACATGCAAGAAACTGAAACTTGCCTACTGAAATGTCTAAAATGATAGCAACTGAAGTAAAGAAAAACTCCATGAGTCTATAGAGGAAATTAGATGAGAAATAATCTCTCATGGAAAAAAGAAACAAACATTATGAAATAAACGTTGAGTACATCTAAAGAAGATGTAGATAAAAAAACAGAGGAAGTTAAGAAAATGACAAAATCTTGAATGAACAACATAGGAAAGAATTAGAATGCATGGAACAAGTTCAAAGAGATATTCACGAAATTAAAAATTCCACTGAAAGCTGGCAAAACATCTGGAATGAAGCTGAAGATAGACACTTAGACCTTGAAGTCAGGATGAGGATGGAAACTAATGATCACAGAAGTAAATATCTCTTAAAAATAATCAGGAACCAGGAAACAAATCAACAGCTGCAAGATGATGCAAAGAAAAACCATATAAGATTAATAGTTGTTGATGAAAGAGCAGGGGTCAACACATATGACATAAAAAGACTATTTGCAGAAGTAATAGCAGAAAAATTTTCCAACTATGGGGAAAGAATCAGACATATATTAGGCGAGGCATATAGAACTCCAACTAGCCATAACCAAAATAAATCTACACCCAGACATATAATAATTAAGATCCCAGAAATTCAGCACAAGAACAGAATACTAAAAGATGTCAGAAAAAAGAAACAGATCACCTATTAAGAAAAGCCTATCAAAATCACAGTTAAACTTCTCAATACAAACCATCAAGTCAAAAAGAGCTTGGAGTAAAGTATTAGAAATTCTGAAAGAAAACAACTTCCAATCCAGATTGGTCTACCTTGTAAAACTAACTGTCAAAATCAATGGAGAAATAAGATAATTCAATGACAAAGAACAACGGAAGAAATTCATGACCACCAAACCAATACTGAAAAGAGTATTGGAAGATATTCCAGAATGAGACAAAGAACCACAGTTCCAAGAACAACAACAGAAAGAAACCATCAAACAGGGAAAACACATAAACAGAGTAGAAAAGTAGAGAACTAACAACAGGAAGATACGATAACAAAGATAAGCCAACACGTATCAGTTATAACCATTAATGCAAATGGTCTCAATTCACTAATCAAAAGAAACAGACTGGCAGAGTGGGTCAAAAAATAAAATCCAACAATCTACTGTATACAAGAAACATATTTAACTCAAAAGGAAATTCACTGACTGAATGTCAAAAGAAGGAAAAAAATACTCCATGCAACAGGAGCCCAGCAAAAAGCAAAGGTAGCTATTCTATTTGCAGATAATCTGAACCTCAAACCAAGAAAGTCACTATGTACTTGTCAAGGGGAAACTTTAAGAGAAAGAGATAACAATTATGAGTATCTTTGCACCAAATATGGGAGTACCTAATTATATCAGACAAATATAAATAGGTACCAAAAATCAAATAAGAAATAATACAATTACAATGGGAGAGCCCAACACTCCATTTCAAAAAGCGATAAATCAACTAGACAAAAAAAGCAACAAAGAAACAACAGAACTGGACCAAACTTGTGAATAAATGGACTTACTAGACATGTACAATATTCTACCCAACAACATCAGAATATACATTCTTCTCAGCTGTACAAGGGTCATTCTTGAAAACATATAGTAGCAGTCTTCAAAATAGCTGCAGAGGGAGCTAAAAGTTTCTTCAGGAAAGAAAAAGATGGCTGATTAATAGGTAGCACAATAGAAAGCCTCTCTGAGAAAAACAACTCAGATGCTAGAATTTAACACCATGGAGAAGACCAGACAAAAGGAGAGGAATTCTTACAACCTAGGAAGAAACTGAGGAAAAAGAAAAAGAAAAAAAATGAAAAAAGAAGAAGCGTGGACAGAGGGTTGGAGCTGGGCACACACTTGTCACTGTACTGGGTGCATCTTAGAGTCGGGCGACTCACGATTGAGGCAACCCTGCCAAGAGTGGGGGTTGGTGAGCCCAAGATCTTTGGTGGGAGGAGGGGCTGCAACAGGGAGTGGAACCGGGGAACCAAGATGCACAGACTTTGGTGAGTGCTGAGAACTGGGTTCCCCAGAGTGGGATGACCGGCTAGATGACATATTGCATTTGGGCAGGACAGGCTTGAATCGACACCTGTAGGGCTTCAGTCAGCGGCACCTGGCCCAAAGTGGATTGGTGGGAACTTCTTGGCTGGGCCACATCCTTGATCAGGACCCAACAGCCAGGGATGAGGCTGTCCCAAACCTGTGACATCTGCAGGGCACAGACTAACATGCTAAAGACACTCACTGATTGACTGGCTTAGAGGGGAGGGGCCGGCCCACATCTCCCCTGCGTACACCTCACAGATCAACAGCAAACTGGAGAGGGCAGCAATCCCCTAACCAGTACACTTCAGAAAAACTGTAAGCAATATGAAAAGGTCCTGAGACCTCCACCATTCACTTGTCTGAAAGAAACCAGAAACATGACAAGACAAAGAAACAACAAAAAGCTTCCAACTGCTGACCCAGAGAAAATAAGTCCAGGAGAGGTAAATACAGTAAAAACATGCAATATCAGACACAGCCTCATCAGAAATAAAGAAATACTTCCATGACCTCATTGATGAATTTAAATCTGAAATTCTAACTCAGGTGAAGCAAGATTTAAGAAGATTAATAAAAGAAATGTTGGGTAATCCTCAAGAAGACACAAATGGAAGAATGGAGGAACCCAGAGAAAGGAGAGAAGCCTTTGATGAAGAATATAAATGAAATCTAGAATGCATGAAACAGATCCAAAGAGAATATCAGGAAATTAAAAACTCCGTTGAAAGCTGGCAAAACTTCTTGACAGAAACTAAATACAGACTTTCAAAGCTTGAAGATAGATTTGCAATGAATGATCACAAAATGAAGGATCTCTTAAAAATAACAAGGAACCAGGAAGTAATGATACAAAGGCAAGAAGACAAGAGGATTTATAACTTAAGAATAAGAAATGTGAATGAAGAAGGGACAAATACAAATGAAATAAAAAGGCTATTCACAGAAATAATTAAGGAAAACTTCCCAAGTATAGGAAATGGAAGTGATGTTCAGATATATGAGGCATACAGAACTCCAGCCAGCTACAACCAAAGCAGATCTACACCTAGATATATAATAATCAGAATCCCAGAAATCCATCACAAGAACAGAATATTAAAAGTGGTCAGAGAAAAGAAACAGATTACCTATCAAGGAAAACTCATCAAAATCACAGCGTACTTCTCAATGCAAACTATCAAATCAAGAAGATCTTGGAGCAAAATATTTCAATATCCCTGAAAGAAAATAACCTCCAACCCAGATTGATGTACCCTACAAAACTGTCTCTCAAAATTAATGGAGAGACAAGACATTTCCACAACAAAGAGGAATTGGGGGAGTTTGTGACCACCAATCCAACCCTGCAAAGAATATTGAAGGATATTCTAGAGAGAGAGAGAAGAAAATCACCAGGATTCCAGGAACAATGGCAGAAAGGAGAAGACAGTGGAATGAAGGAGAAAAGTAAACAACAATGATAGAAAAATAGCATAGCAGAGATGAGGCAGAGAAGATTTGCTATATCGCTGTTTTATCTTGACTGATTTTATTCAAATCTGGTATTCTTGATAGTATCAAGTGTCTGAGAGTAGAGCCAACTACTCTGAAGATGACAAGATTCAATAGGATACCTATTCTGGTTTGATTATTAACTGCCTTTGAAGTCCTATAATGTCTCCAATGTTTAGTTTTTATTAATAGTGCTATGTACTGCTATGTTTAATTATACTATGCCTGATAAATGCTATAGACAATTTTATTGAAAATAACAAGAGACATCAAGATAACTACTGTAGATCACCTAGTATTGTGGTTTGATATGTCCTTTTTATTTTGTGTTTTTCTAGGAATTTGTTTTGTTGACTTGTTTTGGTTTGTTTTTCCCTCTAATACAGAAAGGATAGGTATACATGTAGAGACTTATACATGTGTAGAACTTCTAAACAGTTTATGAGAATTGATTATAACTATTGTAAAAAACAAAGAGAGGAAAAGAAAGTATTCTAAAGGATATAACTGCATATATGTTTAAGTGTGTAGGATTGATAACCATATTACTAAGTTTTTGTTGGATAGATGAACAAAACTGATTGCAGTCTCATTGTTTCAATGTCTACTTTGTATGCTTTACTTTTGTAACTTGAACAACTACTTCTAAGAGGAAAATATGTAATTATCAACTAGTGATTTCTTACTGTTTTTTTTAAAATTATGTATTATTTCTACCTTATTTCTGTTTCATTTTTTTCTTTAAATAAAAAGAGAAAACATATAGTAGCCCACAGAACATGCTTACATAAGTGCAAAGGAATTGAAATTATCTCATGCAAATTATCTAACCATAGTAAATAAAGTTAGAAATTAAAGACAAATGAAACCATAAAAACTCAATAAATACATGGAAATTAATAATACACTCCTAAACAACCAATGGGTCACAGAAGAAATTACACAATATCTACAATCAAATGAAAATGCAAATATGACTTCCTGGAACCTGTAGGAAACAATGAAAGCATTCAGTCCTCAGAGGGAAATTTAAAGTGATGAATTCTCACATCAGGAAAGTGGAACAAACAAATAATCTAATACTGCATCTCAAACTTCTAGAAAAAGAAAACCAAATCAAGCCCAATGCTTAAAGGAAGGAAATTATAAAGATTAGAGTAGACATAAATTCAATTGAGACTAAAAAGATAATACAAAGAATTAATGAATCAAAAAGTTGGTTCTTTGAAAGAATACATAAAATTAATAAATCCCTAGCCAACCTTATCAAAAAGAGGAAAAAAACTCAAATCCATGCAATAAGAAATGAAAGTGGTGAAATTGTTACAGATCCTATGGAAATTCAGAAGATTCAATAACTATTTTGAAATTCTGTGTCATATCTATTCATTTTTGTTTGCTTTGTTTTGTTTTGAAAATGAAAAAACTGAAAAAATAAAAGGAAAATCTATACTCTCATAGGATGAAAACCACAGAAGAAATGGACAGATTCTGAGAAACATATGAATTACCAAAACTGGATCAAGAAGATATAAAAATTCTGAATAGCCTAATATCGGGTAATGAAATTGAAAATGTACTTTAAAAATTACAAACAATAAAAATCCCAGGTCTTGATGGACTCACAGTTGAATTCTACAAGAAATTTAGAGAGAATTTAACAATACTCTTCAAACTCATCAATAAATTTGAAAGGGAGGCAATTCTCCCTAACTTATTCCTGGAGGCAAGTCATTACCCTGATAACAAAACCAGTGAAAAATCCAACCAAAAAGAGAGCTATAGGTCATTCTTCCTATTAAACATAGATGCAAAAATTCTCAATAAAATTCTAGCAAATAGAATGAAGCAAATCATCAAAAAGATTGTATGCCAAGTGGGATTCATCCCAGGAATGCAAGGATGATTCAACATATTCAAATCAACAAATGTAATATACCATATCAACAAAGTCAAAGAGAAAAATTTCATGATCATCTCAATAGACACAGAAAAAGATTCTGATAAAGTCCAACATTCATTCATGATTTTTAAAAAAAAGTACAGAAAATTGGAATAGATGCTCTCTACCTCAATCTAATAAAGCCATATGATGACAAACCAATGGCTAATATACAAAATGGATGAAAATTGAAAACTTTAACTGTAAAATCAGAAATTAGACAAAGATGTCCACTATCACCACTCCTATTCAATATAGTTCTGGAAATGTTAGCCAGAGCAATTAGACAAGAGAGAGAAACAAAAGAAATAAGGATAGGAAAAGATAAAGTTAAATTATTCTTATTTATGGATGACTTGATACACTACATAGAAGATTCTAAAAGTTCCACCAAAAGACTATTAGAGTTAATAAGCAAATTCAGGAGTTTAGCTGAATACAAAGTCCACACTAAAAAATGTCATTCTTGTACACAGTAACAAACTGAGAGAGAAGTTATAGAAATAACACCTTTCACAATAGCATCCCCCAAAATGAAATACTTAGGAATCAGTCTAACAAAGGATGTGAAAGATCTATATACTGAAAACTACAGTACTCTGAAAAAAGGAGACTGAAGAAGTTATCAGAAAATGTAAAGATGCCCCTTGCTCTTGGACAGGAAGAACCAACATAATGAAAATAGCCATACTCCCAAAATTGTTATACAGATTTAATGCAATTACAATCCAAATATCATTAGTATACCTCACAGATACAGAGAAAATATTTCTAAAATACATTCGAAAGTAAAAGAAATCTAGAATAATAAAGGCAATCCTGGGCAACAAAGGCCAGGTGCTAGGTACCACAATCCCTAACTTGAAATTATACTACAAAACTACTGTGATAATAATCAGCATGGTACTTCCAAAAAAAAAGAAATCTGAGGATCAGTGAAACAGATTAGAAGAAACAAGGACAATTAGCCACCTTATCTTTGACAAAGGGGCCAGACATGTTCACTGAGAGAAAGATAGCCTTATTAACAATTGATGCTGGAAAAACTGGCTTTCCACATGCCATGGACTCTAATAAACCCATGTCTATGACCATGCACTAAAATAAAGTCAAAATGAATCAAAGATCTAAATATTAAAACAGAAACCACAAATTTACTGGAAGACAAAGTAGGTGGACATCTGGAAGTCACAGGTATGGGCAAAGAGTTCATGAAAAAAATGCAAACTGTTTGGGAAGTACTTTAAAGAATCAACAACTGTGATCTCATCTTATTAAAAAGTTTTTGCACATCAAATAAAATCACAGAGTAAAAAGAAAACCCACAGATTGGGAAAACATTTTAGCCAACTGTCCCTCAGAGAACGGAGGACTTATATCTAGAACATATAAAGAACTGAAGAAAAATTAGTTTTCAAAATTCAAAGATCCAGTCCAAAAATGGACATCTGAGATGAACACACACTTCTCTTCTTAGATGAAGAAATACAAATGGCAAGATGAATACATAAAACAATGCCCAGCATCACTGTTCATTTGAGAAATACAAGTGAAAACAACCCTGAGATCACATCTCACTCCAGGAAGAATGGCTGCCATCAAGATATCAAACAATAACAGATGCTGGTGGGGCTCTGGGGAAAAAACAGACATTTCTCCACAGCTAGAAAGAGTGTAGACTGGTACAACCACTGTGGAAATCAGTGTGAAGAGTCTTCAAAAAGTGGAATTTGAGGTCCCGCTTCATCCAGCTATTCCTACATGGGTATTTTCCCAGAAGAACGTAAACATCATGCCACAGCAATATATGTGCACCCATGTTTATAGCAGCATAATTTGTAATAGCTCAATCTTGGAAACAACTCAAATGCCCATCAACCAAGGAATGAATAAAAAAGATGTTCTTTGTATACAATGGAGTATTACTCATTTGTAAAGAATGATAAACTTGAGGCTTTTATAGGTAAATGGGTACAACTTGAGACCATATTCATAAGTGAATAAATCAGACTTGCATGTCTGAATATTGTATTGTCTCCCTAGTGTAAATGACCGAAAGAGTAAACAAGATCCAAAATGTACAACATATATTGTGAAAGTGAAAGAGAAAGAAACCACTCAAAAAGAAATAACTGGGATAGGGGAAAGGAGAAAAGAAAAAAAAGAGAAGACTATATGTATACATCATATATATATATATATATATATGATGTATACATATATACAAGATAAATAACTGTACTACTAATTTCTGTTAGCTCATTTCTGATTTTACAATGAAAGGTTTGGCTTTTGTTGTTTTTTTGTTTTTTGCAATTGCATTTTTATTTTTCTGTACTTTTTTTTCTCTTTTAAATAAAAAAAGTATATGTAGTGTTTGGCAGGGTGCTGAACCCCATGATCCAACAATTACTTAGTTTATTATATAAGAAATATTACATTAGTATTTTTCATAATAGTTCTAATTACTTATAAGTCAGAAAATTATAGAATAGACCAATAAATTAAGGCAAATGCATACTGGAATATTATAGACAGAAAGATGAAAACTATAACCATATACAACAAGATTACCAATAGAGCCAGATACAATAGAGTACACACAAAATGACTCCAGTTACAAAAGGAATTAAAAATGAGATCAATCTAGTCTATTCTTTCAGAAGTAAGTATAGTAGTTATCATGGAGGAAGCAATAAATGAAAGAGACTGACATTTCTGGAGGATTGGCGATATTTTAGTATTTCATGTATTTTTCAGGTATATAAATGACAAAAAAATTATGACAAAACAATGATTTTTTTAGATGAACATTTATGGTTAGAGTACTGAAGCTTAAATTTCTACCACAAAATGCAAAAAAAAAAAAAAAAAAAGAAATACCACTGATATCCAAATAGAATGAAACACTATCACCAGAGACATCCATAGGATCCACCTCTATTTATGTGTTTGCCAAACCTTGTGTTTTATGTTCAAGCCACATGCATGTATCTCTCTGAATGCTGCACCTCCTCCTCCTTCATCATTATCCTTGGTAACTTTTATTAGGGCCAGTATAGCACAGTTGTGAAACCACTACGTAGGACAGTTTTGTTTTCACTTCTATATAGGTGAGGTCCCTTCTTATTTTTTAACCTGGGCAATGTAATCATCTTGTACTTCAGTTTCCCGTTCTATAAAATAGGGATAGAAAAGGCCTGCTTCAGATTCTGCTCATTCACCTTTCTGACTTGTGAGCTGTTGAAATAGAGGTCCCTACCTATATTTCTCTATCGTGCTGGGCCAACTTTCTCCTCACAACTCTAACTGAACTGCACTGCAGGTGTGCATTAGTTAGCTAGGAATGCTATAACAAACTACCACAGACTAGGTGGCTTTAACAACTGAAATGCATTTTTTCATCTAGAGGCAAGAAACACAAGTTCAAGGGTTTTATTTTATCATTGCTTGAAGCAAATACCTGACACTCCACAAATTAGAGGAGGAAAAGTTATTTAGCGCACCATTTTTAGAGGCTTTAGTGTATTCACCTGGCTCCAAGGCAGGGCAGCGTGGCAGAGAGACAAGGCAGAAAGAAACAGTCGGTGGCGTGGTAGGCAGGAAGCGGTTAGACTTCCTTCTTTCTTCCCTTTTTGTTCTATCCAAGCTCTAAGCCCATTGGTTGTTTCCACCCCCACAGAGGAGGGATATTCCCTCTGTAGTAAATCCATCACCCATACCTAGAACTATGCTAAACTAATCAGTGGATTAATCCAGTATCATACTCACATGATCTAGTCACTTGCAAAAGCCTTACCTATGAGCACGTGAGACTAGGAGGACATCTAGATATAAGCCTTAACAAAGCTGTGGGCAAGTTTGGTTCCACCCTGCGGCCTCTCTCCTTGACTTACTGATGGCCATCTTGTCCCTTTGTCTCCTCATGGTCTTTCCTCCACATGTCCCACATGTGTCCCAATCCCCTTGTCTTGTGAGGACACCAGTCATTTTGGATTAGGGTCCTCCCCAATCATGCACAAAATTTTATTATCTTTTTACAGACCTTATCTCCAAGTATAATCACAACCTGATGTATTAGTTATTAAGACTTTAATGTATGAGGTAGATTGCAAAGCATAATTTACTCTATTAACAAGATATTCTTTCTTTCCCTTTCCTGCCATCATCCCTTAGGAGAGTGGGTGTGCCTTATTCATTCGTGTGTCACAATCTTCTAAATCAGGGTCTGGCATAAAGGAGACAATAAATAAGAAATACAAAAGGAAGGAAGATCAAGGAAATAAACTTATGAGAGCAAAATTCACTTCTTGAAAGGGACCAGTGATCTCAAGAAGGCAGGAGAGCTTTGATCAAGTAAGTAAATGGTTAATTAAAAGAAAGCATGTAGCACACTGCGCCAGCTGCGGCTGGCAGATACATAGTTATAATTCCATCTCACTCACCCCAAAGTGATGTATGATTGTGTTTCTTTTTAACAACAGCTCCTTAACATTAATTAAGTAGCAATTGCTGCTTTTGTGACTCTTTGGATAGAAGCCAGCATGGATAACTTCTGTAATTTGTTCCTTTTATTATTTTTACTTTAATTGTATTTTAATAGGCAATTCATTCATTTAAACTACAATAACAACCTAAGAAAATTTAAATTAAGAAAACTTCCTCTCATTCCTATTCCTATTAATTCCTTTTTCAATTTCTCTTACATGCAAATCTTCTTTATGTAGATGAGAGAACATATGAAAATATATTGTGTCCCTTTTGTGTATTTTAAACAAATGGTAACATATTACATCTACTGACCTGAACTTTGCTTTTTATTCTTAACCAATGCATCCTGGGAATTGTCCCATATTTATAAATAGCAGAATTTTTTTAACCATCACTTTATGGATAAATACTTGAACAATTTTTCACATATTAACATTACAACTAATGCTAAAATGTATAACTTGGCCCAAATGACATTCCAAAGAAGGGATTTTCAGTTGATTAAATTCCAGATGTGAATTTGTCAAGTTGAGGTTAAATGAAAATGTAAATAATTTTAAAAAATATTTTCTGTTCTCCGTAGGATTGTAGTTTTCTATTTTTTTATTAGCAATGTATGAGAAAATCTATTCATCTAAAGCCTCACTAAGAAAGAGTGAACATTACCAAACCTTTGAGTTTTTGCCAACCTGACAGATGGAAAGCAAAATGTTTCCCTACCCACATATGAATGTAGGCAAGGTTTTGCTGTCCTATGGGGTATTTAACTGACAGGTAAACTTTAGCTGGAGTGGATCCTTATTTCTTAATTGTCTTATTAGCAATGGTAGCTTTTAACAAAGTACAGGAAAGAGACCATAAAGGGGGAAGAGATGGTGAAGGAGAGAAGAATGTGAGAGACTATCAGAGCACTGATTCGGGAGTTGGTGTGCATTAGTTTTATCCCTACAACCTATGGTCTAGACACAACCTTAGGTTCCATATAAATTGTCCCTAAGCAACCATACATTTCTTGGAAGTAACCCTACGTCATGAAAAAGATAAGGAATCTTTGGAAGCTACTTGGCAGTGTCTGCCACAAAGGTAGTGTTTCTCTGCTATCACCTGACATGCTTTATATTCACTGAGCTTGGTTATATAAAACCATTTTTGTTATGCAATGGAATTGTGGGGGAGTTAGATACAATTACTTTACAAGACAATTTCTCTAAAACTTATCATTTCTTAAGTAACTTGACTCCTATGTCCTTATTTGTAAAATAAAAAAAAAATGAGCTAGATCATTTCTAAGAATTTTCCAATCACCCATCAGACAGATGTAGGATTGTTACAGTTTTCTGTGTACCTTGAAATGAAAGAGTGGTTGACCATAACTAGTATCTCCAATACCATCAAGCTGAGATTTTGGTTCTTTCTGTCCTGTGGTCTTCCAAGGTATACAGGAAAAAAAGTCTTAACAGGAAGTTAATGTTAGAGAGAGAAATCATCTGACTATATCCTTACTCTCTTTGTACTCCTCAACTCAAAGATATCCCATATTTATTCTGATTAAATTATCACTGAATCATGATTTACAGATAAAAGGTTTCAGTTAAATTCAACAAATATTTATGAAGTTAGAAGATAATAACTCATAAACTTTTTATTCTGTGTCCAGTTTTGAATTTCACTGGAGGTACGAATGTCAAGCAAAAAAATGAAATGTATCAGTTTACATTCTGACTCAGGAGCTCACATTTAAGTGATAAAGGGATACACATCAGAGCTCCTGATCCACAAAATCTTATCATTTCTTTCAGTGTATTAGGCACAGCCACATGAAAAGATAACAATCTAAGATCATAAATGATTTTCTGCCTGAGTGAGTAAACAGGGGAAAGCAAACAGTGTGAATACAGGGAGTGAAAGTGCCAGCCTGACAGGTTTTTATAACAAGACGATGTCCACACTCTTTGTAAAGGAATCATGAAGGAAGAGGAAGCACTGAGAAGCAATTCTCAACCATGCAAAGCAAGCTTGACCTTTCTTGGGATCCTGCCCTTCTCAGGGACGGGTGTCAAGGCTCTTTTCATTTCCGTCTAAATTCAGGATGTGCTCTGTGATGGGAAACACGTGCTTGGCAATTATGTGCCCCTATCAGGAAACACTCTAAAACTTGTGGAGTAAAAGAGGATCTTTCAGCGATGGATAGAATTCAAGATAATCAAATATCACCCATGCCTGTAACACAGGAAAATAAGAAAAATGTCATTAACCTCACCTCTCTTGTCCTCCTGTTGACACAACTGATAATCCTAAGCCTGTTCTTGCTTTAGAAAATGTTTTCCCCTTTGTCTCGGAAGATATTTTGTCTTTTTTTTTTCTTTGTGTTTTCCTTGAATATTTAAGGGAAAAAACATTCAAATCGTTTATCTTATAATATTGTTATTATATGGGAAATGTATTTAACTCATTATTTATTATTTTTAGAAATAGTATACATAACTTTTCTATGTGTAATTTCTAAAAAAGAAATCCACCTACAAGTAAATGCTGCACTAGTATCTCTTGAAACCAAGATCAGGAAAGTCTATCTCATCCCTCTCTGTCCTTGTCTTTCTCAGCACTAGCTGGACCAATCTCTGTATTTTACAGATGATGACACTTAGACCCAAGGACATTAGGCAACTGACATAAGACTGGAATTCAAAAGAATCCTCATCTCCTAGTTCAAACTCAACACCAAACCATGAACTTGCTGGATATTTTGTCACATAGTTCAGCTGCTATTTGACATGCCTTCTACCAGTTTCAGTCATTGTTTAAAAATAACTCCCTCTCTCTTTTTCTCTCTCTTCCTCAAATCTATTTGTCTATTCTTCTTGCTTCTAAGACTTGCATTCTAAGACTGAAGGTGATCCAGAAAGCAAAGACAAATAGTCATGATCAGGTTTGTAGAATAGCAGGTCAGGGCACCCTGCCTACAGGTAAAGGTACAGCCTCTGATAAATAGATGAATTTCAAAAATTGTATAACGGATATAACCATACACAAGGGGCAAATCTGTTTTGACAAGCAGTAGGGTGACTTCCAAAGAAGCATGCTTTAAGGGATCCTGAAATATGACCTCCACTCGGAAACTACCGTTATTATTCCAATATTGTATGTAATAATGAGGGATTTATTTATTTTATTACATTGCTTACATACCTGGGTTGATTGGAGGGATAGGGCAGGGGATACAAGTTATTTATATCTTAGTGTGATGCAATTTAATTAAATTGCTCTCCTCCTAACACACATTTGAGTCCAGCCCCAGGAGAAGTTTAATAGCTGTAACTAGAAATGTAAGGAAGTAATTTTGAATGGCAGGCGGTCCTGGAAAGGGCAGGCCTTCCCTGGGGAGCTGCAGTGTGAGGCTTTGGCAATATGAGAACATTTTGGGGCGGTGAGGCTCAGAGAGGGGACGGAGGAAAGGAGGGCATGTCATGAATATGGGAAAGAAAGATGGGAAGGAGACGGGAGGCTGACAAGGCACGCTAGGTAAGGTCCCCACTTTTCCAAGTTCCAAATATAAGAAGAGTTCCTTGTGTTGGTTGGAGGTTCCTGGAACTTGAGAATTTAAAGCCTCCTGCTGCTTTATTTTCCTCCTGGATAGGGTCTGTCAGGCACTTTACCCTCCCACAAAATAAACAGAAAGGTTTATGAGGAGGAGGCAAAGCAATATACTACCGGCAAAGGCAGAGCTGCCTGACGCCCACACTCACAAGTCACTCAAGGCAGCTGCCAACCATGCAGGAAGGTTTTTAAATTGTGGCTTGGCTTTCTTGGCCTCATGAGATTTTATTACCCCCCTGGAGTAATGGTTTCCATTTGAGGTTCATCCTGTTTTTATGGGAAGACAGAGGCTGAACCTTGGTCCCCAGGTCAGGGGCCTAGAAGCTGACTGAACCCATCTTACTCACTTTGTTGACTTGGTAAAAACATGGTTGTTTTAAGAGGCAAGCTTGGTCATATTTCTTCCCTACTTAAGGTTTCAATAGCTTCTGGTTGTCTGGCAGAGAAAAGCCGGGTTTCTCAGCATGGCCGAAGACTCATGCACCATGGTTGAACCCGCATACTCATCTGTGAGAAAATCAAACCTATACCCAGCAGTGAATTTCCTGAGGTTTTCCAAAGTAAGCACCTGCCAAGCCTTTAAACACTGCATTGTTTGATTCTCAATTCAAATATCATCCTGGTTATAATGAGAGGCAGGTGATAAAAAGGTGTGTTGAAACCACCTGAGTTCTAATCTTGTTGCTGTTGACTGCCTGGGAAAGTTACCTATCTCTCAACGCCTTGATTTCACCATCTGGAAAATGGGAAATAATAATAGCAGTACTTTCCTCCTGGACTGTTAGCAGTTTAAAGAAACTAACCCAATAGGGCATTTAGAAGACTGCAAGGGGGTTGATTTGGAAAAGAGGAAGATAATCAATGACTCTGTCACAAATTCACAAAACGAGAATCCATCCCTCCCACAGGGACAAGCCATCCAATTTAATAATGGCCTTTATTCTATTTTGTTGGTTTTATATCCTTTACGAATATATAACAGGTTGTTTTAAGTCCTCTATTATTGGTGACCAGCTGTGCTACAGTGAGCAGGATGAGGGAAATATCCGACTACCCAGGATTTAGGGCTTTCCGAAGCCTGCCAGTAGCTGTTTACCTCCTACACAGAAGAATCTCAGAATGAGAATATAGGGCCAAAAGCCATCTGCAGCCACACTGATAACTTCTCAAGTGTCAGCTCGGTGATCTGAACAAGAGGAAGTTAATTAGATTTCGTTTCTTCTGGCGTATTTACTGGTGGGATTGGGCCTTGGGTCATTTGCTGAGATGGGTCTGGGGACACAGGCGGAGTTCACGCTCAAAGCTGTGCAGATAAGCTGCCTCCCAACAACCTGCAGAGCACAGGATGGCATCAAGGCCAAAGTATTTGGCCCGCAGAAGTGGTAGCAACTCTTGGCATGCCGAATATAACATGTAAATTCTAGGGCAGAATATTTAACTTTACAAAATGGAGACATCAGTGACAGTGGGGAAGATACACAGATGTGAAAATCATTTTGTTCATTCATCTACAAAATACAGTATTACTACATCTGGTGACTGCCTACATCACAACTAAATATTATCTTTTAGAGTATCATTCAATTTACAGAAAAAGCTGTGAGGTAGGGTGGGGAAGAACTTTTCCTAGAACACAAAAACCAATGTTAAAGAACTTGCCTGCTGCTGATGA
The DNA here is from genome assembly GCA_004027455.1 of Hydrochoerus hydrochaeris. Classification (NCBI taxonomy): domain Eukaryota; kingdom Metazoa; phylum Chordata; class Mammalia; order Rodentia; family Hydrochaeridae; genus Hydrochoerus; species Hydrochoerus hydrochaeris. The sequence goes on from PVLA01000071.1 coordinate 258,618, forward strand.
TTTGAGACCAAAAAGAAGGCTCCGCATATTTGAGCTGCAAATGTCAGGCAAGCCTGGGTGTGAAGTCTAAGTCTGCTTTCTAATGAACTAGAATATGTGACGGTACTGGCTACTTAATCTCCTCCTAACTGATTTCCCTCATATATGATTACATTGTGTTATTTTTAAGATCTCTCACCTTTCATAATCTTGATGCTCAATTATTCTAGTCTGACCTTTGCACAACATAATCCCTTCTGGTTTTTGGCCCTTCCCAGATGTGCCCGTAAAGCAAAGATGGTTGTAATCATTCTCACCCAAATGTCATGAGATCATGACTATGTGAGTGCTTGGAAGAATTCCAAGTGCCACAAGAATAAGGCAATACTACCATCACCATCACTTTAAAAAGTTGCAGCTTTTTGAAGGGCTGCAATTCAGGCTCTGTATCTCATCTGGTGTGTCTTTCAGGAAAGAGCTATGGCCTTACTAGATGCCTCCAGAGTAATGAGCTGGCTGGGAAGAAATATCAATTCAATGTCCTGGGCTATTTTTATACCAGAAAATTGAAGATAAAATGTATAATCACCCAAAGTTTGTCAAAGAGATTTCTCAACATTGTTTCCTTCTCTCTTTATAGCAACAAAGATTCTTATCCACCTGTTAGTGATAAGAAGCTCCAGCACTGAGAAGTTAAAATACTTTCCTAAACTCACACTTTCTATAGAAGACCTAAAATTGAATCTAACTGGCCTAACACATGCTCTGGGATTGATCCAGGGAAAGATGGAGCTTCTAATGTCCACTGTTGACTGTTTGTATGCCTCATGATCCATGAAGCAATTCCCTACTCACTCTCCAGAAAATGCCATCAATCCCTCCTCTCAGTCCCTGTGATTCTTCTTACAAATTTTAAAAGAAACGTGTAAATGGTCATTTTGCTTTTGTATTTACCTTCTACACTGGACTGTGAGCTTATTAAAGCCCAGAAACTATAGCTAAGCCATATGCTCTGATATGCAGCCTCACATGGGCTGTAGACTAAGCAAATGGCACTGGAGTAATGAATAGTAAAGGACCATTAAAAGTTTAAAGGACTGAGAAACAAAGGCAAAGTGGACAAGAAAAAAAAAAAAGAAAGAAAGGTGGAGAGAGAGGTAAGCAAGCTGTTCCTGTGTCTGACCATATTCCAAAGCCAAAAACACACTGTGAGTGCATAGCTGAGTTTGCCTACCTCCATTCTGTTCACCTCCATTAATGAAAACCACTGAGTCACTGTATTTTCAAACATATCCACCCAAACACAACAAAAACTGGCAAAGTGGAGTAAAGTGTCCCATCATTTCAGTTAGTCATTCACCATTTACTGTCCACTTTTAAGAAATGAGACATGAAATACTCGCATCTGCTGAGTAAAATAAAGAAGTCTGAATTTCACTAAACAGGGAATATGGGACAACAAAGCGAAAGGACAGAAAGGGATGAAAAAGAAATTAAAATGTGTTACGTACATGTACCAGCTCACCACAAGAATGTACGCACTGTATACTGCACACATGTATTGATACACAATTAAAAAAATAAAAATCACACCATGAAAATGGAAAGATGATAGGTATCATCTTGTCCAATACACACACATAACAAAGCAATGCAGTGACCTTATAGATATTCATATATGTATGATCATCCATAGATTTTGTATGCAAAAACTGAAATCTTCATATTCTTCATGAAAAACTGTAAAGCCATCAGTCATTATTCTTTCTCCAGCCTGGCCTTATCTTAATACATTGCCTGTCATATTGCAGGCACAATGAACGTTTGAGTGACAAAATTAAAATGCAAACAAAGAAATCAGTACAGTGGTTATTGGATTATTTAAGCAGATGCTTTCTTGCTCTTCAAAAAATGCAATGCCATACACTACAGTGATGTTTCAGTGTCCCCAAAGAAGATCAGTCTCATCTGAAAATGAGCCATCAGGTCATTTGAAAAAAATAAAAAAAGAAGAAGAGGCAGAATGAAGTAGAATAAAGCAAATAATTTTATTCCGTGCATACTCTCACACAGCTGTTGAGAAGTGTTAGCACTTTATTCAGCATATTGTAATTACCTATATGCAATCGTGTCTTTTATATGCATTCACTCACCAGTTAATTATTATACAGCAAGAGTCTACTATGTACCAGAGCCTGTGTGGGGTGCTAAGATAAAGCCCTAAGACAGATATGGTCGCAGTTATTTTAGCAGAAAAAAAAAATAACAATTTCTTATTATGATTTTAAACTGCAACAGAAATTACAGCCACATTTAGTTTACCCTACATACCCTTTAGAAATTACAAGTATATTATATATTCCTATACTTTTCCCTTTATGTAAAAACCCCAGCTAAGTTCATTTCTCTCTTAGTAATTATAAATATAAATATGTCTTATTTTGAGCAGAAACAAGACATTAACTCTTCATGCTCTGAAATTATCACTTACTGTAATATTTCTATTCTACCTTATTTTACGGCTTTGCATAGGATTTCTCCCTCCCTGCAAGTTGGTAGGAAATTAAATTTTATGGAATTAAATTGCCTTAATAGCTAAAAATCACCTATCAATCAAATGAGAATATTTTAACACAGAATCACTTACATAGTAGTCAGTTATACACAATTTTCATTGTTTAGGCCATACACAAAGTCAAAGAGTGAACCTTTAGGCAGTTATGATGAAAGCTTGCACAGCAGAAAACAAGTGATTCTTACTCAGAGATAGACATTTCTAGGCATAGTTATATAATAGCTATCGTGTTTCTCAAATGACATCAGATGAGAAGCAGCTAAGAAGAAAATGTAGGAGAGAACAGTTACAAATAGACACAGATAAATCTAGAGAAAGTAAGACACTAACAGCCTAAACAATAGTCGTTTATAGGCAATGAGTGGTCACTGGTTGCCAATCAATGTACTAAGCCCCTGACTTTCTTTCCTGTCAACAACCTGTGAGGTGGTCACTATCATGAAATTCCTACTATGCACTAGATGCATTAGATAAATTTTCCTTTATGAAGTGCAAGACAGAAAACCATGGTTTAGAGAAACTGAGTAACTTGCAAAACCCCTTAACTAGCAAGTGTCTGAGCCAGAATTTGGAATTAGCCCAAAGTAAATAATCATCTCATTTTCTTCCTCTCATCCCACTTACTTAATAGTGTCTCTTTCAGTCTCAAGAGTGCCTAGTCTGAAGGATGAGTGATGTGATCCACTGTTCAAAGGACACTGGCTCTCTAGGAGTTACGCCTTCTCCACACAACAGTGACCTTAACTATAAGACAGGATCTCAGACACTCAAGATGCAAGGCAATTCTAGATCATTCTGAGAAAGAACAAAAAATGTATTATGCAGTATCCTCCTACCAGCCAAACTCTGCTAAAAATAGTAAATATGAATAAATGACATTATCTCAAGAAAAAAGATTGAATTCAACAAATTAAAGCAAGAGGGTAACCATAAAGGTTTGTGACCCAATCTAAAACAGTTTTTATTCCAAATTATTAAATAATTATTATGATTTTATTCCAAATATTAAAGGTTAGCTTTTGTGTCAAAAGAGAGTAACTTTTACTGGTCTTGAAGATTGATTTTTATCCTTCCTTTGTTAGTCATGCTCAAAAGGACTGTATTTTACACACACACACACACACACACACACAGAGTTTCCTCCTCAATCTAACAACAAAATTTCTTCCAGGTTTGATCTCTGAAGGCTAATCTCAGTTTAAATACTCACTAAGCACAGTATAATCTGAGGAAAATTATTTGCCTTCCTTTTCTGTTGTATTTATCTGTAAAATTAAGACAATAACAACACATCACTCACCTTAAGGTAGGGAGGATAATATAAAATAACTTGTGTAAAGCATTTGGAAACTCAAATAGCATGATGGACACATGCGAAATGTTCAGTAGTTCACTTATAGATAATAACTTCATGACTACCTGACTAACATCAATAAAATTAACTCTAATTCTATCCCTTTTCCTTTTAAAAAGCCAAATTCCAAGTAAAAGAAATAGGATAAAAATCCAGCCAAAGTTATACTGGTGTTTATAAAATACACATCCAAAATCCACATAGTTAAAGGAGTCTTTAAATGACCTAGTCCTATTGCCTCATTTCATACAAAAAATAAATGGAACCAGAGAGGTGATATAGCTTCCCTAAGACCTGAAACCAGCTGAGAGGCAAAACCAGGTATGGACTTCTTCCCTGAGAAGTCCTGACTGTGGAAAGAGCCTGGGCCTTGCAAATGGATAAAGCTATCTTCCCTGTCGTGGCTCTAACCTCAGGCAATTTTACTTAACATGTAGGGAGCTTGTTATTCTCAGTTGGTAAAAATAAAGATTAGAGTTTTCCTTTGTCAGGGTATTGCGAGGATTAAAAGGACATGCAAAGAGCCCGAAGTCACACTCGTGCAATATGTGCGGCCTGACGTGGTGCAGCTGCCGGACGGGGATTTATCACTGTCTACTAAGCTATAAAATGCACAAATCCTTTGGCACATGGGCTCCACTTCTAGACATATATACTTTGAGAAGATACATGTTCAGGGGTGTTTACTGCAGCTTCAACTGTACTAACAATATACATCTGTATCAAGAGGGAAATTTTTCTAATAAAAATGAGAAACATTTTATGCCAAGAAATTGGTAAGCCTCTTGAAATACATTATTAACTTAAAAATAATATGCAATGTAAATTTTTGAACTCATATTTGAAAAAACAACATAAATATATAAATGCAGATATGTAGACACAGATGAAATTAATTATCTACCTCTGATAAGAGAAAAGAAAAAGATGATTATCACCATTGATTCTATATTCCCTCATATCTTTTAAAATTTTTATTTTAAGAATGTATTTTTATTTGATTTGTACAACAGAAAAATATATAGAATGCCTAATATATAGGTAGCTAACTAAAAGTCTCCTGACCATACATATCTATCTTTAGTGTTACAATGCTTTTTATTATAATTGTTATTACGAAGAGAGTCATTACAACTTCATATACATTCTGCACAATTAGAGGGCTTTTCCAGAGAATTTTGGATCTTGCTTTCCATTTATGACCTCTATTAAAGGTCTGTACCACACAGTCTGAGCAAAGGGACGAACAAAGGTTAATAGAAACACATAAAGACGAGGCAGGGGTTATCTCCCACATCTCTGTTTGTGGTGTCGTTTGTCTCCCTGTTAAAATGTAATAAAGACAATGAAAGGAAATTGGCTGTGGAAAATGAAAGTACCCTCTATTCATAAAAACAGTTCAAATGAGAAAAGTCTTCTAATGGGGATGGACAACTACCATGCAAAGCAGTGGGAGAGAGACATATAAAATCCTTCAGATAATTCATTAACCACGAACCATTGAAGGCAACTCATATCCTTTCCTGAAAAACATGTTTATGTTCCAAATGTCTGAGTGATGGACACCTTCAAGCAAATTCTCAGACCGATGTGTGTTCTGCTAAGACAGTAAGCCAAAGCAGTATCTTTGACCATTGAATCTTCAGGGTGATCAGGGTGATCAGGGTGCCCCTGGAGGAAATGTGGCTCCATAACAGACATGATGAAGAGAATAGCACGGAGGAGGCAGAAGACCCTCAATTCATTCTTAGACCAGACCTTTCAATCTGCTTCAACAAACTCACCTTCCTGAATGAACAAATCAATGGTTTGGGAAAGCTTACCACCTCATTTCTGGAGTATTTTGCCTAAAGTGAAGATAATAATATGTGTACAACTTGTCTCTCATACCTGTTATGATGCTTACATAGTTTTTTCAAAAAATAAAAGAAAAAGAAAATGTGCTATGACTCTAAATTGCTCCCTTTAAATCACACCAGCCACCCTGGTGACATGCAGCCATTACCCATGAAAAGAGTGATCCTATTCCAGAAACAAATATGGAAACTTCTTTTTACTACCACCTCTATTCCATCTTCCTTTCATTTCCAAATTTGAATAAATTCAAATTTGAACAGCATGTTCAGCCTTATACAAAGTCACAGAACATGCACAACATATAGACAAACTTTTGCTACAGCGTGACATGTGTGACCTCTAGTCCAATTCACAACAGAGTCTCAGCTTCCTTTTGAAACCTCCTGCCGCGTCCTAGTCCATCCATGCCTTGTGACAAGGTCCATGGGTGGAGGAGAGCGCTTCAAGGAATCACTTCTCCAGGAAAAGGACACCGCATGTGGGAACTGGGCGCAAGGACCTTGTAATGTTTTGTACTGATAATTGTAATTTGTGTAATTCACATATATATATATATTTTCATGTAATACTCAATATGAAATCGAAAATAGAAACTCCAGAGGAGTTACTAGAAACCTTCTGGATAACTGTGAAAACTAATTGTGAAATTTTACCTTCTGTGAGTAGTATGAGAGAGTTTATACAAAAGCTTTAAATGAAAGAGCTCATGGAGGAGGATTTACAAAATTCCTGTGAGACAACTGCCCTGAGACACTGGACAGGCAGCCAGAGACAGGCAACTAGGACACATATGTTACGCCACCGGCCACCTAAGACAGGCACAGGACCAAATGCTGTCCTGCAGGCCCATGACGGGTAAGGCCTGGTTGGGTTCATATGAAGAGTCCTTGACCTAAGACAGGCACTGTCCTACAGGCAGCCAGAGACGGGCAACTAGGACACATATGTTACGCCACCGGCCGCCTAAGACAGGCACAGGACCAATTGCTGTCCTGCAGGCCCATGACGGGTAAGGCCTGGTTGGATTCATATGAAGGGTCCTTGACCCAAGACAGGCACTGTCCTCACAGGGCCTGCCATACTCCCATAAGTGATAAGGGAAAAAATGTAGGGAGTGGCATGATAGCTTCACAGCTGCCGCTCCATCTCTCCCTCCTGGCTCCATCTCTCCCTCCTGTGGGCATCCCAGTGTGTCGGTTTACATTTCCCAAGCTAATTAAGTAATAAGATTAAAGTGTAACAAAGGTGAAAAAAGTTAATTAACACATATTGTTTAAGATTATCCTTGCCTGGCCCTAAGCCTGGGACGCTTCCTGCTTGGGGTTTAGGTTACTGCCAAAAGTTAGCAAATATATACTCCAGCTTCTGAAAAATAAAGCGGATTCAGATTCACTCACAGACTGGAGTGCAGTGTCTTCTGTCTCTCACTCGCCAACTCCCTGACCACCTTTGGGACCCCTGAGCCCTGCCGCAGCTGGACTCCGGCAACCTCCCAAGTCTGGAGTTTAAGATGTACATTCCTACCAGCATTCTCATTTTCTGAGCTGTAATCAGAATTGCTTGCCAAGCTCAATTTACAGTGAAAACCTACCTGTGTTCTCTGTCACACTCTACATCTAGTCCAGAGAAACTCTCGAGTTTTCCTTGCTCCACAAATATTGAGACAGGCCAACCTCAATACTACCTTCTTCTGGTCCTACCACCAAAACAGTAAAGCAATCACCCCTTGTGTCTACAACCACAAGAAATATCTTTGACAGCCATCCCTGCAGTCCCACTAGAGTCTAAAATATCTTCCTTAAGTATTTATCTCCATCCCACAGGTCATACTCCAGAAGACAAACAAGACCTCACATTCAGAATGAAGACACCATGATTTGGTGTACTGGTTAAGTTTTCCAACCCTACCCTCATAACTTAAAGAAAGTATTTGGCTCATGGTTTCAGAGGTTTCAGTCCTTGGTCAGCTAGCTTGGAGGCAGGAAGATCCTGATGGAAGACCATTGTGGAAAAAAGCTTCTCACTTTACGGTGGTTACGAAGAAGAGCACAGAGGGACACATACGAGCCATACACCCTGTGAAGACCCACCTACCAGTGAGCCCACTTCTACGAGCATATTCAGCTGTGAACATTAGTAGTATACCCTACTGATAAGTATAGTGCCCCAGGACCCAACCACCTCTTCTGAGGCCTCGTAATTCAGTCAAGTTGAAAATTAAGATTAACAGGCACAGATCCACCCTTTGTCACATTTATATCTAATCACATCCCTTAAATTATACTTAATCTCCAGTTTAAACACAACATTAGGTTTTTAATTTGGCCTAGCATAACTATTCTGCATACAGCTGGTAACACAGTATTCCTTCCCCCAATCTCAACAATTCGAGAATTCCTCGAATTAGTCCAAATGAAAGGTCTCTTCTATGACTCAAAGCAACTCTTTGTTGCTAGCGCCTGTGAAAATAAAAACAAGTTACATAGTTCCAAGGTACAGATTCATTTCCAAAAGGGGAGAAATAGGGGTATAGAAAAGATTAGGACCAAAGCAAGAACAAAAGACAGCAGAGAAAACATTGATTCCTGTGCCTCCATGTCCATTATCTAGGGCATATCTGGTAACCTATGAGTTCCAGAGGGGTTGGGGAATCCCTATCCTATGGTGTTGCTGGTCACGGCCCACACAACCTCCCTTGTGGTCTGACCACTCACTGTGTACTTTTCTTGGTTGTCTTTGGTTCCATGTTCCCAAATTTCTAAAGTCTTTATTGAGGTCTTGGCCTTACTCCCAAAGCTTCATGTGCCACCCTGTCAGAGGTTTCTAGCAGGGTCTCTAACACTGTCACACTTTTTTTAGTGACCTCTCAGATTTTCTCTCAATTTTGGTAAAGGGCTTCCTAATTCCAAAACTCTTGTATTCTGCATACCAGTAAAACCATCATCATGTGGATGACATGGTTTGCTACAATGAGAGTAGCATCCATTCCTCCATGGGCCATGACTTCAGCAGCCTCTGAGCACACGAATGACTGAGCACAGTGAAATGAATCCTAGGTAACCAATTCCCTAGGAGATCCTTCCCAAGAAGGAGTGGCTGAGAGTCTCTTCTTAAATAAAAGGTTAACATTTTGCACAGTTCAGCTGGTGGAGGGTACAGTCTCCTCAAGATATCTTTGCTCATTGAACATACTTGCTTTCATTTTAAAGATACTAATCTCTTTAGCAACTGTAAATCCTTTGGCCCCAACTTTGCATATGATTCTTTTCCTACCAAAATTTAAATTTTTCGAGTCTTTCTGTCTATTTTGTGCTCATGATTTTCACCACAAATTGGTCTAAAAGCAGCCAGCAAAAGCTGCGTTCCAACCTGAACATTACACTGCCTTGAAATTTTTTGCATTAGACCAGTTAGCTCACCACCTTTAAATTCAACCTTATTGTATTACAAAGTCATGAGACATAGACAAAACAGAGACAAACTTTTGCTACAGTGTGACATGCATGACCTCTAGTTCAATTCACATTTGGGTCTCTGTTCCCTTCTGAAACCTCCTGAGTCTGAAGTTTACATATACATTCCTATCAGCATTCTGATCTTCTGAGCTCTAACCAGAATTGACTGCCACATTCAGTTTACAGCATTCTTCTCTGTCCCATATCCCCAAACCTTTCTAAAATCTTCTAAACCTTGCTAAAACAGTTCCAAAGACTTCCAGCTCACATATTTAGTCACAGAAATAGCTCCATTTCCTTGAACTAATACTCTATACTGGTTGTTTTTTGCATTGCTGAGACAAAATACCAAATACAGTTTAACAGAAGAAATGGTTTATTTGGTTCATGGTTTCAGAGGTTTCAGCTCTTTGTCAGCTGGCTCCAAAAAAGAAACATTATGGTGGAAGGGCATGGTGGAGCCAAGCTTTTCACTCCAGGGAAACCCTAAAACAGATCACAGGGAAAGAGACTAGCCACACACTTTTTCCAGCTGGACCCCATCTTCTAAGGGCATTCAGCTATTTGCATCGCTAGATTAATCTACAAATAAGTATAGTGGCCACATGATCCAGTACATCTCCTGAGGTCTCTTAATCCAAGGAAATTGATTAACTTGCACACATAGCAAGAATTTTAGTAAACAAGGAAAGCTTCAGATGCATTCACTAGATTAGATTAATTGAGGCAAGAAACAGTAACACTCACTTGGGAAGGATTTCTAATCACTAAGTATTAAAACCAAAAAAGCAGCACAATTGACTCTCAAACTTCTATTTCAATTATGTTCAGCACTCAGGGACATCTTTGTCTCTTTTGGTACAGGTTTTAACTGACAGTAATTGAAAAAAACGTAAAATTTGCATTCTGAGTTTCTTCTTTGGGGGCTTACTGGGTCTCATTCTTCTGCAGCTTTGCTGGTGACCATTATTAATCATCACCAATACCTATAAACAGAAAGTGCCTATTTGATACATGAATTAACCTCATCTCCATCCTAATAATGTGTCTAATAATGGAAAAACTTACTAACATATACCAAGTAGTAGTGCCATTATGAAGTTCCCTGCATATTGTTAAATCACTAAACCCAATGCCCAATTTATAATTAAAAAACAAAAACAAAAAAAATAACATTAGCATAATATGTATAGCAATATCAGGAAGAAGTAATCATAAAATTCAAACTATTAAAACTGTGTAAAGCAAATGACCTGTTTCCTTTAGTGTAGAATATTAAAGTGTTTTAGATCAATTCTTGCAAATTGCTACAAGCCTATATTTACAAGGCAACTTGAAATTCAAATAATGACTATGTAATTAATGATATTAAATTCTTTTGCTTACAGAAATGTAATTGTGGTTATTTTCAAAGCATAATCTTTTGGGGAAAAGATTATTGGATTTAATTTAAAAGAATTCTCTATGGAGATAAGTAGATAGAACTATTGATGAAACAATATTCATCTTGAGTGTATAGTTTCTAAAGTTGAATAATAAATACATAGGGGTTTATTTTACCAGTATTTCTACTTCTTCATGCTATGGTATGGATGTGTTTTGGCCCCCACAAAATTCATGTTACATATGGTTTCCAGTATAACAGTACCTGGAGGCAGTGTGGCAATTCACAAACCATTTTGTGCATAAGGAATCTATTTCATGTTGGGCACATATTTTTATAAAAAATAAAAGTACTTGAGCAAAATAATTTATAAAGAAAAGAGTTATTTTGGTTCACGGTTTCAAAAGATTCAATCCACAGTCGCTTGGCTTTGTTGTTTCTGAGCCTGAGATGAATTAGAACCACATAGCAGAAAGTGCCAGGTAGAGAAGAGATACTTACATCATTGTGGTTGGAAAGCAGAAAAAGTGAAAGAGGAAAAGAGGCAGAAATAAAACACAACCCTAATGACCCATTCCATCTGACTGTGCTCTACCTTCTAAGTTTTTACCGCTTCCCAGTAATGTTCTCAGCTTCGGAGGACATTTAAATTCTGTTCATAACAACCTTCATGAATGGACTGAGTATAGTGATGGGTTGATTAGTTACTACAGGAGTTCAGACCCCTCTTTCAGTTTTCCAGACTGTGCCTCTTGTCTTTTCACCATCAGGCCCTCACCTAAAGCCAGGCACATACAGGCTCCGTGCTACTGTACTTCCAGAACTGTGAACCAAATAAATCACTTTCTTTATAAATTAATATCTCAGATATTCTGTTAAAAGCAACAGAGAATGTATTAACATAGCACATACAATTGAAATTTCCATAATAAATCTTTTTTCTGCTTTATCGTATGAAAAAAGTTACAGTCAAATAAGAATAACAATTACTACACTGTGTATCATCTTCAGAGCAGTTACTCATAGGATAAGACATAAACCAAAAAGATTCTCATAAAAAAATCAAATACAATAGCACAGATCTTTCTTTTCACAAAGATAATCCTTAAAGAAAAAAGTTTCAGAAAACACTGCAATGGGGAGGAGAGACAGTTGGAGGTTTTGTGGTCTATTTTGTTTTTCATTTTTGGTTTTTTTTTTTTTTTAGTTTTTCGTGTTTTTATTGTTTGGCATGAGAGAATATGCAAGACATAATTGACACTAGTCAAATTTCCTAACCAGATGGTTCCATTTAGCACTCCTATGTATATGAAAGGAAGGAGCAAGAGTTTTGTGGTTGCCTTCCTGGAATACAGAGGTCTGACATGCCCAGAATACTCTTCATAGGTTAATGTCACACAGCTCTCTTTTAAGTGGGAAGAAGCTATGAAATGGGAGAAAATACTCAATTTTAAAGCTGCTTTTGAAAATTTTTCATATTCCATACTTTCAAAGTACATTAGGGTATCTGACATAAAGTCAGAATTTAAGCTGCATCCGGATGTGAGCAGAATTATGGCATAATAAAAATAAGCAACAAAACTGGACCGTGGAGTCGCTCTCCGAATCTCCGTGAAATGTGTTCCATCATCAATTGTGGGTATAGAACACAGCCTGCTTAAACAGTTTGGCAAGGTAGAACACACAGATTTTCTCCATGACAAGCTGATATACCCTGACACATGGAGAAAATATACAAATATATAACAGCAAAAAATAAACGCTACATTATGAAACATTCATTATGGTTCCAATACAACTGTTTGGTAACTGTATTTGTGACAATGTTGATACTACTGTTCTGAGACAGGTGCATTTTTATTGTTGAATAAAGTAATTGAGTAATTATGGTAGTATTACTAAGAACCAAAACTTTAACTCTCAAAGTAACATATTATTCTTCTATGAGATAAAAAAAGATTATATTTTTTTTAAAAACTCTATGATCTTAAACAAGAATCTGAAGTATCAGCTGAACTTGCAATGTATTTTTTCATATATCTACTAAAATGGTAATAAAACTGGTAGCAATGAGTTTCCCCTAGCAACAATATGATGGTCTTTAAGTATAATTTATTTGAACATATACACATACACACAGGCACACAAGGAGGGCTTTGTAGTTATAAAAGAGAGGAGAGAGAGACAGACAAATTCTCTTTTCATCAATACCAGAAAGAATAAAATTGGGCAAAATTATCAAAATCAACCATTTAGGGAATCTAAAAATTGAGCAAATGCAATGATTGAAAACTACATACAGTATTTATGAAAACCTATTAATCTTCCAATGAAAAACACAGTGTGTAATAATATTGTCCAGGGCTGAAACCCACCATCCAGTTTGGCCAGCGATAACTGCACTGTTGCCATTGTGTGATGGCCAGGAAAACAGTGGTTGTGCTACCAGAGAAGATCATCTCGATTTAGGCACTACAGAAACGAATAACATGCAATACTGTCAATGATAATAAATGAGTAACTGACAGCTCTACTAGACTATGATTTTGGTCCTTGTGGAGGCCATAAGATGATGGTAAAATGATCATACAATTAATAGTGAGATCTTGGAAATGATAGAGCCCCTGAAGGAATGAGATAAACTCCTTGTGCATCCCTGGCTGATTGGGAACCTTTACACATGTATGAGACATGCCAAAGAGACTTGGGTTAAAAGTGAAAGGTAAAGATAACTGGTTAACAGGATGAACTCTGAATGTGTTCCCCACCCTACATAAAGATCATCAGCTGAGGGAGAAATAAGTTTGAGCTCATTACATATCAGCAGAGCCCAGTCCCAAGACATTGGCTAGCCAGTATGTTCTGCCAATACTCAGGTAACCACTAGGAAGTCAGGCTAAACCAAAAATTTTATGAAAATCACATAAAAATAATCTGATCAGAATAGATGGTGACACATGCTTCAGGGGAGATGAGGTTCCACAGTTGACATCCAAGAAATTTTCAGAAAGTCAGAAGACAAAAGGAGTTTTACAAGGAGGGAGGTGGGAAATGGAGATTAAATAAATTCAGAATACAAACTCCAGAATTACCATATTACCTTAAATGTCCAGTTTTTGATCCCGTACTGTAAGACATGCAATACAGCAAAAAAAAAAAGAAAGAAAGAAAGAAAGAAAGAAAGAAAGAAAGAAAGAAAGAAAGAAAGAAAGAAAGAAATTGTAGTCCACATTTGGATAAAAATGCACTCAATAAAATTAACTCTAACTATACCAAGATGTGGGAGATTTAGCAGCAAAACTTTAAATGCAGTGATTGTAAATATATTCACAGAATGGAAAAAGAATCTGTTGACAGTGACTTAACAAACAGAAGTTCTTAGCCAGATGTGGTGGTGCAAGCCTGTAACCCCAGACTCAGGAGGCTGAGGCAGGAGGATCGTTGTGAGTGTGAGACCAGCCTGAGCTATAAAGTGAGCTCCAGGCTGGTCTGAATTGCATAGTGAGAGCCTGTTTCAAAAAGGGAAAAAAAAAAGAGGATCTCACTAAAAAATAGCATATGAGCAAGTCAAATGGGAGGTGAAAACTATAAGAAAACTGAAAATTTTTACTAGGTAAATTCAAGAGCAAATTTATGAGAGCAACAGGAAAAGAATAATACTTTTAAAGATAGAAAGTAAAAATTATTCCATCTGAAGAAAAGAATGAAAACAAGTTAAAGAAAAATAACTAGAGGTTCAGACTTGACAGAACATTACAATCATACTGAAGAAGTTCTGAAACTACCACTGCAAAATATACTTCACATATAGTTTATATTAACAAAAAGCAAATGGAAAGCTGCAGATGTGGGAAAGACCCCCGATCTCCTCCTGTCTATATAAAATCAGAATATCTCATGGGAAAGGTGACTTCCCTGTACCAGAAAAACTACCAGTGAAGATGGGGACACTTTGTGCAAAGATTGAAATTATTTGCAAACAAGCCTACTAAAAAAGACCTACTTTCCATCACTTTCTCCCATCTATTTCCAAGTTTCCCATACTTCAGAAGCTGAATCTGGCTCCAATGTCTCAACACTTGTCAACAAATTTATTCTTCTTCTACTCATGTTTCACATAAGTCCTCAGGTCTGGAGAATGTTTCTTCAGGTTTTCATTTTTCCTATCAAACTTCCCATATACACACAAAATATCAAATAAGATGTATATGATTTTTTTCTACAAATCTGTCTTATCCATGGGCCTACCCTGCCACCGGGAACTTAGCAGAAGCCTGTATCAGGCATAAGCTGCCTGGAACCTCCACCGTGGACCCGTCGTAACACCAGGAACATCAAGGAAGCCCGCCTCAGGCATAGCCTGCCTGGAACCTCCCCCAAGGGCTCACCCTGCCACTGGGAACATTGAGGAGACCTGCCTCAGGCGTTGGCTGCCTGGAACCTCCCCTGTGGGTGCACCCTGCCACCTGGAACATCTCAGAAGCCTGCCCAAGACTGAAAACTGCCCTGGACTGCTTCTGCTGGGCCCATCCTCCCACCTGGAACATCAGAAGACCTCAGCAGGCTCCAGTTAGTATGAAAAACTTTGGAACTTTGCTCCCAGCCAACAAAACCTGGATTACAGTGAATTAACTGTATCACTGTGGTGAATATGCCCCTAAAATAGAGGTGTACAGTGGATAAATAGGGCCAATAGTAAAACCCCTGCCAACTAACTGTAAGGCTTTGGTGAGTCTGAAAAGAGTGTGTGAGATCCCCTCCTACACATAGAAAACATCAGACTGAAAATGACAAAAGGAAAAAGCAAAATGCAGTCTCAAACATATAGTTCACCAGAAGCAAGTATAGGAGACATTGAAATAGAGGACCCCAAAAGTAACACACGGGGAATCTCTGAAAAGGTAGCCAGTGAAATAAAAAAACAACTGCATCAGGCTATAGAGGAAATGAAATTAGAAGTAGTCTCCCATGTAAAGATAGAAATATCAACTTTAGTAAAGGAGTCGTTGAATGCAGCTAAAGAAGAACTAGAGAAAAAAGTATATGAGCATGGGAAACTGACTGAAACTTTGAACAATATAGAAAACAAGCAGAATTAATGAAACAAACTCAAAGAGACATACAAGAAACAAAAAATTATATTGAAAGTGTGCAAAACTGCCTAAAGGAAGCTGAGGATAGGGTTTTGGACCTTGAAGACAGGATCACAATTAGTGATAAGGAAAGGATAGAACTTTTAAAAATAACAAAGCAGCATGAAATGACAGTCCAGAAGCTTCATGATGATGCCAAGAGCAACAATATAAGAATAATGGGCATTAGTGAAGATACAGGAGTGCAGGCAAATGATATACATAAAGTATTTACAGAAATAATAGCAGAAAATTTCCCAAACATGGGGAAAGAACCTGATATGCAGATAAGTGAGGCATATAGAACACCAAACAGTCACAATCAACATAAATCCACACCCAGACACATGATAATTAAGATCTCAGACATACAGCATAAAAACAAAATAATAACAGCTGTCACAGAAAAGACACAACTCAGCTATCAGGCAAAGCCCATTAGAATCATGGCACACATTTCAGCACAAACCCTCAAGTCAAGAAGAACTTAGAGTGAGGTATTTCAAGACCTGAAAGAAAACAATCTTCAACCCAGACTGAGGTACCCAGCAAAACTTTCATTCAAATTTAATGGAGAAACAAGATACTTCCATGACAAAGAACACTGAAGAAATTCATGTCCACCAAGCCAACCTTTGAAAGAGTACTGAAAGACATACTAGACAGAGATAAAAATGACCACAATCCCCAAAACAACAACAGAAAGAAACCACCAGGTAGGATAAGCAATTAAATAAGAGGAAAAGCAGAAAGAAACAACTGGAACATAGCATGGCAAAGTCGAGCCAGTACATATCAGTGATATCCATAAATATAAATGGCCTCAATTCACCTGTAAAAAGAAATAGATTGACAGAATGGATCAAGAAACAGGATCCTACAACATGCTGTATACAAGAAACATCTGACCCAAAAGGAAACACATAGATTAAAAGTCAAAGGATGGAAAACAGTATTCCATGCAACAGGAACCCAGAAAAAAGCAGGGGTAGCTATTCTATTTGCAGATAACATGAACTTCAAACCTAAAATGATTAAAAGAGATAGAGAAGGTAACTACATACTTGTTAGTGGTAAAATTCAAGAGGAAGAACTAACAATTATAAATATATATGCACCAAATACAGGAGCACCCAAATATATAAGACAGATAATAATGGACATGAAAAACCAAATGCACAAGAACACAATTATAACAGGAGATCTTAACAGCCCATTGTCACAAAGAAATAGGTTAACTAGACAAAAAGTCAGCAAAGAAATAATGGAACTGAATTATACCTGTGAGCAATTGGACTTAGTAGATGTTTACAGAGTGTTCCACCCAACCACATCGGAATACACATTCTTCCCAGCTGCACGTGGGACGTTCTCCAAAATAGAACATATATTATCCCATAAAACATTCTTAAGTAAATGCAAAGATATTGAAATCATACCATGCATAATATCTGACCATAGTGCACTGAAATTGGAAATCAATGGCAAAAGAAATTGTAAAACCTGCATAAATACATGGAAATTAAATAACAGCCTTTTGAACAACCAGTGGGCTACAGATGAAATTAAAAAAGAAATAAAGCAATACCTACAATTCAATGAAAATACAGAAACAACTTACTGTAATCTGTAATGAAATTACAGAAGCAATGAAAGCAGTCTTAAGAGGGAAATATATAGCAATAAAGTGTCATGTCAAGAAAACAGAACGAGCACAAATAAACAACCTAATGCTCCATCTCAAGATTCTAGAAAAAGAAGAGCAAGCTAAACCCAAAGCTCATAGATGAGAGGAAATTGTAAAGATTAGAGCAGAAATCAATGCAATTGAAACTAAAAAACAATACAAAGAATTAATGAATCAAAAATCTGGTTTTTTGAGAGAATAAGCAAAATTGACAAACCCCTAGCTAACCTTATCAAAAGAAAGAAAGAAAAAAAAAACAAATTCATGCAATAAGAACTAAAAAGGGAGAAATTACTACAGATTCCATGGAAATTCAAAAGATCATGAATATCTGCTTTGAAAATCTCTACTCACATAGAGTGGAAAACACAGAGGAAATGGACAGATTTCTAGAAACATATGAACTACCAAAGCTCAACCAAGAAGATATAGCAACTTTGAGCAACCCAATATCAGCTATTGAAATTGAAAATGTAATTAAAAACTTACCAACAAAGAAAAGCCCAGGTCTGGATGAATTCACAGCTGAATTCTACAAGAAATTTAGAGAAGATTTGATACCAATACTCCTTAAACTCTTCAATGAAATTGAGAAGAAAGCAATCCTCCCTAAATCATTCCTGGAGGCAAGTATTACTCCGATACCAAAACCAGAGAAAGATCCAACCAAAAAAGAGAATTATAGGCCAATCTCACTAATGAATCCTGATGCAAAGATTTTCAACAAAATACTGGAAAATAGAATGCAGCAAATCAACAAGAAGATTATACATCATGAACAAGTGGGGTTCATTCCAGGAATGCAGGGATGGTTTAACATACACAAATCAATAAATGTAATACACCACATCAACAGAGCCAAAAACAAAAACCACATGGTCATCTCAATAGATGCAGAAAAAGCTTTCAACAAAGTCCAACACATGTTCATGATAAAAACCCTTCAGAAACTCTGAATACACGGTGTCTATCTCAACCTTATAAAGGCCATCTATGACAAACCAACAGCCAACATCATACTAAATGGACAAGAACTGAAAGCTTTCACTTTAAAATCAGGAACAAGACAAGGATGTCCACGATCACCACTCCTTGTCAATATAGCTCTGGAAACACTAGCCAGGGCAATCAGACAAGAGAGAGAAATTAAAGGAGTAAAGATAGGAAAGGAAGAAGTTAAATTATCACTATTTGCAGATGACAGGATTCTCTATATAGAAGACCCAAAAATCTCCATTCAAAGACTACTAGAGGTAATAAACAAGTTCAGCAGTGTAGCTGGATACAAAGTCAATGCTCAAAAATCAATAGCATTACTGTACACAAACAAAAACTCACTGAGAGAGAAATTAAGGAAATATTGCCCTTTATAATAACATGCAAAAAATGAAATACTTATGAATCAACCTAACTAAAAATGTAAAAGAACTATATGCTGAAAATTATACTATGCTGAAAAAGGAGATTGAAGAGGATATTAGAAAGTGGAAGGATATTCCTTGCTCTGGGTTAGGAAGAACCAACATTGTGAAAATGGCCATACTCCCAAAACTGTTATACAGATTTAACACAATCCCAATCAAAATACCATTGACATACCTCACAGATCTAGAGAAAACACTCCTAAAATTCATTTGCAACCAGAAAAAACCTGGAATAGCAAAGGGAATTCTAGGCAACAAAAGTAAGGCAGAAGGCATCCCAATTCCTGACTTGAAACAGTACTATAAAGCCAGTGATAAAATCAGCATGGTACTGGCAAAGAAATAGACCTGAGGATCAATGGAACAGATTAGAAGATGCAAGCACAACTACAAAGACACTCAGCCACCCGATATTTGACAAAGGGGCTAAATATGTCCTCTGGAAGAAGGATAGTCTCTTTAATAAATGGTGTTGGAAAAATTGGCTCTCTACATGCCAAAGACTGAAACTAGATCCAAGCCTATCACCATGCACAAAACTAAAGTCTAAATGGATGAAAGACCTCAATATTAAAACAGAAACACTAGACCTACTGGAATACAAGGTAGGTAGAAGTCTTGGAGACATAGGGGTAGGCAGAGAATTCATGAACAAAATGCAAACTGCATGGGAAATACTTCAAAGAATCAACAAATGGGATCTCATATTATTGAAAAGTTTCTGCACTTCAAAGGAATTCACCAACAGAGTGAAAAGAAAACCCACAGAGTGGGAGAGAATTTTAGCCAGCAACCCCTCGACAAAGGATTTGTGTCCAGAACATATAAAGAATTGAAAAATATCAAGTGCCCCAAATTCAAAGATCCTCTCCAAAAATGGGTATCTGAGATGAACACACAGTTCTCAGAGAAAGATATGCAAATGACAAATAAATACATGAAGAAATGTTCACCATCACTGGTCATTCGAGAAATGCAAATTAAAACAACATTGAGATTCCATCTCACTCCAGAAAGAATAGCTGCCATCAAGTAATCAACTGATAACAAATGTTGGTGAGGCTGCAGGGAAAAAGGAACACTGCTCCACTGTTGGTGGGAATGCAGACTGGTGTAACCATTATGGAAATCTGTATGGAGAATTCTCAGAAGACTATGATTGGAAGCCCCATTTAATCCAGCTATTCCCCCCTCCTGGGTATTTTCCCTGAAGAATTGAAAAGTTAATATCACAGTGATATATGTGCACCCATGTTCATATCAGCACAATTTGTGATAGCTAAATCCTGGAAACAACTAAGATGCCCATCAACTGCAGAGTGGATGAAAAAGATGTGGCATTTTTATACAATGGAATATTACTCAGCTATAAAAAAGGATGATCTTGAGGCCTTCATAGGTCAATGGAGACAACTTGAGACTATCCTCATTAGTGAGATAAATAAGAATCATATTTATAAATATCATATTGTGTCTCTAGTGTAAAAAGTAAATAAGAACTACAAGTGTAATAAAACCAAAATGTGTAATTGCTATTGTAAAAAAGAGAGGAAAAGTAAGTGCTCTAAGGGATATAACTGCATGTATGTTTGAGTGTGTAAAATAGATGACAATATTGCTGAATCTTTATTGGATCTTTGAGCAGAACTTTTTGTAGTCTGACTGTTTGAATGTTTACTATGTACACTTTAACTTTGTAACTTGAACAACTACATCCAGGATGACAATATGTAATTTATAAACTACTGATTTCTTAGTGGGGTTTTTTCTCATTTTCCTTTTTCTTTCTTTCTTTTAGAATTCTGTATTGTTGCTACCCTTTTTTCTGGTTTTTTTTTTCTTCTCTTTAAATAAAATTTTAAAAATGTATAATTGGTATTGTAAAAAAAAAACAGGAAATAGGAAGCGCTATAAAAGATATAGCTGCATGTATGTTTAGGTGTGTGGGATTGATGACCATATTTCTAGGTTCCTGTTGGATTGCTGAACAGACCTGGTTGTACTCTCACTGCTTGAGTGTCCACTTTGTGTGCTTTAATTCTGTATTAAACAAGTATATCTTTCTGGTTTCATTTCAGACATGAAAAGATCATGGCATTCATCACTCCATTCTTTCAAGAAGATAAAGGCTGAATATATTGAAAATCAAGTGTTTTTCTTATATCCAACAGAAAACTTAGATCTTAAGGGAACTGTCATCTTGAATCTGGAGAGATGGCTGAATACAAACAGTTACAGTCAATATTTGTTTCCTCGAAGCAGAAGTCACTGCAACCATAAAGTGGTAGAAGTACTTAAGTGGTAATTTTGAGTAATTACCACAACCATGAGGCTAAGTTAACAGTGGGAACCTGGAGTTTCCTACCTTAAGTAGAGTTGTACATGTTATTACAGTTTCTTTTCTTTTTTTTTTTTTATTGAGCATGACCATGTTTTCATAGCAAAGCCCTGGTAATCATCCCCTATGGTTGCCTCTCTCTCTCTGTCTCTGTCTCTCTGTCTCTCTCTCTGTCTCTCTCTCTGTCTCTCTCTGTTAGATATAAGATAAACCTAGAAATATTGTACTAGCAGAAAATAAGAAAATATTCATAGCAATAAAAACAGCATCAAAAGTAAAAGGATCAGTTATAGCAAAACAACATGACAACAAATAGACAAAAAAAACTAGCAAAAAAGTCCTATGGAATTATAGCTCACATATAAAACAAAAATTCAGTAATCCCAGCAGTTGTGAGACAGGCAGGAGGATTATGTCAAGTTTGAGGTCAGCCTAGACTACATAGACTCTATCTCAAATGACCAAATATATATTAAAAATAAATATTTACAAGTTCACTGATATAAATAATTTAATACCTAAATAACAGGAAATATAGACAGTTTTGCCATCTAAATTGATTCCAAGCAATTTAGGTATTCCTCTTTTATATGAAAAAATACTTTCTGCTCAAATGTAGGTAATATTTTATGACATTCTTCCAAAGAATACAACATGGAAATGGAAGGAGAAAAGAATAATTTTAATTTTACAGTGCAGAAATATGACAAATATTACTTTAGGTGGTGAAGGTAAACACAACAGTGATAAGTTATGTTAATTGTATATACAATTGAAAAATATGAAAATGGGCGTTTACCTCTGTGGTCTTCTCTCAGAACATATAACAGTAATCTAATCATATAAAAAACATAAGATAAATGCCCACAGAGGGACATTTACAAGACATCTGACCAGTTTGTCTCAAAACTGTCAAAGTCATCAATACCAAGGAACATCTGAGAAACTTTCACAGCTAAAAGAACCCTAAGGAGATGTGATGACTGAATATAATGATATCCTGGATGAAATCATGGAACAGAATGAGGACAACAGGTAAAAACTGAAGAGATTTTAAAAGCATGTTGACTGAAAAAAATGACTTCCTATGAGATGGGTCAGTTATAACAAATAACAGTATTAAACGTTATTAATAAGTGAAACTGTCTATCAGATATAGAGAATTCTGTGTACTAATTTCCCAATTCTCTGTAAACCTAAAACTATCCTAGATAATAAAATTTATTTAAACTTGAGTATTTAAAGAAATATATTGAAACTTCCTATTTGATGAAAAACATTAATATATAGATCTAAGAATTTTAATAAAACCCAAATAAAATAAACACAATGAGGTGAAAATGTGGACATATCATAACCAAAATGTATAAAGATAAAGAGAAAATTTTAAAAACAACAAGAGAAATATGGATATTCATGAATAAATATTCATCGGTAGTATTTAATGTTGACTTTGATCAGAAACAAGATGGTAAATACAGTAGACAGGCATAAAGTGTTTCCAACCAAGAATTTTTTAACCAATTTACTTTTGAAGCTTCAGGCAAAAAAATAAACAGTCCTAAGTATATAAAAACTGAGAGAAATCACTGGTAGCAGGGCTACTTCATAGGAAATGGGAAGTCCTTCAGGCTGAAAGGCAATAATACTGGATGGTAATTTAAATCAATATAAATAAGTGAAACCACCTGAAATTTCTCCATTCAAGGTCGTGGATTAAAAATAAAACACTATTTCATTCTAGGGAAGACATAATACAATTAGTGTCCTTTTTAAATATAAAAATCAAGTAATGCTGAGATCAGAGTTCCCAGTCATATACTCCACACTATTAGAAGCAGCAAGTCATAAATTTGAGTGGATGCAGTGACAGCCAATCATAAATAAGATTTGAGCAAATCCAGATGACTCCTTCCATGGTCTCAAGGAACATGACCGTTTGATGCAGGAGGAAGAAGTCCAGGCTTGATTCTTGGTTGAATTAGCTTGGCAGATGGGGACAGCCAAAACCAGACCACTGCCCCATGACAGTCTCACTTGAGATGCTCTGAATGAAAGTGGTTTAAAAAAAAAAAAAAGTCTTTTCAATGGCAGGGTGTTAAGAGGGAGAAACCTGAACTTCTGTAAATAGGGAGGGGAAGACTGGTTGAAGAGAAGAGAAGGGACTGAGAAAAAAGAGGAATCAAAATACATCATGTAGATGTAGTACTTCCCCATGATGAATGTGATCATTATGTATATCTACCATGTATCAATAAACTTTATTTAAAAAATGAAACAACACAAAGTCAGGTATACAAGTACTGTATGAAGTGGTAAATGACTTACCTATCTGATTGGAAGCCTCAAAGTTGCAATATTGAAAAACTAACTATTAGAATATTTTGAAAAAGGCAAATGGAGGTGGGTATAAAGTTTAAAAGTTATGTGATAGGATTTAATGTCTAACAGAAATCACCAATTGCCAATGAAATTCCAGTAACCAAGTGGAGATCATGTTTTCCACATAGTGAAATGAATCAGCTTCTCTCTCTCTCCTCAGACATCGAAGAGATCATGGAGGGCCTGGAAAACAAATTAGTCTAAGAAGCACACACAAAGACAGTGCATATCCACCCCATGATTTCACTGATCAGGTACTGATGAATGCCTCATTTCTCAGCAGTAGAGGGCAAGTATTACAGTTTATATACAGAAGTCTCCCTAAAGCCTCATGTGCTCATAGTTGGGGCGTTTGGAAGGTGATTGGATCATGGGGACTAATACACTGATGAGTTCACAGGTAAACGTGATAGGAGATAGAGCCTAGTTGAAGGAGGTGTATCACCCTCCCCTTGTCCACTCTTCACTCGGCTTCCTATCTGTTCTGCCATGGACTGGCTACACCTCTCTGTATGCCATCCTGCCTTGGAGCCAGTAGACTATGGGCTAAAACCTCTACAAACTGTGAGCCAAAATAAAATTCTCCTTCCTTCAAATTGTAGGTGTCAGGTATTTTGTCTCCATGACCAGGAAAGTGACCAGGACACTAACATTGATCAGTAGTATGATACCAACTCCCAACCAATGTCTTGGTGGCAAGATTATATTGGACACCCTTCACAGTGAAAAGGTGATGCTCTATCTTGACTATCATTATTCATATTTCAGATACAAATGTACCTTTACTATCACTTACCATGCCTCAATCAGCATGAATATATCAGTTTCCCCAGACTGACATAAATTGTCACAAAATACGTAGCTTTAAAAACGGAAGCTGATTCTAAAGACCAGAAATCTAAACTAGTAAGGTTGATTCCTTATGGGGGTTCTGAAAAAGAATCCATGCCACACCTCTTTTCTAGATTCCAGTGGCTGCCGGCAATTCTTCTCATTCTTTTGTTTGTAGATTCATCACTCCAATCTCTACCTCTGTCCCTCCACTGTCTTCTTCTCTTGGGCTTCTCATGTTTTCTTCTGTTAAACTGACATCTGCCTTTAGATTTATGTCTTATCCCAAATCCAAGATGATGGATTTTACCTTGTCATTTTGGGTTCCTTATATTCCATGCATATGGTTGTGTGGTCACCAAATGCATGAAAATATTAGTAAATATGAATGAGACATACTGTGAAACAACCACAGCTCACTGCTTCTTTCACATTCCTAACTCTCCCCAGGATATGGCCATTGTAGGTGCTAAACACATCTGTTGATACTATGGTTATGTTAACTCTGATTGATTACATTTTATTGGGGACAATTGCTATGCCTTATATTAACTTGCCAATATGTTTATAAAGTTGTTAAAAATACAAATGTTTCTTTAGTCTCCTATAACTGTAAATACCATTGTTACATAGATTAGCCATTCTCATATTTTCAGGGATCAAAGGTCCTCCTACTGACTCATAATTGCCTATGTTCCTATATTCCAAACAGGTCCTTGTCAAAATTTCCAGAAAGACATTGAATAGGCAGAGTTTCCTATTCTTAGGGGACCTATCTGCAGCTATTTGGACTTCCAGTTTTCATTTATCTATATTCAATCTTTTTAGATTGTAAGTCCCTTATATTAGCTATCATAACGCTGTGAAGACTCTAGCTATTTGATAATCACATGTTGCTTAGTTGAATAGTTAAGTAAAAATAAGTGAACGAGTAAATTAATACATGAAAAGTATCTCTGTCCCAGTAAAAGAGAAGTAAACCATATTCTGTATAAATCAACAATGATGTCAAATCATTGTCTTACAGAGACTACAGCCCATAGATTCATTAAATGGATGTTCTACTTGAATGGAGGCCACTTTCCAAATAATGAGGTCCAAACTCCCATTATGAGTATTTGGATATGCTAGTGCCACACTATGTTTTCTGTGGAAAGCAATTGTTTAAAGGGCCAAAAAGAATGGCTTTGAAACCTGATGGGACCTGAGCTCTATTCAGTTTCCAAATCGTAAACTGATTGCTTTGGGTTTCTACTATTTCCCATACTCATTACACTCTTTGTCACCAGAATGGATTTATGTGGTGCCATATTCTGCACACATTACTGTGTTTGTCAAGATAATGAATAGTCTGAAAATTTGAATTTCCAATATAGTTGGTGAATTATGAAAGTATGTCTTAAAATATTTCCTCACTGTGCTCATTTGCCCAACAGTTTTGGCTTTCTCTCCTCTCAAAAGCCTAACTGTTGCCAAGAAGAAATCTGACGGGTCAACAGAACAAAGATTAAAATATTGAAAATGTCAGTGTGGTAAAGCTGTTTCTTTAATTCTCAACACATATTAGACATTAAAATTCTCAATCTTCACTCTTATGACAAATGAGAATTTAAAAAATACCATAAAATTAATCGGTAACTCTTTTTAAAGTGACAAATGGTTATTAATTTCTTTGATATGCATTACAATAACATTAATCATAAAAACTTTGTGAATATGAAAGTAGCTGTTATGTGTAGCTTCATAGGAATTTGGTGGTAATTTAGTATTTATTAATGTCCATTTATGATGAAGTGTTACTATATTAATGCATTTTTCTGTGACAAAACCTATAATAGGCATAAGACATAAAGTCTCTCTCTTCTATAGACTTTACATTTCAATTGTGAAACTAACTTATGTCTTTAGTTAAAACTAAAATTATGTTATCTCCTGATTGCTGGTACTGCTCTTGAGTCCTAAATTAAAGGAATATGAAAAATCAAGATGATTCTGGGTACCAAAAATCATGATACATGTTTAAAAATTTAAGCCAGCATTTAAAGTGAGTTGTTATGTTAGCTACAGTTTACTTTAGCCAACTATAACACTGAATATAGGTTTCGGTCTTCTTAGAAGTTAGTAGTTTGATGCTACTTCATGCTTCAAACCCTATCCTTATCCCTGGGTTGATGTCTTGTCTCAAGTGGTTAAAATGAATGGCCATATCAAATCTGCTACAAAGAGTGTAATGTAAATAAAGAATTTTAGAGAACAAAATCAATGACTAATGTCTGGTAAACAAGCAAACAAAAACAAAACACTCTCTACTGGAGAAACAGTTAACATCTTAATAAGGAAAATATTACCAACTATTTACCAAATATTACTAACATTAGCATCCACTACAACAATTGAACAGAAGTGCCTATGTTAGGCACTTCTGTAAGAAATTAACATCCTCAACTAATTTATATCCTCACAACAACTCTAAGAAACAGTACTTCCTTCCTTATTTCACACAAATAAGGAAAACAAGATATGCTGCCAGCAACTGGCTGAGCTAAAATTTGAAATTTGCCAGTCTGGCACAAAGATCTACACTCTGAAGAATTATATTTTGCTGCCTCTTGTCTTGCCAAATAGACTGCTTACAAGAATACTCACAAAAAAGGTGGAGCAAAAGAACAGGGCTAGAACCTACAGAAGTTTAAAAAAAAACTCAATTTCTAAAAGGTTCAGGGAGAACAAGATCATGGCCCTCAAAATCAGAGCTCTCCAACAAATGTGAGCAGCAGTAGGTACCAGGACAGACTGATGGCTTCAGCCTGAGAGCAACCAGATGAGCTTGTGGAGATACACAGCCAGTAGGTCAGCAGCAATCCCAACACACAGGCTTCTTGGACCAAATTGGAGAGGAGCAGGGCCTGAGATCCACCAGCAATATAGTCATACCTGTCATTGCTGCAGTTTGCCAGTTAGGCTGAAGGCAGAGAGGTTGCACTCTCTGGTACTATAGTGCAGAAGGAAGCTGCAAAACACAGCCCTGCTGTTAAAATGGAAAAAGGAGCCAGCAAAGCTGCTAAAAGCTGTCACAGTGTGGAAAGTTGAGGAGTCCTTCTGTTTAGCCCAGGAGTGGTCAGTAAGGGTTGAAATGAGGGCCTGGGTACAAGACCCTGGTTTGCTAAATGCCAGGAAGGACCCTGAATTTCTACAACCCTGTACATTGAAACTTCTGTCAGTACATAAAGGATGTCCCCTTTTATTAGCATCCAAGTTATCTGCAGTGTGACAGCTCTGACAGTGCATTCCTGGGCTACAAATTAGAACTCTGTCATTACTTCTAAATTTTCAATAGGAAAAAGTTCAGTTAGATGTGAATCTTTTCACATTATCACAGAAAATGTCAACATTAATCCACAAAAGAAAAGAAAGTGCTGTTAGATCCTTAAGTGTAATTTCAAATGTTGTAAAGTGTAAAATAATTGCAAAAATGGCTTTAAGGTTTTGTAAAACCATTTGTGGGATAAAGTTTCATGTTGACAGAGATAACCAAGAATTTGAAGTCATTATTAAAAACTCTTGATCAGCCATTAACATGTAGTTAGTTCAAGCATTAACCCTTTCGTTAAAGAGAGTTGTACCCAAGGAAGACAGCTTGTGCCTTTCAATAAAATAAATGAAAATAATTCATATGGAATTTTATAAATATTTAATATTTCCTAACTTCTTCCATTTTTGCATTTATTGTTATATAGTATAAAGAAAATGTAAGAAGTGTTTTCAACAAGACCTATGGAGAATTCTCTAAATAACCCTCAAAATTGCACAGAATCCCATACAAATATTCTCCTAAAAAGGCCAAGAATCCTTTCTCCTGAGGGTCCCTGAAAAAGAAATCACAGCAGGGACAAGATACAAAACCTGAAACAAAATCATCGTGGGGGAGAAAGAGCTTTAAAGTTCACCTGCCTTTCTAAAAGTTCTAAAATATTTATCATGCTCATGAAGACTTTTTTTGAGTGATAAATTCTCAACAGATTAAAAAGTAAACTCAGCTGAGGCCATGCAATCAGGTTTTGAACGTGACAGACTGGGAGCTGCTGCCTAATGCCTGACAAAGCCCTCTCTTTGAAGATATTTGTGTGATACCTATGCAAGCATGTGGTGCCTGCAGTAAGGGAGAAGCTCTTGTTTTCATCCCAGCTCCTGTAACTCTGCCATTCAACAGTGTCTCTGGCATCACCAGCTTGGTTACCCTCTGGTAACAAAACAAATGAACACATGTTCTGAAGCTACTCAGAGTAGAAGGCACTTGTGGTAGGGAGGGGAGAGAGATCACCCCGCCCCTCACTTCCACCTGACTTTTTTTTTTAAATCAGGTTTTATTGGTATATTTTAGATATACATAATGATCACAGTCATCACAGGGAATGTGTACCTGTACATGATATACCTCGTGTTTTTTGTTTGTTTGTTTTGGTTTTTAATCTTCTACCTGCCTTTTTGTGAGCAGAAGCGATTATGATAGAATATTATGGATTGAGAGCTCTTTGCAAAGAGGAACATTTTTGTTTTCCAAATACTCAATGGGAAGATCAGAAGGCATTTAAACTCCCTCTGCCATGTGATGGAGACAACTACAGAGCAGCTCTGAGCAGATTAAAATTAACCAGTTGGCTTTCTGTGTTTACTCATGAATCGAGATGAGGCTAGAGATGGCAGCAGATTCATAGTAAGTGAGCCTCAATAAATCACTGGTTCTGGCTGAGGCCTGTAGTGGCTTGTGATGCCCTGATGCCTCAAAGGACAAGATAAGACCACAGCTGAGGACACCTGCCTCAATTAGTTAACTAGAAACAGTAGCTGCAAGCTCCACTCCTGCAATAAATACCAACCTGGAGATAGGGTAGAACTACTAATTAGCACAGCTCACTACTTTAGAAAGTCTGAAATGATTCCCAAGTTCCTGCTCAGTTCCTGCTTATTTTTCTCAGTATCCTATTCCTTTATGTGAAATACAAATAAATACAGGCTGCCCAGAGAAGTTCTTTTTCTCAATGACCAGAGAATCTCAAATTCTGCTAGAGGATTTTGATCCTCTTGGAGCCCTCAAAGTACACCAGTTTTCTTTTTTATTTAAGCTTTTGCGTCCACTCACTTGGGAGGTTGCAGGCCTGATCAGTCCACAGTAGCCATGAATTTACAGAATCTTATTGGACAGAATATTTAACCATATTGAAACCTGGTTTCTTCATCTACAAAATGTAGATAGACTTAGTTTGTTACACAGTCTTTGAAAAGGTTAAGAAAAGAAGATTCATAAATTCTAATATTGCACAGCCTTCGTTACATTTTAACAAACAAAATGATAGCTATTACTAGTGGTTCTTGAACTAAATTGTTAAAATTATTATTTGAAGAGTCAACTAGCTTCAGAGGTTCCATTCCTACTTAGGTTTATTTCTTCCCAAGATAATGACTGTATAGATAAATGTGAAAGTTTTCTCATCAAAGCAACAGGCCCTGCAACTCCCTCCTTCAAGTCTAAGACTCTTAGAAGAATTTATCATCTGATTTCTTTCCCTGCCTTTTTCCCCTTTCCTATGTCCTAATAAATGAGGCTGCAAGAACCTACCTACTGTATTTATTCCTCTTTCTCATTGAGTGGGTTTGACAGGGCATATGTGACACCTATAACTTATCCTCTAATCTTCAACTCCTCAACCAAGCTTGGTATCTAGAGTTTATTCACACTCCTGGTGGAGAAACAACTCATCTGTTACTGTCTTAGTTCACCCAAGCTGCTATAATCAAATATATTAGACTGAACAATTTGTAAATCACAAAATTTACTGTACACAATTCTGGAGGTTGGGAAGTCAAAGAGCAAGGGATAGGCAGGTTCAGTGTCTATTAAGAGCTCAATTTTTCATTGACATCTCCTTCTTTATATGTCCTTACAAGGTAGAAAAGGCAAACAAGCTCTCATTCATGAATACCCCTGCCCCCACATCCTAATTACCTTCTAAAGCCCCCCACCTACTGTGTGTGGCTTTGGTTTTAAACATAAGAATGTAGGAGGAAACACATTCAGAGCATAGATCTTATGATTTCTTCTCCCTGTGCTTCTTTTCCTGAACCCAACTTTCCTCACATTTACATCTAATATTAGTTTACTGCCTTCCCTTACTCACACTTTTCACTCTTTAGCCACCTGCTCATCAATTCTTTAATTTTCAGTTTCCCAACCCCGAGTTGCACCCAGCTCAGAAGTTCCAAGGCCTTATTCCTGCAGTCACCAGCCCAGCTCATTCCCTTTGGCCACCATCATGCGACCTACAGGAATCTGTTCCTCCATCACAAGAACTCTGTAGCATCCCCCTCTTCTTCCCTCCCCTCCCTCCTCTCTCTAAACCCTTCCACAGGAGGGTTCTAGAGAAATCCTTTCTTCTTTTTGAAAAATGGTGAAATCTAAGTATAATGTTTTGAAGTCTTAATCGCTGCCCAAGAGTGGTTTCCTTCAGAGAGTGAACAGACAGTTCCAGATGGGAAGATATACTTACAGAAATACTCTTTCTGCAAAGTCATGGTGGCCTTTTTGCAAATTTGTAGTCTGGAAGAATCTTTTGTGATAGTTGTTATTAGGCAACCAGGTG
The DNA here is from genome assembly GCA_004027455.1 of Hydrochoerus hydrochaeris. Taxonomy (NCBI): domain Eukaryota; kingdom Metazoa; phylum Chordata; class Mammalia; order Rodentia; family Hydrochaeridae; genus Hydrochoerus; species Hydrochoerus hydrochaeris. The sequence goes on from PVLA01000071.1 coordinate 289,654, forward strand.
TAAGAACTCCATCTTAATAACTCCCTGGCTTTATTTTCTTTTTTTTTTTAATTTTTATTTAAAGAGGAAAAAAAAGCATGTAAAGGGTAGAGATAATACAGAATTTCAGAAAAAGATCAACAATAAGAAACCACTAGTTGATAAATTACATATTCTCCTCTTACAAATAGTTGTTCAAGTTACAAAATTAAAGCATACAAAGTAGATCGTCAAACAGTGAGAGTGTAAATGGCTACGCATACATGAGTCTCTACATGTATTTCTATCCTTTCTGTATTAGAGAGAAAAACAAAACTTAGTAAGATAAAACAAAACAAATTCCTATAAAAATATGAAACCAAAAAGTAGTATAAAACCACAGTACAAAGTGATCTACAATGATTGCTGTATTGTTTCTTATTATCTTCAATAGAATTGCCTATATCATCAGGCATAAATGAATATAGCAGTATAATTAAATATGGCAGTACATAACAATATTAGTAAAAAATAAAACGTTGTAGACAGTATAAAACTTCAAAGGCAGGTAATAATCAAACCAGAGTGGATATTCTAGTGAATCTTGTCATTTTAAGTGCAGTTGCCTATACTCTCAGACTTGATACTATCAATCATAACAGCTTTGAATAAAATCTATCAATACAAAACAGTGATTTAACAAACCAGATTTGATTACAATCAGTTATGGTAAAACAGTGTAGGTTTTACAGAGCTTTAGATTGACTTAATAGGAAATTAAGGGTGATTACCGTACTATATCCTGTTATTTTCAGGATTACTGTTTGTACCCTCAAATCTAGTACAGGTAGAATGACTGGAACAGAATATAATACATCTAAGCAGAGTAGTGTGAGTAATGTGTGTTTTAAGTTCTGGTGCACTATTAACAATATAGTGTATCAAGGCCATCTATGTTAAGAGATTAGAGCCAACCTTCTCTGCCTCATTTCTGCTATACTATTTTTCTGCCTGTTTGTCTACTTTTTTCCTTCATTCTACTGCCTGCCCCACTCATTGAGGCCTTTGTGGCACTGTTCCTAAAATCCTGGTATTTTTTTTTCTCTCTCTAGAATGTCCTTCAGTATTCTCAGTAGGGTTGGATTGGTGGTCACAAACTCCCCCAGTTCCTCTTTGTCATGGAAGCATCTTGTTTCTGCATTAATTTCTAGTGACAGTTTTGCAGGATACATCAATCTGGGCTGGAGGTTATTTTCTTTCAGGGCTTGGAAGACTTCGCTCCAAGCTCTTCTTGATCTGATGGTCTGTGTCAAGAAGTCTGCCATGATTTTGATGGGTTTTCCTTTATAGGTGATCTGTTTCTTTTCTCTGACTGCTTTAAATATTCTGTTTTTATATTGGATTTCTGGTATCATGATTATTATATGTCTGGGTGTAGATCTGTTTTGGTTGTAGGTGGCTGGGGTTCTGTATGCCTCACATAAGTGAATGTCATTTTCTTTTCCCATGCTTGGGAAGTTTTCCTTAATTATTTCCGTAAATAGCCTTTGTAATTCGCCTGTATATATTCCTGCTTCTTTGTTCACATTTCTTATTCTTAAATTGTAGATTCTCTTGTCATCTTCTAGCCTTTGTATTGTTACTGCCTGTTTTCTTGTTATTTTTAAGAGATTTTTCCTTTCATAATCACACATTGCAAACTTGTCTTCAAGTTTTGATAGTCTATCCTTAGTTCCTTTTAAGCAGTTTTGCCAGCTTTCAATGGAGTTTTTGATTTCCTGGTAGTCTCTTTGAATCTGCTTCATGTATTCTATACTTTGTTTATATTCTTTATCGAATGTTTCTCTCCTTGTTTTGTGTTCCTCCCTTCTACTGTCTGTATCTTCCTGAGAGATGCTCCCTGAGAGCATTTCTTTTATTACTCTACTCATATCTCGTTTTACCTGATTTAATATTTCAGTTTTGAGCTCGTCTACAAGGTCCCAAAGATATCTTTTAATGTCCATTGAAGCCATGCCTGCTGTTGCGTGTTTGCTGCCCTCAGTCGCCCTTGTTTTTCCCTCTCCTGGATCAGGGCTCTCAGGGTTCTGGGCTGGGGGCCTCTTCTTGCCTCTCTCTCCTGTCAGGTCCTGGCTTCCTCCACACAGGTCACATTGCAGGTCCCAGACCCCTTTCTTGTTGGCCACGCCTCCTCCGAAGCACGCTTGTGAGGGTCCTCCCCACTCTCCTGACTGCTCTTATCACTGAGGTGCAAGCAGCGGCTGCCTAAGCCTGCCTCTCCCCACCAGGCCAACCAAACTGCAGAGGCCTTCCCCTGCTTAGTGCTTGTTAGGCACAGGGAATTGATTTGGGATGGCTCATTGGGTCCCAGCCAGGGGCACGGCCCAGTCCAAGCAAATCCCATGAATCTGCTTTGGGGAGGGGGGAACCAACTGAAGTCACTGTTGCTCCAGTTCAGGCTCCTCCTGCCAGATTCCAACATGTCACCCATTTGATCGTGCCCTTCCCGTGGTGGGGGGGGGGTCCCAATCCCAGCACTGACCGTGGATTAATGAAAGTCCCTTTGCCGGCTCCGCTCTCCATCAGGCTCACAAACCCCCAACTTCAGCACTGCTCTGCTTCCCGTGAGTCATGGTGGGAACGAGTTTGGGTAGCTTTGCCGGCTGTGGCAGATTCAGGCTGGTGCAAATTCAGTCCACTGCAAAATTGGTGGGTCAAAGCAAAAACACTGTGTCCATCTGTTCCAGTTATAGTCCCAACGTATTTGATGGGCTTTTTTTATGTTTTAATTTCTTCCTGTGTCAAGAGGATCCATCTTCCTCTGTCTGGGTCTCTCCAGGGTGTTTTATTCTGGTGTATGAGTTGTTTCTCCCAGGAGGCTCTGTTTTTTGTTGCTCACTGTTCGGCCATCTTGTCTCTTACTCCCTGGCTTTACTTTCTTTGTTGTTGTCAATGTTAGTAAAACCAATTCTACTTGATTCTGAAGACTCTCAAATTTCTTCCACAAATTTATCAGTTAACAAATACACAGATAAAATATTAGAAGATAACATGCCAAAATGCTTCTCTTTAGGTGATGAGAAAAAATATAAATGATCTTGATTGGGCTTTGCCTACTCTTTTATACTGTTCAAATTTTCCATAATTTGTACATGTGGCTTACATAATTGAAAAATAAATTTATTGGAAAATGACAAACTATTTCCAGCACATGTGGAAATTTCCTTACAAAATTTACTTAATTTAGGAAGCCAAACACAAAAGAAATTTTACCACATTTGTTCAGTACATAAATTTCATATGCACTGCCAGAACTAATCTGTGGTCCTAGAGTTCAATGGTTATTTTGATGGAGCTGCTTAGCTTTGATTTCTTCATCTGACAGTAGTCACACATGTATATTCTCTTTGAGAAAATTCCTATCTAGACTACATTCACTTTTCTGCATGTACATTAAACTTAGAGAGTCTACTTAAAAATTAAAATATAAAAGTAATTCTTTTTCAAGTAAATCTCCTAAGAATAAAGTATCATTTTTAAGTTTTGGTCTGTTTGATTCTAACCTCATTCTGATCACAGGAAAGAAATATAGCATTAAAATAGAGCAGCATTTCACAATAGAGCACTGGAAATACTTAAAATGACAAGCTATTAAATTGGCAGGAGTTATTATTGCCATACTAAAACTAATACTTTTAAACCTCAAAACATCATACAAGTATCTGTTACACAAATATACTTTGAATAGGTAGTAGGTAATGTTTCCTTTTCTTTATAATTATAGGGTGATTTATCAGACTTCTGACCTTGCTATATCTAAGGTGACATCTCTCTCTCTCTCTTTCTCTCTCTTCATCTCTCTCTTTTTCTTTCTCTCCCTCCCTCCCAAAACTCATTTCATACCCACATGTTGGAGTTCATCAAGACTTACAAATACCAATTCTCGTACCTTTTTCAGTGATAAACACTCCTGCAAGGAATCACCTGGACACTGACCTGGTCTAGCACCTCTTGTTTCAAAATGACTCTACAAGGCTTTTTCTCATTTGAGTCCTGTAGGCATACAACCATATTTTCCAATGACTGAGCCCCTTCCTACCAGCCCTAGAAACTTGAATTGGGTAAACTGACGAAAAGGAAGCTGGAATTAGGTTCTGTTTTCAAACAAGACTATGTACAAACCAAATTTCTCAAAGTCACAGATGCAAATAGTTGCAATTAAGGTTCCATAGTTGAGACTGAGAAAGTCTTTCTCCTGTGCTTCAAATGATATTCTAATGACCTCCTGTTAAAAGAAAAAAAAAAAAGAATACGGTCCCTCTCCTCAAGCCCATGGAATGTCCTTGTGTACCTGGATGAAATGTTTCCCTCTGCCAAGATCGTGAAAGTTCTCAACACAACTAAATATGTGTTTTGCATTCACCTAGGTCTTGTGTAACAATATTTTCTCCAACAAGTATACCTTAAATGTGCAAAATTATGTCCTTTTAGAAATGTTCATTTTCACTCCTAATCACAGCGACATTAAAGATAAGGCTACAATCAAAGCTTTACTATCATTAGAATTCAGAAATGTTTGGTAGGACATTAATATAAAAACTTGTAAGTAAATTGACAAAGAGTAGAGGTGGTAGTTTCTAAAGGTATATAAAGATGGGAGAATATTTCACCTAACCATGAATAAAAAACAGAAATAAAATGTGATGGTATTTTACATCAAAGTTAGCAAAATAACTACAAAATAGGTATTTTTTTCATAATAATGTTAAGTCATAGCTACATTGTTGCAAGCTTGACACACACAGTTTTGGAAAGCAATAAAGGTATGTGAATCTTGACCCACATTAATATGGACAATATTCCTAAATTCTCCCCAATGGCTTCCAGGGTTATATTAAAGAAACATTATGGCCTATGTCTAAATGTCCCCCTCAAACCATCTTGCAGTCATAGGTTGGGGCTTTTTCAGAGGTGGCTGAATCTACAGTGTGTGATGCTGGGATTAAGCGAGTGTCATTATTAAATCAGCCCATTGGTTGATTGTTACCACTGTAAACCTGTTACTACCATAGCCTAGACAGGGCAAAAAGAAGCTGCTAAGGTCACTTTTTGGTCCCACTGTTGCTTTGCTACCTTCTGCTCACCACGGACTGTTTCTCCTTTATGATATCTGCCTGCCATGCCAGCTTGCCCTGGAGCCAGCTTACCATGAACTGAAACCTCTTCAAACTGTGAGTCAAACAACCTTTCCTCCTTGAACTTTGGGTGGTGAATATTTTGTCTCAGCAATGAGAAAAATAACTAACACAGGAAGCAATATTTTTAAATAGTAATTGCATCATTATCTAAACTACATATTTAATATTTTATTAAACTCAATAAAATATATAGCTCTTTAAAATGACAATGAACTCCACAATGAAAAATGTTCATGACATATTGTTTATTAAGAATTTAATTGAAAAGTATATAATTTCTGTTATTATAACTACATAAAATATGGTTGTATACTTACTAAAGCTGAAAGAAAAAGAACATGCTAAAATGAAATCAGCTGTTCCTTTAGATTTGTGAATCAGGGTAATTTATGTCTTTTAAAAATCCATTTTACTATGTTTGTGCAATAAAAATGCATTTAATTACACAATTAGCTCTTGGGCATTATTGAAAATTCTATAAACAACAAATATATCTTATTTTACTGCACTTAAAAGATAATGAAAACAAAGGTATTTTGTTTACACATTTACAAACTCAATGATGATGCCCAACTCACTTAGCCTTACTGCAATTTGACGTCCGTGTTTAGAAAGTATGATGAAGCTTGTTGCTCCTGTTTTGCAGATTTTATATTGCTCAAGTAACTTGACGCATATGAAAGTGTTTGTTACATACTAAAGTAAAATTTAGTAGATCTAAATTTTGAAAGTTTAAATTTAGAAGTAATACTATACAGAGATTTTGATCCTTGAATTTTTTCTACCATTATTTAGAACTTGGTAACTAGAATGGCCATAGCAACCTATTGTTTAATTAATAAACACAAAGTATCAGGATACACTTGACACTTTCCATAGATTTTTCCTTCATCCTTTATAGCAATTGGACATATAGATGTATTCATGATACTGGAGCTCAGAACAGCCAAACAATACACCAAATAACACCTAACATTTAGGTTAGTTTAACTGAAGTTCAAGTGGAAATTCCTACTTGGCTGCAATCCTAAAATCAACCAACTATGTAACACTAATTTTTGCAGCTTTTATAATCTAAGTCTATATTAGTGAAATTGTGGTGTCTCAAAGCCTGGTAGTAATGTCAGTGTCACACTCGGAGACTACATAAGAAGACTGCAGTCACATGTGGAAGCCCTTTTTTGGAATATATATTGATAAATAATGAAACCAGAAAGTCAGATACAATGATAATCAGTTTAGGCACCATGAGATACAAGCAGCAACTGAAGAAATAGTGAGTTATTTGCTATGAAAAATAATTTCAAAAATTATATAGTTATAGATCTACCATCTTGAAGTAGACTTGTATGATTGCCGCGGGCCTAAAGAAATACAAATCAATGAGTGGAATGCTATGTCACATCATCCTTCCGAAGAATGAAGACTATCTTCTAAAGCAGAGCCTGATAACAAGTCACTGTTAATAATTACTACCTGCATTAAGATGTGAATTGTGAAGAGTCAGTGAAGAGCCAGTCACCCATATGGACCAGCTTATGCACATGGTTGTATGTGAATGGGACAGAAAACTCTAGACATCAATTACCAACTCAGAGTTTAATTGCTCCTACAGGAAGCTCTTTAGGTATTGTAAAAGAGACAAGTGCAGTGGGCCTAAGGGATTCTGTGTAAATGAAAGAAAGTCATCATGTGAACAAGACAAATAAAGAATGACAGTGGGAGGTAGGGAGAGAGAGGAGAAGAGGGGAGAGAAAAGAGAAGAAAGAGCAGAGGGGGAGGAGAAAGGAATAAGAGGAGAAGGGGACAGAGAAGAAGAGGAAAACAGGAGAGAGGAAAAGGAAGGAGAGACAAATGAAATACCACATTGCTGAGAGGAAAAACATACACAAAACAAAATCTGTACAACCAACACACAAAAATTCCAGTTAGGAGGTAAATTGCACTTGTGCTAATCCTTCCTCAAGGAGATCATCATCAAAATGCACAGTAAAAAATCTGTCTTTGGAGGTCTTCACATAGAAGTTGAAGTACCCACTGCATCAGAAAAATATTCTTCCAAGGGATAGAGATGGACTCAAATTAGCTTGACAGTGCTTTCAATTTTCATTGTACAAAAATTTAATGATTTTCAATTATTTTCTTATATTATGGTTATGGTTGCTTCAGGTTATACCAAGCCCCCTCAAAGTGCCTGAAGGTTAGGAAGACATCTGGTAAAAATTAACATAAAAGAAAACTTGGTTGTTTTATGTTTTCTACTCTGGAGCAATTTATTCTTCTTATTTTCTTTTAAAGAGAATAAAACATCAGTAAAATGAAACAAAATAAAACAGTAATAGGACTTTAGGAAATCCACAATCATTACTATGTTATCCTCTAAAAAGTTGCCCTGATCACTGGCCCCAGGCCTGCAAAGTCAATCAAATAACATAAATGTCAGATTGCTTCCCTACCTTAGTTATTATCTTCTCAGCCTGTGTTGTGTCTGGTTGCGCATGGTGGGTGGAAGGCAGAGGTGGCTTCCTTGCTGTTCTTCCCCTGCCAACAGGGAGGCTGCTTAGCTTCCTTATTGCTTCTCCCCCACCTTCAGGGCCCTCACCAGCACATGCAGAGGCCACAAGGCTTTCTTGCTGCTTCTGACTGGCCAGTAGGGTCTCCCGCCAGTACACAGTAGGTGGGAGCCATATTGCATCCTTGCTATTTCTCCTGAGGGGCCAACAGGGCTTCCACTGGAGTACGAGGGATGGGGGCCACATTGCCTCCCTACCGCTTCTCCCAGGCAGATAGCGAGAGGGTCCTCCACTGGCACACATGGAGAAGAACAACATTTTCTCCTCAGTGGCTGGCAGGTCTTCTGCCAGTGCAGCAGGTGCACAGCAGGGCAGAGGCTGTGTTTCTTCCCTACCCACCTACTATGAACTTTTAAAACTAAAAGAATGTGCAAGGCCTAGGTTCAGTTTCCAGCACAGGACTATAATGATTCCATCTGCATGAGGATTCAGCCAAGATACTCAACATTTCTGTGCTAATCAGGAACTAGAAGGTGCCTGCCCCACCGGCACTGCTGCCCACCAGGCTCCGCGAGATCTCTGCTTCACCCCCTGCATGGAGACAGCATGGCCACGTCACTATACTTCTGTTCCAATAGCTATTTTTTAAATTATTGTCTCTTACTAGATATAAATACTTCCAATCTACTCATTATTAATGCAAAGCCAGTACAAAATCTAGCATCAAACTTTCTCAAAACAAGAACACTATATGTACTTACACAATAGATTAATAAATGATATGATAGAAACAGCTTTTTTTTGATTTCCACATATGGAATGAAATGCAAATCCATCCTATCTAATAACTTTTAACTATTATCATAAATTTTATCCTGAAAATTGTCTTCTAAATTAACATCTTGTTAAATCAATGCTAGTATTCACCAATTTATAAAATACATTTAAATTATTTTGTTTATATATAACTAGTCACCCATGTAAGATAAACTTTAAAATAACCTGATGTTCTTTGCTATATATCTTTGTCTACAAGCCTTATCACTAGGTTTTAACAATTGATAAAAGCTGAATATCACAAGAGAGTGGAGAGTGCAGAAGTTGGAACCATAATCAATTATCAAAACAATTCCTCACTATGAAGAATAACAGTAATGGAGCAGAATAAATAAGAACTTTGTGTTTGGATTCTGTTCATGTAATTAAGTTTTCTAAGCCTCAATTTCCAAGTCAAGAAAAATTAAATAGGGTTTGGTTGTTACAGGAACTAAAATGTTTCACCAAATAAGCTACCATTCAGAAAATATTCATTAAATTTTAATATCTGGATTGCAGAGTACACAAAACACATGCATAACCATAGCAGTCAAGGTATGGCACAGGAAAAATAAAAGCAATTCCAGACCTGCCACACTCCAGTTCTTAACTCCCATTGTTGTGGAATAAACTGTGTTTTCCCAAAAAAATTGATATGTTAAAGCCATCTTACAATGTGACTGTACCTTAATAAAGATTTGGTAATGTCATGATAAGGAACCCCAATCCAAGAGGTAGGATTTCTCTATAAAAGGAGAAAGGGACACCAGAAATGCCCTCTCTCTTTCTGCCTCTGGCTCTGGCTCTGGCTCTGTCTCTCTCTGTCTCTCTGTCTCTGTCTCTCTCTGTCTCTCTCTTCTGTCTCTGTCTGTCTCTCTCTCTCTTTCTCTTTCCTCTCTCCATTCCCTCCCATAAAGGGGAAAGACCATGATGTGAGGACACAGCAAGATTGTGACCACCTGCCAGACAGGAAGTGAACCTTCATCAGAAATGAACCCTGGCCACATCACAGTGTTAGAATTTTAGACTCCAGAACCAACAATATAAAATATAAATATCTACTGAGTCATCGGGACTAAAATATTGTTAGAATACAGGCTCAATAGACTAATAAACCCATTCATAAGAGTTCAAGATTATATTTTTACTTGGGGATAAAGTGGACAAGCATCCTATGGCACTGTTGAAAAAATAAACTACTTTTAACATTTCATGTTCTGACATGAATAAGGAGCAAAATGCTATTTAAATTGCATCACATGAGAAGCTACGCTTTTTTAGTTCTATCTGGGATTTCAGAACTTTTTTTCTTGGTATAAAATTAACTTATTCAGGGCTGGGGATTTAGCTCAGCGGCATAAATGCATGCCTGGTGAGCATGAAACTGTGAGTTTGATCCCTAGTACAAGAAAAAAAATTAACTTATCCAAGTAGAAACCAGCCATGGTTTCATTCACATCATCTTCGACCAGACGGAGCTTTTGCCTTGTTTTCACCCTACAACATCTTATACTCCTCTATTCATCATTCTTCAAATCCTAAACCCACTGAAGTTATAACTACTAAGTGAAACTAGGCACATTATCATGTCTTTGTATTTTCACATCACATTTATCATGCCTCTACATAGTAAGCTAGTGTTTAAGTCTTACCACGCAACATGAAAAAATGATTGCCTTCATTTATAGGCTATAACTTGAGGTTAGCTCTAAGCAACACTTTCACATATCATTAAGCACAAGATATTCTCTCTGTATTATGTCTGGTTGTTTGGGGGCTGTTTCTTAATTTTTAGAGACCCTTTCTCTACTAACATGTCACATTTATTATAATCAACACTTGCCAAGATTGAAAGTAGAGGTGCTGTTTTCAAAAGCCCTTCCCAAACAATGAAGGTATTAGGTCTTCTTTACCTGCATTAGTTAGGATTCTCTAGAGAAACAAAACTGACATAAAATATATGTATAATTATGCAGGGGATATATTAGGTAGACTTACAGGATCCAGTAGCAGCTCAGCCCAAGAAGACATAAACTGCAGGACCAGAGAGGTCAGGAATGCAGGCCCAGTTGAAGGCCAGAGGCCTGGAACCTCACTAGGGAGTCTCCAGCATGAGACTGCACATGAAGGTTGAAGAACTGGAGATTTAGAGAGAGATGTCCAATGATGATAGCAGCACTAGATATACCTGCTTAAGACACTGGAATCTTCAAAATAGGCACACTTCCTTCTTTCCCTTTTTATTCTATCCAGGCTATGAGCCTACTGGTTGGTGCCACTTACAATAGGGATGAATCTTCCTCCCTCAGTCAAGTCTACATCCATAGACATACTCAGAATTGTGTTTTCCTAATATGCTAGGCATATCTTCATCCATTTTAATCGACCTACCTTAATGGTCATGCCATCCAAAGAGTTGTGAAAATAAGAAAATTGGCTTTGAGTGTAACTTTCCTGATTATTTTGACTTGACAAGTGCTCTTTCTATTAGTACGTCACCTCACTCTTTGATAAATGACTCACACCAAGTATTTTGGAACTTCTCAAGTGTATGTCAATTCTAAAAGAAAGCTCCTGAGGAAAAACTGATTAAATCAAGGATTTGCAGGTTTCTCTTAGCATAGATTTGTGCAGAAGACAATCTGGAGGTGAGGCTTCAAATAGAAGAGTTTATTTGGCAACTGTGCTCAGAAAAAATACCAGTAAAAGAGTGAGGAGATGAGATAAGAAACAAAAGGACCAATGCAGGCTGTGCCCCCAAGTAAGCTGCCACTGTGGAAAATGGGAGCTTAATTCATGTAGAGAACCAGAAAATAAAACATGCTGTCCCACTAAAGAAGATGAAGTAGTTCCTATTCACCTAAATAAACAAAATATGGGCAACTTTGGTTCTCTCAGCAATCAAAGCTGGTTTCAGTAGCCAGATAAAGCACCCAGATATATCTGCAAATATGAGAAGGCAGAATTTGAGAAGTCATGGGGTAAGTATATTGCCTCAAGGATGTGCGCAGGAAATTGACAATGTCAGCTGCACAATCCTACTGATTTGTTCATGAATTACCTGCTTTCCAAAAAAAAAGGGAGAATACACACACACACACATATATATACATATGTATAAAGATAACTAAGATAATTTTACTACTCATTCTATTATTTCATTGAAATGAACAGTTAGTGCTTATATTGTTTGATCAACTTTGCATGTCTATATCTTGTAATCTGAGCAACAATTCTGGCGACAATATACAATATAATAACTATTGTTAATTTCCTATCTTGTTTTGAAATTCTGTATCATTTTCATTGTTTTTTATTCTCTTTTTATAAAACCTATTTAAACTCCATCAACTTATATTTTAGAAAGAGATCAAATTGAGTCATACAGTTTGACAAAAGCCTAAGAATTTCATACACATTTTAAAGCATATATGGATGCTTGAACAAGTTAATATTCAAATTTTAAAAAAAATTTTTTAAAGAGGATAAAACCCAAGGGGAGAAAAAAAAAACCCAATCAAGGTAAACTAGTGTAAGTGTAAGTGATACAGGACTTCAAAACCTTACAAATCAGCAATAGTTACCATAATGCCTCTCGTTGTCTTCAAAATAGCTGCAGATACCTTCGGACATAGTAAAAATAGAACAGAACAGGACAGAAACAGTAAAAACAAAACAATGAATGCAATAAAGGACTTCAAAATAAGCTAATAGTAAATCCAAAATGGCTACCATATTATGTCTTGCTATATTTTAAATAACTGCTCATGCTATCAGATTTAACATAATCAAACAAAATGAAACAGAATAAAATGCAACCCAAGAAAACAAGGAAAATGCTACCCTGGTGAGTGGTTCTCTACCCCACAGTCCGAGAAAGGCGCCAACTCACAGAGAGAGGCTTGGGTGTGGCTGTACCTACCCAGCTGCTGCATGGTGTTGGTTTCCACGCATGGACCACTTCCTTCTGAGGGCTGGTTCTCTGTCCCCACAGTCCACAAATGGCCAACATTCTTAAATATGCTAATGACCTCTATTTAAATCACTACTCAGGTGAAAGTTTTCTAAAGAAATCCAGTTTCAAGTACCTACCTGGCAAGCGTGAGGTTATAAGGTCGATTCCTGGAACCAAAAAAAAACAGAGAGAGAAATCCAGCTTCAAGCCAAGCACTATTTGAGCAACACAAAATCCAAACTAATCAAGACTGATTTGTGAAGATTTTTCTTTTGCTGGTTTGTTGCTTTTCGATATGACAATAGCATTTTACATGGTCACTAAACAATAACTTGAAGAATTTTAGGCACTTGATATTTTTCCAGCTGATAATGCAGCCTTTTTTGCAATGGTTTCCTCTGCAACTGCAGCTTTCTCTAACTCCTTACTGGATCCCTAATGCTATCTAAGGACTTTCTGTCTGATCTGATCAATCATGGGAGGCACGCTGCCCTCACATGTCAACTAAGGCTTCAGAACGCCTGAGGCTAACAGGGAACACTTCTATGGCTTTACTAAAGAGATTTAAAAATAGAATACATACTTTTTCCTAGTAGCTTTCTGGGCTTTCATATCAGCCTGAGGAAGTAAGAAGGAACTGCTTGAAAGAAATGCCTTCAATGGTATACTGCAGCATGAAGTCTCTTGAAGCCTAAGGAAGGTACTTGTTGAGTTTCTGAATGTCTGCTTTATTAAGTTAGTTAAATCTTCTCCCTTTTCTGATTAAAGAAATGGACATTGTATAGTTTAGGGATATTCATATAATGGACTTTCAAAATAGTTACATAAGATTTTCTAATCAAAATATTCATGCTGAAGAGTTTCACATTTTAGAAATATGATGAAAGCTCAACTAGTCACTTTGAGTATGGAGATGGTGTCACATTTCTGCAAGTAACTACCTTAGTTGTAGGGAGCCAGTGAAGCTGGAAATTGATCACACAAGTAGTGACCAACTGGAAAACAAAGAGCATCTGGAGTGAACCATGTAAATAAGCTGCTCCAGCCCAGAAAAACTCCAAGCCCCTTGGCAATCCAAGCAAAGGGGTACCACGGAACACTATGTTGCTAAATGTATAAATAAACACCCCTACAGTGAGGAGGCAGTTCCTTTCCTCTCATCTGAAGAACAAAGGCTCCACCTGACTCCAGATTTTGTCTCTTCTTTTTTTTGTCATCCTTTCACAGTCCTTTACTCCAAGAACCTCAAAAGTCAAGCAAGTCACAGCACTTAGTGACTATACCCTTGGGTAGGGGGTCAATTTTGTACCATATGTTGAGTTACATGTAGTGAATGTTCCTGATCTTGAGTTTTATTTTTGTTGTTTTTTGTGAGAGGGGAGGGTTGCTGGAGATTAGGCCCCAGGCCTCCCACATGCTAAATATGTGCTCTACCACTGAGCTACATCTCCAGCTTTTCTGTTCTTGTTTTATGCAAGACTTAAAAAACAAGATTGGAATAATTTTAACTGAGGTTTTTAAATGTCTTTACCAACCGAATTGAAACAAGTAAATGGTGACTAATTTAAATAAAGATACATTGAGTAGAGTTATAGCTTGTACTTGGCTTTGTGGAGAAAAAAGAGAAGAAAAGGGAAATAATCTCTCAGGGGAGCTGGGGATATAGCTTAGCGGTATAAGTGACTGTCTTGCAAGCACAAGGTCCTGAGTTCAATTCCCATTACAAAAAAAAAAAAAATCTGTCAAGGGATCACTACACTGGCCTGTGTTATCTTACATCTGGCTGCTCCACAAGCTTCAGTATACCTGTTTTCCAGAAGTGAAGGAACTAAGATCCTAAAAAAAATTTTTAATTATTCATTTATTTGGGAAATAGCACAGAATATTTTATCTTAATAATGGTGCATGAGGAATCTTCCAGAGACTGAGGCTGTAGGGAAGATCACATTTTATTTCTCTACCTACAGATAGGCTGACATCAGAGTGAAATTTGACAAATATCTAAGGGGGGAACTGAGTACACATAGGTTTTAAGGTTAAGGGTGTAATTTTAAGGAAACTCAAGGAATCTGAATAAAATGTTTAAGTCTGTAGTGGTAATCAGTACAGTTTAGTACTGTCATCTGGGGACTGCAGGGTGACCTTAGCCCTAAATTAAACTTTTTATAACCCTTGCTTTGTTTTTTACCAGGGGTAAGCTATTGCCAGTAATGGAGAGTCCATTATTTGTATCAGGCAGTTGTCAGGTCACTCTCTGACCAGTCCTGACATTTTGGCCACACAAAACAGATTGAAAAAATATCAGTTTGGAAGCAATTTTTAGCAGGTTTATTGCGGTAATAAAGATGAGTAATAAAACATATAACTAAAGTGTGCAATTTGACAAATTTTTAATATATGTGAAACTATCCTCACAACCAAGAAATGAGCACCCAAAAATCATCACTCCATAGTTTTCTAATAATTACTTGAAATTAATTGTATTGTCCCTTCTAAAAATCACTACAAGAACCGCTGATTTTCCTCATTATAGATTAGTTCTTATTTTCTAGAGCTTCATATATATTGAATCATCCAATATACATTCGTTTTACCTGGCTATTTTGAGATTCATCTACGTTTATACATGTGTCAACAGTTTACTTATTTTATTACTAAATAGTATTCCATTATATGAATATCTTATAATTTTTTATGCTTTCACTTTTGATGTATATTTTGGTGGTTTCTCAGTTTGTGTTATGAAAACAAAGCTGTTATGCAAATATTGTGGAAGTCTGAGTATGGATTTTTGCTTCCCCAACACTTGGGCAGATACTTAAAAGTAGAATATTTGGATATTATGAAAGATGTATTTTTAACATTTTAATGATCTATGAAACTGTTTTTCAGAGTAATACTATTTCACATTCCCATCAGCAATATATGAAAATTTCAGTTACTTCACCTTCTTGGCAATGCTTCACATTGCCTCATTTTATTCATTGGAACGGGTGTGTATTGGTATCTCAATGTTTTTAATTGGCATTTCCCTAGTGACTAACAATATTGAGCATCATTACATGTATTTATTTGTTATGTGTACATCTTCTGTGGCAAAGTACTTATAAAATCCTTGGCCCATTTTTGAAAATTAGGGTTTTTTAAAGGGAACAGTGGTTCATACCTTTAATCTCAGCACTCTGGGAGGCAGAGGCAGGAGAACTGTGAATTCAAAGCTAGTAAGGGCAGTTCAATGAGACCCTCTCAAAATAATTTTTAAAAAAATTTTTAAAGTCTGGCAATATAACTCAATGAGAAGGCCCTATGTTTAATATCTAGTATTTAAAAACAAAAGTGTTATTCTTCACCTTACTCATTTGTGGGAGCTCTCTACATACATCTCTAGACACAAGTCCTTTGTAAGAAAGGTTTTGTTATATTTTTCCTACACTAAGCTTTTTCCTTTTCCTTTTAATAAGTGTCTTTTGAAGAGAAAGCTTTTAATTTTAATAGAGACCAATTCATTAATATTTTCCTTTAATAGATTGTACTTTTTATGTACTATTTAAAAGTTACTCATTAAACTTGAAGTCATTAAGATTTCCTTCTCTACTCCCCTTTTAATATTTCATATCTCTGCCTCTTATATTTAGAAATATAATTTACTTCAAGGTCAGTTTTCTATATGGATAAGATGAAGAATAGGACGTTTCATATATGGCTCTCTAATTATTGCAACAATATTTCTTAAAAAAACATTCTGCAGGGAACTCCATGGTATCTTTATCAAAAATAAATTAACCATGTATGTGTGGATCTGCCTTCAAGGAGAAATCCTATTGCCTTTAAAAATTACAAAACAGGGGGGCGCTGAGAAAGCAGACAGCCGCCAGCATGCCTTTCTGGGAAGTGGCTGTGGCCTGGCAAGCAGTGGCCGCCCCAGGGCGAGAACCATATCAGCATTTCCTGAGATCCCCTACGCGCCATGTTGGACCTTGGGGAGCTGGGAAAACAGGCAGCCAGTTCACCCCTCTGGTGAGTGGCTGTGAGCCTACCGGGGCATGGGCTAAGAATCAAACATCCATATCCCCCCACACCCCGCTAGCAAGTGAGAGCCAGAGACCTGAGCATGTCTTGCAAGTTTGACTATATGTGATATAGCAAATAAGGGGGATTTTCTTCTGCCGTCTCTTGGAGGGCAAATATTTTTATCTCTGTTTTGCTCTGCTTTGATCAATGGTATTGCTCTATTCAATATTGTGTTCTTTTAATTTCAGTATTTCCTTCGATATTGCTCTGCCTGATTGAAGGAACAACTATTGTGAAGAAAACCAGATGTACTACTGTGCCTATTGCTGTTGTCCCAGTGGCCTGCTGTGAGGTTCTGTGGCAATTTCACTGCACTGCCTCAGTTGGATATGTCCTGTCTTATTCTGCTGTATTTTACTACCTTCAAATTAAAATAAATAAATAAAATTAAAAGTAATAAGAAAAAATTTTTAAAAAGTGAATAACAACAACAAAACACATCATCAAGATACTGAGCAACCTGAAACATGATATAACTAAACAGATAATGGACTTAAAAAGCAAAAGGAGGAAAAGCAGGTGCTCTAAAGGATATAACTGCATGTACATTTAAGGGTGTAGTAATGATAATTATGTTGCTAAGCTTTTGTTGGATCGGAGAATGGAACTGTTTGCAGCCTCACTGTTCGAATGTCCACTTTGTATGCTTTGATTTTGTAACTTGAACAACTACATCCAGGAAGACAATATGTAATGTATCAACTAGTGATTTCTCACTGTTCATTTTTTTGAAATTCTGTATTGTTTCTACCCTTTTCTTCTGTTTTGCTTTATTTTTCCCCTCTCTTTAAATAAAATTTTTTAAAAATTGCAAACCAGATTATGAAAATAGGGGAATGAAACTTCCACACTACATGTCTGGTATGAGCCCATGTTCTCTAAAATCAAAGAATGAATTTTAGGAGAGGAATGTATTTATTGAGCCAAAGAAAGCTTCTGTCTGAGAAAGAGACAGATGAGGTCCCAAGTGAGATGCCAAAGACTCTGTCTTTTCTAGGGACTTTTATAGAGTAAAACCACAAAGTGAGGCAGGTCTAAGGTAGAGAAAACATGGGAACTTGCAAGGTGGTATGAGGTGGGACAGAACTGTAGCCAACCAATAAGACTAATTGCTCAGGTAAAATTGATTAAATTGGGGACAAATGTGGAAAGGAGTCCCAAGTCCCATAGCAAGCAGGCATGCTTAAAGAGCAGTGACTCTTCCTGTAGGGATTTGGGATGGTGACTCCTGGCTTCCTCAGGGTGATATAGACCTATTTAGAATATCAATTCCTGATGCTTATCCTTAGGAAGTATGTGACTATATTTGATTGATATTTTGTCTTGAAGTCTGGCCCACAGTGGAGGTGTCTGTCTCTCCCACAGTTGCAAGGTATCTAACCTTCTGTACTGGCTCTTTTCAGGGCCCAACCCTAAGTGCCTACAATATTTCTATATAACTCAGTAGCCTGTGATATCAGGATTTGCAATATTCATTAGTAATATCAAATGTTGGGCACTAAAAAAATTGTTTATCAAAAAAACATGCTCAGTTCCTGTCCTAGAGGGCTTCACAGGCTCTAGCTTACCCCTGGAAAAGCTTAGTGGAATGAGTCACACTCAGCACACCATGTGGGAAGTGGTAAAAGCCATGAGAAGTGTAGAGCTAAAAGCATTCAAAGAGCATAATGAAGGCAAGAGTATCTCCGAATGAAGCAATCAGGGGAGAGTTATCACTGAAAGCGGCATTGAGGTAGACTTTGACAGGAAGGTAGAACTTGAACAAATAAAAGTAAGGAGAAGTGGATTCCAGGAGTGGAAAGCATGAGCAAAGACATGAACATGAGAAAACATGGGCACATAGCCATAGTAAAATTTAAGCAGAGGAAAAACGTGCAGGGGTACATTTTTCATTCTATAATGCTCTGTTCAGATAAAGATATTTAAAGGGTTGTCTTGTCAGAGAGGAAATGTCCCAATGAAAAGAAAATTGCAAATCCCAATATTCTGCCTAATCTATCTTATCCATTCAGCTAATCGACTGAAATGCAAGGAAATAGCTTATTTCTTTAATGTACTTTAACATTTAGGGTAGAAAACATACAGAACTGGAAACCCAGTTCAGACCAACTTTCGGTACAAAGTATTCACCTGGTTTTTCCAGACCTGACCTTCTCTGATAGCTAATTCCAGTGCAATGACCTCTCAAGGCCACCACCCTCTGAATTTGACTTGCCCCCTAAGTAAACATTCCTCTTTCTTGTTTGCATATACATTTCCTACTTTTTATTGATAAAATTCCTGAAAAGCCATCCTAAAAGTCTGTATACATGCAGAAGATATTTTCACCTAGAAATATTTTTCATTTATGATCCTTCCAGCAAACATTATGGATGTTGTAGAATTAATGTTATTTTCACAGATTAATCTGTACATGGTTTGTTTGGAACCAGCATGCTATCATCCTTTTTATAGCTCTATATCAGGTTTATGTATAATTCAATCAATACCTTGGGGCACACTATTTGATGATTACAATAAAAACAAGATCTATTTTGTTGCTCTTTGTGAAGGTACTTTCATTATCACATGTCACTCAGTTACAAGAGTTTATGAGACCATTTACACCCAATGGACACTTTAAACATACGGTTTTTATGACAACTAAACTCCAAGATAAATGAAAACATTTTTAAAAGATATTAGGCTCCTTTCCTTGGTCTTTGATTGATATGAAGTTGGGCAGTAAAAGGTGCTTTCCTCTGTGTAGTCCTGCCTATTACGAGTCACTGGAGAAAAGGAGCTGAGATGAAGTATTCTGAACACCAAGTGGCCTAGACTTACTCATTACCAATAAGAGTCCAGAAGACGAGAATAAAAATGAAAAATGAGCAAATATTTTTTAATCAGTATACAAGTACTTTAGGTCATTTAAACAAATACTAGTTTCCACAAGCCTAAGTTCAAATGTCACCAATGGTACATCTCTGGCCCCATGTAGCAACTCCATGACCCACTGTTCTTCAAAAGCACTAGTTTTTCAGTCATGAATGAGTATTTTGGTTTTCAAGAAATTAATTTACATTATTAGCCTGTAAACTGGTAGAAATTTGAACTGCATATTAGATAGTACTAGTGTACCCAGGTTAAATTTCATGATTTTGAGAATTACAGTGGTACCATGGTTTACAAATTTAATTTACTTTATGACTAGGGGAAGATGACTGTGTTTCTGTTTGTGTGGGAAAGATGCCTCCAGTCCTGTTTGTCACCTAATGCAGAGTTTGTAAAGAGAAACAAAATTTTGTAGACTACTTTCATTTGCTGGGTAAATTGTTTGTAAACAGAAGAATTTGTGAACAGAAGTACTGTATTACCGCATGCTACAGTTAATTTTATTATAAAGCCCATGTTTCTAGGCAACAAGTTGAAGGGATGAAGACTCGTGAACTCTGAAAACTACTTTCAAATGGTTCAGCAAAATGATAGTAATTATTATGATTACTGAATAATATTTTGAGTGTTTTTATATAACAACTGCAAATGTGGTAAGTGTTAATAATGGTTTGCACTTAAAAAACAGGTTGTTAAGATAGTTATACAACTTATTTCTCTTAGTTCATTATAAAGAAAGGTTTGTGATAATATTGTTTGGACAATTAAATATCTGTATCGTGTACTCTGAGTAACTACTTTAAAGATAGAGTACAAAATGTATTAACCATTGTTACTCTCCTATTATTTTGTTTTGAAATTTTGAGGGTTTTCCTTTTGAAAATAAAATCTTAAAAAATGGGTTGCATTTAGATGAAGGGTGTATGGAAGCAAAATATAATATTCTTGAAAGTTTTCTATATGTATGAAAACTTTTTAATAAAAAGTGGAAATTTGCAAAATTATCTTAAAGAAACAGAACTGCTCCAAGGTCCTAAAGACTTGGCTAAAAGAAAATGATTTTTATCAACGTATTTTAAAAAACAATGTAGTAATTACTTAGAATATAAGTTCAGGAATACAGCAAAGAAACACAAAGATTGAGCTACAGTGATGGCAAATGCATCAGTAGTGGACTTGCAGTGCAAGATATGGTAGGGACTGACTGGAAAAGGGCACAGGAAATATTTTAGGGTGAAAGAAATATTCCACAAGATCACGATAGAGATTTCATGGCCTTGCCCCTTCGCCAAAGCACAACCAATTGTACTTTTTAAATTGGTCAGTTATATTGTATATAATTCACAACTCGGCAAAGTTAATTTAAAAGACAGCACTAGTGCTTTTTAATAGTAACAAGATTGGGAGCCCATACTCACATGGGATCACAGCACTCTGGTGACGCTGTATGTGAAGCCAGACAGTGAGTCTGTTCCCTCTTACCATTGCTCTCAGGGGCAAAGTACTCCTCCCAGTCTGCTGTAGCTGCTCTGAAACTGCTTCCACTGGAAGCCTACACCATAGCCGTATTGCATCATAATATCCTTTACTTCATTTGCATGTTCCGAGAATTTCTCATTCCCAGTACACTCGGGCACCGCAACCTTTTCAATGAGCTAAGAGGACATGCACACACCTCTTCCTTGTTATCAGATATTATTAAACACCATACCAAGTTTAAAAGTATGAATGACAGGAATAAAACTTTATACTTCACATTTCTCTTTTTCTCTGAAAGGAGTTGAAGAAAAAAAAGACAAAGAAAAAATGATCTAATTGTATTCAGGATGGATTTTTCCCTTCTGTGCGGCTCAAATAACAAACCCAGGAAATTCTAAATCCTGGAAGGCCATCTGTCAGCATCAGGCTCCCCAGAGACCACGAGAATACTTTCACTTAGCTCAAGGCTGCTAGATACAGTCTCTTGCCAGCCTGGGAAAATACATCATTTTTTGCAAGTGTGAATAGGACTGCTAAAGAGCATCAGAACCCTAGTTACAGGCTCCATTTCAGGGCCTTCAGCCCAGCTTCAAGGACCAAATCAGACAGTGAGAGCCCTGGGGCTTCAGGAATTCAGTTCAATCTGACATTCTCAGAAACCCTGGGCCACATGGAGGAAAAAAGAACAGGTTCTGCTACCAGCTGAGAAAATGCCTCAGTGGCAGGGACCCCAATATTGGCTTCAATGGAGTCAGTCACTGCTGCCCACACCCTTATCTTCCCAAGCTGGAGCCTTCACAAAACAATCAGCAAATGTTGTGATAAGACAGTCCGAGGCAAACAGTCTCAGGCAAAGCAGCTGTCTTCCTTTTGCCTCAGCATCTCCTTAAACTGCCCAGTCGAGACTGGGTGCTCCTCGGTTTAGTCCACTTGCTGATCCTGCAGCTCCAATCCCACCTGCTCCTCCTGCATTTTGCCTCCCGCATCCGCCAATATCATCCTTCACCTTGGCTACACCAAGAACAGGTCCAATGCCCTACATGATGCTAACACATTTTTGATACTGATAAATATGTTCAGAGATCCGTTCTAGTCCTTAAGTCTGTAAATAGCATTTGAGCATAAATTTTTCTGGTATGAAATGTAATAAATTCTAAAGGAAAAGCAAATTTAGTATCTCCTTCTAACCTTCAGTAAGAGACACAATGCACAGGGTAGTGATAAGAAAAGAAGCACAGTTATTGTCTCAGCATATGTGTTCCAAATTCATGTCTTAAACCAGGTATAAGCAGTCAAAGAGTTCTAGTGTCCTTCATAAACAAACAAACAAACCTGGGAGCATTAAATCCAAAACCCTGAGGAGGCTCTCATACCTCCACTACCTGTCTACTAGCAAGCCCATGGGGATCCACCAAGACAGCAGCAACCAACCCCCAGCTACATCACGAATCATGCTCCATCAAGATTTCAAAGTGATCAACTAATTCTGAACCACATGAACAGGAAGAGGGGTCACATAGCTCTTGGAATAATGGGTCAAGATTCCTATAAATAAGGAGCAATTTGACTAAATTGGAGACATTTTAATTGGAGGCTGCATCTAGTAGACAAGTCCCACCATGTCTAGAGGTATAACCTTTTACTCCTATGCAGAAAAAGGGTAAAACTAAGTAGTCTGAAGTCCTCTTCGGTTGGTCATACAGACCAGTTGTCTTTCATTTATTTATGTTTTTCACTGTCAAGTTGTTTCTTCTCTCCACTTTCCCACCAGTCCCATGAAGTCATGCATGAATTATTATATTAACCATTCTCAGACTATCTTCCTGACCTCATGCTAGTGACCAGGTATATACTAATATACAACTTTTATTTGCCTTTCACATTATTTTTGAGAAACATCAGTTTCTTTAATCTGATATGTTAACTGCACACATCTTGGCTACACTTCAATGCCCATAGTCCGTCCTCCCCCACCAATCCACAGCATTTTTATGCAGCTACAGTAGGACACGCTTACACTCTTTCCCTTGTATACTCTGGCCATTACCTATGTCTCATCCACTTCAATTTCCTCTTCTATTCCACAATTTTTTTAAAAAATCCTTTTTTAAAATTTTTAATGGCCTAGCATAAAACTTACGTTCTTAGTGAAGCATCTCTGCAATTTCTTCAAATGTCACTGTCCTTTCCTTTTCTGGACTGTGTAATTTGCATTACACAGGTTAGCATTTTACTCTTTGAAAATTATTCTCTGCATATGTTTCTGTGTACTTTAAGGATTACACTATTTCACTGTATTTAATACATGGAAAAATTCTGAACATCTACGAAAACTTCCCAACTGAATTCTGAGTAGAAATACTTTGAAAATAATTGTTTCCAGCTACACCTTTGATCTGAAAAAATATATACCTAATCTACTCAGAGCTGTGCTCAAAATTCAATAACCATCCTGTGAATATTCTCATTCCTCACGGGGCTTGACATTTTTCTGCAGGAGAACATCTCTCATCTTCCACACTGCTATTCCTTGGCTTTGACAAATAAGAGTTCACCCACAACCTCCCTTCAGACCATATTTAAACATACACACTTCAAGCAAAGACTCCAGGATAGATCTCGTTGAGCTAGTCAGGTTTGCTAATTTGTAATTTTTGATACATTGAATGCCAGCATTTAGCTGGAGGACAGATGGAAAAGCCGTAGGTAACTGCTGACCTTCAGATTAGAGAATAAGATAACCCTACCCGATTTCACATTCAGATATCTACAAAGATTGAATGTGAAAGACCTTTCCCACAGTTAGAGGGAGGGAGAAAAGCATATGGCCTGCAAACGGCATGTGGTTAAAGGATTTATGAATTAAGAGAAGGAAGGATTTATTATAACCTTCAAAGTTGATAGGAAATATGTCAGTGCTGGGCTTTTCCAAAAACTCAAACCCCATTCCGAGAAGGCTAGTTCATGCAGGGGACTTTCATTCTCTAAATAAGTGAAAAATGCTAGTTACAAGAAAGGATTTTGCTTCCATTAAGAAGTACTGGTGGCTGTCACTAAACCTTAGTGAAAACTTGCGACTGCTCAAGGCAACAGTGCTTAATACAAAGAGCTTGATTTGACCCTCCTCTTAACATGTGTGTCCTTCTTTGTCCTCTTCCTGAGTACCAACCTCTCCATAGCCCCTTCCTAGTCCATTCAGGGACATCTTTCTTATTAACCATGTCTGCCTCTTACACCCATACTCATGGCAACTCCTCCAACCCAATGTGAGTTTCATACTAATAAGAATAAAAGCATGATTTGACTTGTTCTCCTGTTCTACAGGATAACCCAGGAGAGTTATGCAGGAGAGTGATGTTTACTGTTGAATATCTGAAAGATATTTGGGACTGAGCATTCTCTGAACACAAATTACATTATAAACCACCTGGGCTTATAGTTCTGGGTTAAGACAGTTTTGGAAATAGTCTTACTCGGTAGCCATAGACAAGGGAACACAAGACATTCTCTGAAGTGACCATTAGGAACAGCATCAGATGTGTGCATAGTGGGGGATTTCTAGAGAGGAAGAGTGGTGACCCAGAATGACTCAGAGCAGGCCATGAGTTACACAGCCTGGCTAGGTTGGGAAAGCATGCAAGGTGAATGCTGGCGGAAAGCCAATTACTGCTGAGTCAAGTGAATACCTCCTGATGCAGCACAGTGGGAACAAAGGCTTTTGCCTCTTCTAAGGGAACCAGCAGGAAACTCACAGCACCATACAGCAGTGACCTATCACAAGGAGCTTCACCTTCAAAGGGAAGCTAAGTCTGTCCGTGTGGTTAAGACAGCCAGAACCATGGCAGAAAGTTACTGCAGTTTTCTTCCATAGTTCTTTCTAAGTGAAAAATGAGTATTTGATGTTCATGTATGGTCCAAGGAAATTCAGTATTTCATCTTCAATCACATTAACTGTTGCTTTTCCCTATGAGTCTGTCTCAGTCTTTACCATATATACCTTCTTCATAGATTCTCTACAAGATCTCATCATCATTAAAGATTTGTATATGGAGGAATAATATACAGTAAGTACAGATCTAGGGCAATGTCTAGGGTATCTGTGAACTGGAAAACACAACAACAACAAGAGACTACATGGGTATAGCAGAGAGGGCCAAAGGATGAGACCGAAAGGGATGCCAAGAAGGTTTCCTGTTAAACACTACAACACTGGCCTAGTACCTTCCCTGGCCACTTCATACACTCCACAAAATAAAACTGATACTTTAAATTACAAATATAGAAGCTGAGCCCCAGAGATGCTAAGTAATTTGCCCAAAATTAGAGAGCAAGAAAGAGACAGAGCTATGTAGATGACTGCCTGGATAACTCTCCTTGAATAAAGAGCAATTACATCCACTTTGGCTAAACCTAACCCTATCTCCATGTACTGTTATGTACAGAGCTGGTTAAGCTACATCCTTGTCCCATCAGTTGGCCCTAAGCAATGTAAACAGGGCCAACTGAGGTGCTGATGCATAATCTTTGAAGCTAAGTGACAGTTGCTGTTTCCCCACTCTAGTGTCTCCCTAAACATGGTTAAGCGTGGTGGGATACAGAGCCACCACTCCAGGTTCCAGTCTGGAGATAAGAGGCTATAACTTCCCAGTGCACAAAACGATTGCACATCAGAACTGAAGCGCTGCCACCTAAACATTAACTGCTACCTCAGTTGTGTTTTGCAGATTGGTCTTTCTGCATATTCTTCTCTCTGCATATTGCAGAGGTGCTTTCTGGCCTCCTAGCTAGCCCAGCTCAGAGTACTCACACAATTGCCACCATTCTTACAGCCACTCAGCCTCTAGCCACTCTCTTCTTCATGAATTAATAAAATCCAAATAAGGTCCTGAGTCCAGGCCTTTGTTCCAATAAACCTTCATCTGGGTCAGACTCAGAACCTTTTGGCTGTCCATAATTATAAATATGTCTTAGTGTCTTTATTCTTGCCATGGGTTACACTGGAACTATTAGACTGGAATTAACTTACTAGAATTGCAATAATTTTTCCATGGATTACAAATATAAACATTGTGGACCACAATGTGGTCCGGAAAGAAATCTCTATAGAGTTAAGATTTTAACTCATTCTTGTGCACCTCAAAGCACTTCCTACCCTTTTGCCTACCATCAGCAATCAATTCTTTTAGATTTCAAACACTGGGGAAGTAGGAAAAAGTGCTTTGCACACATTGTTATTGGTTGGATAATAGTGATATAGGGGAATGAAACTCCCAACCTACTACGTCCGTGAGTTCATGTTCTCTAAAATCGAAGAATGAATGTTAGGAACAACAGAGGTTAAGAGTAGAATATATTTATTGAGAGTAAGAAAGCTTCTGTCTGAGAGAGAGACAGAAGGGGTCCCAACCGAGTTGCCAAGGACTCTGTCTTTTCCAGGCACTTTTATAGAGTAAAATCATGGGATGAGGCGGGTTCAAGGTGGGGAAAACTGGGAACTCACAAGGCAAATGGGCATAAGGTGGGTCATAACTATAGTTAGCCAATAATAAGATTAGTAGTTCAAGTAAAATTGATTAAACTGGGGACAAATGGGGAAGCAAGTCAAGCTTTACGTAGAAAGGGGGCATTCTTAGAGAGCTGTGACTCTTCCTTAGTGGGTTGTGAGGGTGGTTCCCGGCTTCCTCAGGGTGATAAGGAACCATTAGGATGTGGATGCCTTTGTTTGACCCTTTGTCTTGAGGCCTGGCCCACAGCAGGAGGTGTCTGTCACCCACACAGTTGCAAGGTATCTGGGCTTCTGCCCTGGCTCCTTTGAGAACCTAGCCCTGTCTCACTGCCTATATTTCTAACTCAGCTGCCTGTAACAATAGGAAACCATAGCCATGAGTACATTAATCTGCTGCTTTAGGGAAAAAGTAGTTTGGTATGACTAACAAAAAAATGTATTAAATCCCCAAAGATACTGAGAAAAGTGATTACATACTCTTGAATGCTAATGCCTTTTTTCTTTTCTTTTTGGTTGTTTTTGTTGTTAAATTTATCTGTTCATTAGTCTTACCTGAGCCTCTTAGGTATGAAAGAATTTCTCCTACTTAACTGAATGATAAAGCAAATGGCATTTTTATTTATAGTGTAATTTGCTTAGCTTCTAAGAATGTGCTATAGATTCACTACCATTTGAAAATACGGACCATCCAAACTTGTATATGCTCAATAACACTCTCAATGTGTTTATTCAAGCACTCTTCTACTAATTATTAAGCTTGGGTGTATTTCAAGGGACATTTAATCTATCTCTGACTCATTTACTTTAACGCATTCAAATTCTGAAGTAGATTGCAAGAAATATTTGCTTTTTAAGTGGTATCAGAGTCAAAACGTACTATAAAACTTGATTCCATAGGCAGAGAAAAAAATGTCAGTTTTTAAACAAATCATGAACTTTGAAAATCAGAGAGCAGGATGCTAATGAATGACAGTTCCTGACTTTGCTTTCTATGCTAAAATTTGAGAAACTTCACAATGGCAGGAAGCTACAAAAGACAAACAATGAATTAAATTGATTGGTTACATCTGATGCCACTTCATCCTAAATCCCAGGGTCAATATTCATGCTTTTGCCCTAAGGCCAAACTATATGTTTTTGTTTTTTTTTTTCTCATGTGGTAAATTTCCACATGAACCTTTTAGAAAAAGTTAGCATTTAATAAAGAAAAGCCAAGTCAGAAATAAATCATGATATTAAGTTACAGAGGAGCAAAGCTGAATACTGAACAAATGGTACAATATGATAACACAATTTAGGGCAGCCGTAGCATAAAATCCAGGTCAGCATCAGCAGCCATGCCCAGTATTCTTTGCTGAACAGAGAGCTACTATGTAAATCAGAAATAAATGAAGAAAATGTGCAGAATATTTTATACCTTGTGAAGAGCAGTCAACCTTTCCAAAACCATACAATGATATTTTTCCCTGGTGATTTTGTCTCTGTGAAACACAAATTAGTGAACTCCCAACTGACATTTATCCTCTATGTTTTTTTTTAAATAATTGAGTATATAAAAAGGTAGCCTTCCTGTAATAATAAAATGCCTAATGGCAGACCTTGGTGTGCATTGGATATGAGGCATATTGTGGCCTCGATTACTGCTTTTTCCTTTGAATTTGTGAATGGTCGGTTTTGGGCTTTTTTAATTCAAAGTTTAGTTTTTCATCTTGGGTTTATGTCTCTGTTGACAATACAGATAGTCATCAGTATTCCTGTTACAGGCAGCTGAGTTAGCTAGAAATATTAGAGGCAGTAAGACAGGGCTGGGTCCTCAAAGGAGCCAGTGCAGATACCTTACAACTGTGGAGGAGACAGACACCTCCTGCTGTGGGCCAGGCCTCAAGACAAAATATCAAACAAAAGCACTCAATATCCTAAGGACTGATATCCTAAATCATTCTCTATCATCCTGAGGAAGTCAGGAGTCACCATCCCAACCCTCGAAAGAAGAGTCACTACTCTGTAAAAATTCCTGCTTACTATGTGGCTTGCTTCTCCATTTTTGTCAATTTTACCTGAGCAATTAATCTTACTGGTTAACCATAGTTCTGTCCCACCTTATGCCAGTCTGCCTTGTGAATTCCCAGTTTTCCCCATCTTGGACCTATCTCACCCCATGATTTTACTCTATAAAAGTCCCTAGAAAAGACAGAGTCTCTGGCAACCCACTTGGGACCCCTTCTGTCTCTTTCTCAGACAGAAGCTTTCTTTCTCTCAGTAAATATTTCTGCTGTTAACTGTTGTAACCTAACTCAAGCACCGCCATTCTGTTCTGTATACATTGTGGTCCTTTGTCCTGAAAGGAAATTTGTACCTCCCAAGTATCCCCTGCACAGCCCCCAGCCTTTGTTTCCATAAATTCCTCAGCACAACCCCCTCAAAGTTGTATTTCCAGAACAGGCCCAACCATGAGAACCACACTTTGACCCTATGCAAACAGCAAGATGTCCTGTTCCCTCAGGAATGCACAGATGTGTCAATGAGCTAGTTTTTCCCTAAAGTGGGAAACAATCTGCCTCTTGCCTTCCCAACCCCCTTTTTCAGTTCTTCCCTTTATAGGTCCCTCTAATCCTTAACCCAGTTACACAGCAGTGTAAATTCCACCTGCACTCTGTGTCTCTGGGTACCAGCCTAAATAAAGCACTCTTTCCTTCAAGACGTCTTGGCTTTTTATCTTTTTTTCATAACTTTTAACCTTTGATTTTCAGGGTACAACATTAACCTCTGTTGTTCCTAAAATTCACTGTTTGATTTTAGAGAACAAGAATTTGTGCAGGACATACAGTAGGTTAGGAGTTTCATTCCCTTATATCATTCCCAGTGTGGTTAGTCAAGTTGTAGAGGATCTTGCTCCTGATTACTTTGTGTCTTAGTTATTTTTTGTGTTGCAGAGGCAAAATACCCAATACCTAAAATTAAAGAAAGAAGGGTTAATTTCAGCTTACAGTTTGAGCTTTCAGTCCATAGTCAGTAGGCTCCAAGGCAGGGCAACATGGAAGAGAGGCATGATAGATGAGAAATTGTTCATAGCATGAAAGGCAGAGAGCAGCAAGCCTGTCTTCCATCTTTCCCTTTATATTCCAACCAGGGTACAGGCCTGTTAATGCCCTCCCCCACTCAGGGTGGGTCTTGCCAATATCTATTATGTTAAACTAGGTTAAACCAATCAGTGGACTGATTTAGTTATATCACACACCCTTAATCCACATTCATATACCCTAAGTCCAGCCACTTCTGAAAAACCCTACCTACTTATGCATGAGTTTTTGGGGGGACCCTCAGATACAAATCATAACACTTTACAAGTTTCCTACAACTACTCTCCTTAGTCAGAAAAAACTTTCTACAATAGAACATGGTGTTTTAGGATTTTGTACCTTCATATATCTAAATGTTTGTAGAATACCCACACCATAACTACCACTGTTGTGAGCAAAATGTCCTTTATTCTGAAAAATCTCCCCCTGTCCTTATGCCCTATAACATTTCACTAATCACTAATCATTTGGCTTGACTAAAAAGAGACCATTATTTAGTCATCTTTGCACCTTTAACCCCAAGTAAAGGGCCTAAAATTCTCTAGAAATTTCCAAGTTCACGTTTTAGTATTTTGAATGAAGTTCCCCAAGATGACCTAGTGGGGAAGACTTTCCACAGCCTTCTAAGCCAACAGGGGTCTAAGATTTCCAAGGCTTTGAAGAAGAAACTGTTTTGACACTCATTTTATTTACACACCTGATTTTAGTTGGCCAGAGTAAAAACATTTTCTAAGAAATGTCACTGCAATTCTGTAATAGAAAAAAAAAAAAAAAGAACCTGACATGAACCCAGAGGTGGAGGTTGGATGATGACTTTTGAATCAATGCCTGCATTTAACATGAGATGGAGCTTAGAAAGCCTCTAGTGCTCAGAGTCCACAGTAACATAGTTACACTTAATAAATACATTATATTAAGGATCCAACTCTAATTACTTGCCGTAATGAGAACTATGTAGAAATGAACTCATGGGGAATGTTAGCTTTTTAGCTTAGCAACACATTCACAAGTCAGCAAATATTTGCTAGATACTTGTAATTGAGGCAGTATGGTACCAACCACCAATGGTTTTTTTTATGCTGGTTGTCACCTACTCAAATTCCACAACTGAAACAGGTAATTAGTTCTTCATTCTGAAAGCTCAGAATAAGGAAAATAGGCTGATTTTGAAGCCTGTATATTTTGAGGATGTTATGAATAATATTCTGTCATTTACACACTTTGTGATATGAGACACATCAATGTCCCCATCACTGTCCTCTACTGAAAGAAAGAAATCAATTCTCTTCCCATGCATCACATCTTTCTAAATCCTGCTGAGTGTACACGATAGCAATCCTCTTTGGGGAGATTTTATCATGGCAGGAGAAGAGCATTGCCAATACGGTGGCATTAATAACTATTAAAGCAATGGGGCTGAGATCTCAGAGGGAAATCTATTCTGACAAACATCTCCCAAGAGTAATTATCATTCACTTAGGGAGGTAAAATCCTCCCTCACCACTCCATCCCACTCAGGCAGTGTGGTTCTGGAGATTCTTACACAAAGATATCCAGATAGGCTGACTAGACCTTTCTCCAAATTAATGGTGGGTCCTCCAGACTTTACCTTTCTAATAAACAAGGTAAGTAGTAACCTGGTTCTGTCTTGCAGTAGAAAAATAAAACTGGTTTTTCAATGATGTGCAGCCCTGGGGCCTTTGTGATGAATCAGCTTTCATAGATTCTTTCTTTGACCTTATTAAGGACAGACACAGAAGATAATTTTAATAATGTAGCCTTCAATAGATCAAGAGAATTGCTTCCAAAGACTGCATAGCTGAAAAGTCGAATGAATATTGTTTCTTTAAAGAAGGAGCTGGGAAAGCAGTAAGAAGATGGCACAATTTAACTAGAGCTTGGGCAATAAAATGTTGGCCTTAATTTTTCTTTTCTTTATCTGGGGGTCATACACTGTGAATCTAAAACAGCATGTTTAGCCTGGCATTTGGAACTTTAACCAGCCCTCGATCAATGGAGCCCTAATGAGAACAGCTGGCTGAGCAGCCACAATAATCACCTCTTGGACAATCAATACAGAAGGAAATGTGAAAACAGTTTGATATCAGGTATTTCTCTAATCACCCCTAATCATCCCTAATCAGAGGGGTGTATTCCAGAGACCCTTAATAAGTAGACAATATCGGAATCTTTTCAAATACTTACGTAATTAAGATGGATGAACTACATGATCTGAGTTATGTAAAACAGCAGGGGCCCAGAATCCATGTCTAGGGGGAAAAAGAGAAGCTTCCAGCTTTCTCTGACTCTGGATATCACAAATTCAGTGCCCAGTTTGACTTTACCAGAAATACAGCTTTGAAATGGAAGAAGGTACATTTGTTCAAAATCTCAACCCATAATAGCAACTAAAGAAACAACAACAATCCACTATCTCCTCCTTACTATGCAGAGGAATAGCTGGTGATTAACCAAAGCCCCTTTCAAACAGACCCCCAAATTTATTGGATTGGCTGCAAATTCCTCACATAGCCTGCCGTGCGATTCTTCAATTATCCCACTCATTGGGAAGTAAAAACTGGCTTCCGTCAGCATTGAAATCAAGAGAAATCTGAATTTGGTACAAGTTTTGTCTGTAAACTACAAAACAGAAGCAAGAAATAGAGGTAACACTGTTCAGTCACCAGCTGTGTGGTCTTCAGCAAGTCCCCTGACCTCTCTGATCTTTAGTATCTTTCTGGTCACAATTAAGAAATGATAAGCACCCAAGTTACAAATACGAGATTCAGAACTAATAATGATCTGAGCGGCTTAGCCGTGGTTCTATTTTCATTTGAGTGTCAATTCTCTTCACTATGAGCTGCAATTAAACTCTTGGCAGGTCTGGCCCTACTGCCTTTCCCAAAAAAGCATGAAGCCAGATGAGCATTTGCAATGAGGAAATAATCAGATAAACAATGAGCCTCAGAGCTTTTTGGCTCTTTCCAAATCTCTTATCTATATAATGTGTGCCACATAAATACAATAGTCAGATAATTTAGTGAGTGAGCTCTTTTTGTCATAATGTTTTGATATTTGCAAACCAGATCAACTCAGGTTCCTCTGCTAGTTTACATTTTAAACTTGCTCTTACCCAGTCATGAAAACAAGTGTTCCAGTTGCTGCAGGAAGTCACAATTAAGTGAGGACTCAGTTCAGCATTAAGAGGTTTGAAACACACCCATTTTTCTGTTGTTTCATTTCTGCTTGGCTTCCAAGTAACTAAGGCCAGAGCTTATGCCTTGAAAAAAAAAAGTTTAAAAAAGGTCAAATATATAAACATATTGATTTAAAACAACCCTTGTCAATTACTGCACATAACGTGCTGTGTGGGAGATGTGGCTAGAACCATAAGTCACAAAAATTGAAAAGTACAAGTTGAAATAAGAGTGGCCAGTAGATAACTCCAGGTTAACGAATTCTGTTTCCACATCGTATGCTAAGATGCCCATATAGCGTGTCTGTGTAGTAAAGACATTTTGACACTGAAAAAGCAGATGCTATAAATAATTGCTCCAGGTCAGCAAAATTAAATGGGAACCAAGACAGGCAAATGACAGCATGTTGGCCACACCCATGTCCCATGTTCTAAAGGCTCTGAATAACTAAAACTGTACCCACCTCTTCAAAATATTTCAACAGCCCCAACTAAGAGATTCATTGTATCTTTTTGTGTTTTTTGTTTCCTTTCTGATTCTTTCTCCCTCTCTCTGCTTCCTTTCTTCCTTTGTTTCTTTCATCCTTACTTTCTTCTTCTTTCCTTCCACCAAAATGTCTCTATACTACTACCACCATATTTTCCAGTCTTGGTACAGATATGCTCTTTTCATTCATGGATCAATTGAAGGAACGTAGATGCTACTAAAATAATCACACAAACATATTGTGCAAATATTAAAGGGCTATAAGGGAAAGTGCAGGTAGAGAGAGCTTAGAATACTGATTTAGGAGCCCAAAACTATTCAAAAATGCTACTGTTTTTAACAAGTTATGATCATCTTAATGAAAGCACTATTTATCTGATGTTTGATGTCATATGAGCTGAATGCTTCTCAAGAAAATTTCAACTTCCTGAACTCATTTTTATTAATTCCAATAGTTGTATTAATATTGTTATTTGACCTTTGCTTTAAGATGAGGCCATTATTTCAATCACTTTTATTCTCAATGTAATGGAGTAGCTTGGAGACAACTGAGATTTTCCATCCAAGAGACAAAGAAAGCAATTACTTTCTTCATAATGTGGTTGGGGAAATAAAAATATTTGTTTTAATCAAAATGTCTTCCCTCTTTGGAAAAGAGGCATACCATAAATATATGAATGTGCATGTTATTATGTTAATATTGCAAATGGGGAACCACGCAGAGAGAGCTATGCAGCTGATAAAGAAAGAGTAGAGCACCTGCCAAGGCCTCCGATAGAGATCTTCCCTGGCCCCAAAGCCTCACGCCACCAGGCATGGGGTCTTCATGTTTGGCACCTTAGCACTATAGTGACCTTAAATTTTATTAAGGCTTCAGTAATTTGGATTGTAACATTTGTAATATGAGTATTTCCACCTTCGGCTAAAGTTTCCTTCTAAGTATTCTGTGAGTTGACTTTTGTTAAGTAATTTAACATTGCAAAGTAAACTACAGATTGATAGATATTTAAACAATATTTGTAAATGATTTCCAAGCATTTTAGTAGCACCCATTGGTTTACCAATACCCTTGGAAATGAGAAATAATCATTTTGTATCTCCTAAAACAGGTCTCCAATGGAGCATTTGAAAACACTTTGATTAAATTTCCCTTGGAACTTGGGTAATAAATCTGCATTTAAAAATCTTTTCATATTTAGCACTAATATTATTATCTTATTGTAACTTACAAAGTTTTGGACATGAATGATTAATGCAGGGTCCTAACTGCAGTTGCCATGGTGATATTTAATAGTGTCTGCAGGAAATGTCATCGTGCTTGTGTTTCTGCACAATGAAGAGACTGCTTTTCAACCAGGACTTCAAGAAGGGCAGAAAATCTGTGAAATGGAGTTGCTCGCACCACCTCAGTCCTCTACCACAATTCACAGAGAATCTCCTTTACCAAGAACACCCAGGTTACAAAAACTGACAGCATCACACAGCTGAAGGGAGTGATCCTCAGAGACTATGAAAAAGCAGAAAATCTTTTACCAAAGTCAAACAATAGAAGTTCAGTAGTTAAAGGTTTTATTTTGAATAAGTGTGTAAGAAGAGACTATGCCTTCATAATGGAAGACAAGTTCCATTTGCATTAACTCTTGGAGAAAAGAATAGAGCACATGGAACACCCAGATGGAAACAAAGCCTAATACAAACTGGTCCCATAATCACATCACTTAGATCATCACCAGTTTCTTATGGTGGATGAACTGGAGACCAATTTCAGTGGCATGAACTGGATGATGTATATACAGCATATACTCATCCTCCCTTCCCCCTCAAAAAAGAACCACAGGTGCACACACTGTTTTTATCTCCTTAAATTTATTGTTAAAAAGCAATTCTTTTGATTTTGAATTAGTCAAATTAGATGACCCTATATTCACATTACAGGCAACATCTTTTGATTCGGAGATGCAAAAAAGTCAGTAACATGCCTCTTGACTAGATTTAATTGGCCTAAATTGTACCTGGATGTTTACCAGGTTTTTATATTCTTTTCTTTTTATTTTTTAGTGCTAGATATTGGTGACAAGGATTTTTATAGACTAAGCATTTTCTTACCACTGACCCATACCCCAGTCTTCTGCAACATGTTTTAATAATGCTATTCATTTATATTCAACATCTTTCACAAAGCCATTCTAGGAGATGACAATATTACAGCTTTGATTTGTATTTTTATAAACCATTTGTAAGGTTTTCTTTTCTGTTTTGTGTAAGTTCTATAATATTAATATTAGAATAGTAAAATGCTATGTTATGTGTAGCTAGGGATAATTAACATACACTCTGGAGAGGGTTTTGATGTGAATGTGAGATTAAAATAGCAGGGAGACAATAACTTTATACTAAAAGATCCTAGAAAACAGGAGTTCTCCTTATTTTACTTTGCAAATTCAGAGCCAGGCAGAATTGCTTAGAATACACAGATAATAAGTATACTGTGGTGTCTTCATTACCAAACACTTTTGTTTGTGAACAATTTGGTTCACAAACAGAAACACTTGACAAAATTTTGTTTTCATTTGCAAATGCTGCATCAGGTGACAAACACAACCGTGGCCATCTTTCCCTCACAAACACAAAAGTGGACGTCGTAGACCGATGTACCACTGTACATTGAATAAGTAAATGAATAAGGTAATAAATGAATATGGCTATGTATTTTGTATTTATTTACTACTTACTAGCCAATTTTTGCCAATTAAGCATAGAATTTTAGACTTGATGATCAGTAATAACTCCAGTGAGACCAACCCTAAGTCTCCATCCATAAAAGGAAACAATATAAACTCTCAGTCCCTCATTTGTTATTAGATTTCTTTGGTACCAGCCCTGACAAAGACTGGCCTTCTCCTTTGCAGGCCCATACTAAGCACATACTCACACTGTCATAGTAAGTAAGGAGGACTCAGTTGTTGAAAAAACTTGTAACACCATAAGAAAGAAGGCAACTGTCAGGTCTATGCTGAGAAAACATAATTCAGCCTGATCTTCCCCACTCTGCCTTTATGCTATTCATTTACTTGCTAGAGATGCTACAAATGGCTATAGGTCTTGATGCCATGAGACACAGTCAGGTGTTTTTTCGGAGCTGAAAGGGGCACTAGAAAAATAAAATATGACTTCCGATTTCAAGAGGTTTACCATTTGTTAGGTATCTTATATTGGCACCAACTGAAAAATATGAAGCAGTAAATATCCCACCAAGCCAGAAATACCAGCAGTGAATGTTACTCAAAGTTCAGAAAACACAGAGGCAAACATTGGCTGTGCTGGTCAATGGTATCATCAATGAGGATGGAATTCACTAAGGGCCTTAAAACCAAAGTAGAACTTTGAAAGGTACATAGAGAGCGTGAATGCGGGTGAGAGCCAAGTGTCAAGGACTATAAAAACGTGATGGATGGTAAAGAGCAAAACAAATCACATATCGAAATGCAAATAAAAGTAAATTATGTTAAAAAAAACAAACAGGAAACAAATCAAACTCCTTTAAAACCATACAGGCAGAGAAAGTTTTTCTATAACTCAAAGCCCAGACACCATAAGGGAAAAGAATAACAACTGTGAATACATAAAAATGAAAACTTCTGTATGGTAAAAAGCATCATTGTCAAAGTCAAAAATATGATGAGCAAGAAAAAATACATTACATTGTAGGCAAAGTGCTACAACAATTAGAGTTCCTGGAAATCTAGAAGAAAAAAATTAACAATTCAAGAGGACTAGGCAAGGAACAACAACAAGAAAACGTAAATTTCCTGCAAATATAGGAAAAGGCTATAAATATCACATATCTATTAAAAGAAATGCAAATAAAGGATACTAACTCTCACTTAAAGTTTCACGACATGCACTGTAGTTGAGGTATTGAGTATTGGTAATGTCATGTTTGGTTCTATGTTGCTGATGAAAAGCAGCATGGTACCTTTTTTTTTTTCTTTTAATTCATACCGAATTTGACAATACCTAGCAAGATGGCAAATAGATTCACACTTTTCCCTTGCAATTACCCTTTTAGGGCCTAGTCCTACACTCACAGCTGCACAAGTATGAAATGGAATTTATACACGATTGCTCTTTATATAAAGAAAACCCTGGGAAGAATCCAGCAAGAAGGACAAGTGAAGTAAGTGTTATATAACCCCAGGATGGAATCCTCTGCAGAGGTAATGAAGTTAATGTACATGTGTGGATGTGGAAAGATCACAGTAAGTATTATTGAATGGCTAAAAATAAGACACAGAAATGCATAGGTCATGTGAGGAAAAGAAATGTGATAGACAAGATTAATTATTAAATGATTACATAAAATTGATGAGGGAGAAATGATGAAAGTCTGACTTTCATGGGAATATATTTTTGTACTTTTTAAATAATGCAAATATATTAATTTTCAAGAAAACAAAATTTAAAAAATAAAGTTTAAGTTGATAATAAATGGAAACAAATGAACCTAATTTTATATCAAATTATTAAGTGAAAGGATTTCATTCAAAGGATTTAAAACCCAGGATTTTTATTTCAAATATGTAATGTGAGGTATTCTAAGTCCAAAAAAAAAAAAAACACTTAAGAAATTGAATTGCTCTCAGCACTACTTTATTTGTTGAAAAATTTATATTAGTATTTTCAATCTACTTTGAATAATGCATATTAAAAATAGGCCTTTTAATGATATTAAGAATCATAACTTTCATACCAAAAGTGGTCTGCATGTGTACAATTTGAAAGTAATTTAACACATTATGTCAATATTTTAAATTATGACTATAACCTTATGACTTCTTAAATATGTATTTAAAGGCCCTGAAAGATCCTAGAAACAATATAATCTTAAAACAGTGAACATCCCTTGTGTGCAGGTGTGGCCTTATAATAACAATCCATGAAAAGAAACCCAGGTCCTTGAAGAAATAGTTGGTTTCAGATCTGGGTGCAGAAAAGGAGCAAATTAAGCCTAAGACCTCTTTTGCCAGAAAGCAAGGAATCTGCAAAGACTCAGAGACTCAAGAGCCAATGTGGAAGATTTACCACTGGACAAAATTGCAAAACAGAAATAAATGATAAATTTAGTGGAATAAATCAGACTGAAATCAATGAATGTAAAATCAATTGAATCCATCATGAGATTTTAAGAATAAACTATCTCACTTGTTGCCATTTGCAGTAGATATTTAAATACCTTTCCCTTTGAAAAAATGGGAAATAAAATGAAAGAATTGACCTTTTATCTTTCTCTTCTGGCAAAAACTGGGTTTCAGGTAACCAGATTGCTCACTTGACAAGGAAATTTTCTTCTTTACACAGAAATATCAAGTCTCTAATGAAAAAAGTGGTGGGATTTTTTTTTAATTTTATTTAAAGAGAAAAAAATCAAAACAGAAAAAGGGGTAGAAACAATATAGAATTTCAGAAAAAAAATAAACAGTAAGAAATCACTAGTTGATAAATTACATATTGTCTTCTTAGGCATACCTGTTCAAGTTACAAAATTAAAGCATACAGAGTGGACATTCAAACAATGAGGCTGCAAAGAAGTTCAATGATCCAATAACAACTTAGCAACAATCCTACACACTTAAACATAAATGCAGTTATATCCTTTAGTGCACTTTCTTTTCTTCCTTTTACTTTTTAAGTCCATTATTTGTTTAGTATTTGTTTAGTTATATCCTTTTTCAGGTTGCTCAGTACTTTACTGACCTGTTTTGTTGTTGTTATTTACTTTTTAATCACCTTATATTATTCATTGCTTTGTTTTTGAGTTTCTCCTCATCCCTGCCCCATGTATCAGCTTTGGTGTAGTAGGGAGGTTTTTGGAGGTATTTTGTTACTTTGTTATCTACTTTTTTTTTTTTGAACGTAGCAAAATACAGCAGAACAAGACAGAACAAAGGCATGGGAGGCAGTGCAGTGAAATTGGCACAGAACTTCACAGAAGGGTGGTGGGATTTTTAAACCGTATTAGAAATTGTACTTAAATTAACTACTGCAGACAAGGATTAACAATTGGTGTCAAAACTAATAGGGAAATAATTTTTAAAGAAATATTTTTATACATTTTACCTGCTAGTCTCAAGATAAAAGTATGATTGTTCAGTGAATTGCTAGTACTTTAGTGTAGGGGTCAGTGTCACCAGTGATGCCTTAACCAAATATTGTGTCTTCCTGTGTAATACAACACTTTAGCTAAAAATCACTAAAATAAGCTAGAAATGTTTAACTTGGCTCCATCAACGTTTTCAACACAATCTCTACTCCAGGGGACATATATGAAATAAAAGAAGCATGAGTTTAATGATACCACACATCAGACAAATGAAAAACATAACACATTCCGCAGGACAACTTAACTGTTTTTGTTAATAAGTTATTGTCAGAAAATGAAATGAACAGGGGTGCTGCATTGGAGTAAAAGAAACTTGGGCCAAAAGCACGCTAGGAAAGTTGTATAAGTTCAGAGTGATAGGGAGGCCTTGATTTGTAGTATTTGCTAATTTCTATCTTTTAAATCTTTCCAGCAGGACAATGTCAAGCTACCTTTGTAACAGCAACCAATCCACGAAACTGCTGAAACCCTGACAGCTGGGTCTTGTGCATAGTACAGACAGCTGCCATAGGCCATTGCTTAGGTCTCATAGCTGCCTGGCTCAGAGCACTCCAGGACTAACAGTGGAGAAACTCGCTATGAAAGTCATTTGAATGTCCTTTTGGAGAATATTTTTATGAGTTTAAAACTTAATTAAGTGGAAAAGTGGATATGATTACTGGAAAAAAGGAAGACTGCAAAATAGTGCATAAAGAAGAATTTCACGGCTAGGGATTTAGCTCAGTGGTGTAAAGCACCCGCCTGGCAAGCATGAGATTGTAAATTTAATCCCCAGTACAAAAAAAAAAAAAAAAAAAAAGAATTTCATTTCGACTTAAAAAGTTTAGAGACACAGGTGGATGGGTGTCAGGGTGCTGACTGACTCCCGGATGATGACAATATGCAGATTTAGGGTTCCAGGACAGCACAACACACCTCTGTTGGTGCTGTAACATACTGTTAGGAGAGTACAGTTATTTTTTTGCTTTCATTTTTGTTTTTTTATTTTTCTTACAAGCTGATTATGAAGTAAATCCGATATTCTGGAGCAGGAGAAACAGCGGTAGACAGATGATAGAGGGTTAGGTTGTCTGTCTCATCCTCCGAGGTGCCAGTGTTGCCCAGGGGCACCTTTAACAAAACAATTGCCTACATTTATAGAAGTTTTCAATTAAAATATAAACTTACAGCTTGTAAATGTTTCTTATTTCTTTGGAGTCCTCTGCAGCCCAGTCCATTATAACTTTTCCCTTAGCTCAAATGTGAGGCGCTTTTCATTTGTTTATTCACTCGGGCATGAACTTCCTTACCCTCCCAGCGGCTCTTATCCCGTGCTGCCTGCCAGGCGCCACACAAACTGGGCATGAGGACGTGGCACACAGTCCTCTCCATCACAGTTCCTTTGGGATGTAACATACTCTTCGTGCCCTTCTCTTTGATTTTTTTTGAATTTTTGTGATAGGGTTTTGCTATGCAGTTCAAGCTGGCCTTGAACACACTTCATAGCCCATGCTGGCCTCAAACTCACAGAAATCCTCCTGCTACAACTTCTGGGTTGTTAGAATTATAGGTGTGTGCCATCACTCTCCACTTCTCCATGATTTAGACAGTAAAGTATTTTATTTCCCCTTAGGAATCACTAGGCTACCTAACCTTTTTTTGTTCCATTTTCTCCGCCCTTCTTCCCTTCCCAAATCCACATGGACAAGGATAAAGTTGTCACCAGTTAGAAAAAAGGATACAGGAATCACCACCACCCTGGGTTAATGTCAGTTTTCTCAGCCTCCCTGCCCCACTTTTTACATCTGATGTAAACGTAATTTGATGTGTGCAGTGCTCATGTATCTCCCATTAATGTGCACCCCAAATCTTCCTTTATCTCTTCAGTCTGGAATGTGATCCATGTAAATGTAGCTTTCTTAACCACTACATAAAAAATGCTAGTAATGATGCAGCTTCCAAATAACTCCAGATATGCTCTCTCTGCATTGCAAGACAGAAAATAACTCTGAACTAGTGTCATTTCAGCAAAGAGCTAACTCAGTGATTTCATCAGGATGAAATAAGGAAGAACTATCAGGACTTGCCTATTACCCATGCAGGTGAGCTAGGAATAGAAACATCCGCTCTGTCAAATTGAATGGTCTCATGCTTTACCACTGTTAGGCTCTGGTTTAACATCAAGATGTCTCAGGCTTTAAATGAAATGTCAAGTATAATTTGGCTCTGGATTCCCAAGATATATGATTGCCCTTGGAGAAAACTTGATAACTCAGCGTTCTCGTGTCAAATGTGTATCTACCTGATAGGGCACTTTATAAAGTTGGTCCCCCTACTCTCCCTCCATCACATAAAAACTTGCAGTTTGCCTGACAAGCAGTCTCTTTCCTTGCCTGAGACTTCATGAAGAAAACTTTTATGTCCAGGAAGCAAAGGGCACTATTCAGTGGTCTCCTTGGGAATCTAATCTACACAGAATATGACAGCTGAGTATTTAAATGCAGAGTCTTTGGACAGATTTGGCCATGTCCATGACAACACAGCACACACATTTCCTCCCCATCAAAGTCCTTTTTTTTTAGATGTTCCTCATTATCACTGCCTCCAGCTTGGCATTAATTTTCTCCATTTGTGGGAGAATCAGGCTCAGTCCCAAAATTCAATCGAACAAAAAAAGTAAAGACAAAGAAAAAAAAAAAAAAAAAAAAAAAAAAAAAAAAAAAAAAAAAAAAAAAAAAAAAAAAAATATATATATATATATATATATATATATATATATATATATATATCAGTCTGCTTCTTTCAAGCAAAAGAAACTCACAACCTAAACTTGGAAGGGGCTAGTCTTTGTGAATCAGCTGTTGGAGGATGAAGACAGAGCAGCCAATGTGATCTAAAGGCACACAATCTGGTGCAAAGTGATTTCTGAAAACTAACACAGTAAATACAGAAACCTGACAGCCTTTGCCTTGAGCGTTCATAAACATTTTGGTGCAATTTGATCTGTAGCAAATGGCCTTTCTCTCATTGACATGTTGCAGTGCCAGAAATCCCAAACCACAGCCGGTATGCTGAATATAATTATGGCCATGAAATGTGTCTCTGGGAGGGCCATGAGCCATCCTGTCAGGAAAACACGGATGCCTCCTTATTGTGCAGTTGAAATGAGCCTAGCAGTTTAGATCCGTCACCTCGAATGCTCAGTATACCAAAAGAAGCTGTTATGGGTTGAACTGAGTGACCCCTCCTTGCCCAAACATATAAGTCCTAATTTCTAGAATCTCAGAAGGTGCTCTTAATAGAAAAAAAATAGAGCTTTCAAGTTATAGGTGCAATTAAGTTAAAATGAAGCCATCAGGGTAACATCTAGTCACTTTTATAAAGAAAGGGAACTTTGGACATAGAGACACACACAGGGAAGACACTGTAGCTCCTGCAATGTGAAAGTGGGGTTGGAGCAACACACCTGTAAACCAAGGGATGCCGGAGGCTTCTCGAGGCTAGGAAAGAGCCTCTTGGAGACTGTGCTCTAGTCCCTGTACTTATACTCTCCGGCCCTGTGAAATAAGGAATTTCTTTTATTCTAAATCACCCAAGTTTGTAGTGCTTTGTTAGGGAAGCATTAGGAAACTGATACAAAAGGTGCTACTACCATCTCTGTGCAACTGATGTGGAAACTGAGAGTTTAAATTCAGCTGTTTGACAGAGCCTGGCTCACGGAAAGCATGCTTTACCTTCTTGCTGAGTTTCTTCCGGATCAAATTCCGAGCTCATAAGTATGTGACTCTATCTGTGTTTCCAAACTGGCTTCCATGGGCTCTAGAGTTCCATGGACATGTGTCTGAGCTCCTAGTCATTCAATCAAAAACATTTTTTACTGAGCTATATTTCCAGCGTTGTTATATTTTTTATTTTGAAACAGGGTCTCACTAAGCTGATACATTGTCTAGGGGGTGCTCAAACATGCAATCTTTCTGCCTTAGCTTCCGAGAATGCTGGGGTTGTAAGTATGTACCACCATGTTTAACCTGAATTTTTTTCAATTTCCTATTTGAACTTCAATGCTTATACGGAACTCATATGGAGTTATTTAATGGCCATCTAATAGCCAAATACTAGACCACAATTTATCTTGCTAAGCTTGTGTTTGTGTTGGTGACAGAACCAATACCAATTAATTAGTACTACTTGAATTGTTCACAATAATGAAAAAGAAGGACAGTGTCTTTAAATAATGATTTTGATACAATTTGAAACCCCAACAGCATCATAGCCAGTTATATAAAAAGAGCTCATAGTAGCTGAAAAGGAAAAAGTTTGGACAGACTAAGCAATGCTCATGCAATTTATCACAGTGACCCATGTCAGCCTCTAAAGGTCAATGCATAGCAATGAGAATCATTGTGACTTGAGGAAAAGTGATTTTTCCTTCAAATGGCATTGCCACATGAGTAACATCACTAATAACAATTTTATTGGGTTTTGTATTTGTATTTTATAATTGTTGTGCTTGAAACTGAGGTAAGCACTAAAAGCATCAAACAGTTATACCCACTTATATGTCTCTAAGTTGGAGAGGAGAATTAATTGCAATGTTAGCTGAGTTTTATGAGCTGCATCACTCATCACTTCTATTTCACTAGGTGACAAAGCTTGTGCTTTGTTACCTCACAAGCATCTCCAGGGCCAAAGCTAAAAGCTATTTGTGGGGCATATCCCACAGGACCTCTTGGGAATGCTTCACTTACTGAGGAGACACACTGAATGTGTTAGAGGGAGAGGAAAGAAAGCAAAGCCCCTTGCCAGGAAGAGAGAAAGGACAGAATGTGATGGTAGATTTACCCCAGTCTTCAAGGAGATAAAGCTCTCCCTCAAATGTTTGAAATCCATGTTCTGCTCCCTCTCAGGTCAAAGCTTGAGAGATGGGATAGATGGCTCTTTAGGCACCTTGGAAAATTGGATCCTACAATCCAATTCCTGGAACCCAAAATGGTCTAGGGGGAGCACAGAGTGAATTTTAATTTGCCTGGAGACTTAGACAAGGCCACTGGTGATGTGTGGTGTCAGTGGCTTACCTGATTCATCATTGCCTAAGACCTCCCTCCCAAGCCTTTTGCCCAACCTTTTAATAGAGATGTTAGCTGAGAAGCAACAAACCATAATAAGCCTAAAATTTAATTTCTGCCAGCCTGACAACAGGATGGAAGCTCAGAGTCTTATACAAGCTGACTAAAAGTCTGATGCAGTGTATCTCATGCATACCATGCTTCTATAAATATTACAGTTAAAAGTTGTCTATGTCAATACCTTAGGTTTGAAACACTTTTCACTGCAAAAAGAAGCCTAAGTATTACTGGTTTAAAATACTTGGCATTACTGGAAGTTGCCTCCTTTGTTAGCAGCTAACAGCTTAGCAGAGGTTAATCTACCTGTCAGCAAGCTATCAATTTGGAAAGAGAGGAGCAGAGCCCCTAGAAATGGAGCAAGTGGATTTATAGACTTAAATAACAACTCCAGAAGATAACAGAAGAAATGTCACAGGTAGTTCATGGTTAAATGCCAAATGAGTTGCACAAATAATA
Organism: Hydrochoerus hydrochaeris; assembly: GCA_004027455.1. Taxonomy (NCBI): domain Eukaryota; kingdom Metazoa; phylum Chordata; class Mammalia; order Rodentia; family Hydrochaeridae; genus Hydrochoerus; species Hydrochoerus hydrochaeris. The sequence goes on from PVLA01000071.1 coordinate 334,508, forward strand.
ATCACTTAATAAGAAGAACTTCCTGCATTTTCTAAGATTCAATGTTACAGAACATTTTCATCATTTTAACTTCATTCAGACCAAAATAGACTGGCATATGAACTTGTATCACCACCACCAAATAAATATGTTGCCATCAGTGTTTGTTACCTCTCTAGAAGAAAACATAGAAGATGAAGAGAAAAGACAATTGAGTGCTTAGGGAAGACATAAAAGATGAAAGATTTCACACACACCTCTCCATAACTCTGAGTTTCATACTGTCAAGTCATCACAAGCTGTTGGGCCAAGGCAGGAACCCATTAACTGCATTGATTTCTGGACTAGCAACTGTTACCACCTCACCCACCTCTCCAAAGCTCTTCCCTGGTTCTGCACTCCTTGCTTCAACTCAAAGAGGTCCCTTCAGTCTCCACCTCCTTCTTCCCTGCCACAGACCCCACTGGCCCTGTGTTGTGTTTCACATCCACAAAATCTTTGTCACCAAACTCCTTCTCATTGGCTGTCCAGAACTCCCTCTCACTTCTCTCCAGTAAAACCCCATTTGTCTTCTAGGGGTGCCTTGTTTCCTGAGGCCTTCCAGCCTCTTTCTTCCATGAAATTTAGTTAGCACAGGACTCCATTTAGTGATTATCAACATGATTCATATTGTTTACATTTCATTCTTATCCTAAATTCTGGCCTAAAACCAAGGACCATAAAGTACTCACATTCTGAAGAGACAGTGAAAAATCACTATGCCATTTAAGCTGAGTGACAGAACACTAGAAATGTAAAAAGAGACTCAGAGAAGTAATAGGAAGTGCTGGGCTTTTCTCAAACAAAAGGCTGAGAGAGGGACTTGAAGAGAATCCTTCACAGATTCTGCAATGGCTGCAAGGGGAGGCAGAAGGCCCACTCGCCGGTGAGATTATCACTGTCGCTGAGCCACAGGGTGCATGGTAACAGGACAGTCAAGTGAAGCACAGAGGTCCATGAGCCATCTCAGCAGAACTGGACTTTAGGGACTCAGGAAGAGCAACAGCATGTGTAAGGAGTAATTCAGAAAATGTCACAAAGTTTTAAAAAGACAGAAATGGGCTTTTTTAATACATGGAAGGGTTTGTATATTGTTACAAAACGGTTAAAAAGATTGGACAGCATGTCACCCGGGGAAAGAAAGAGGGGCAAAATGAAAAAAAGTGTGCAGATGGAAATTGCAAGAGAAAAATAAAGTTATTTCCTGTTATACTCTACGAATAACCCAGGTAATAAATCACATATGTGACTAAGTATACACATATAAACATTTCAGTTCAGCTGTACTTTTCTGAGCCCATTTTTTCACATTCATCTCCTGAGCTCCAGCACTTGCTGGTGTGAGATGATGATGAGGGTTTCCTCTGGGTGGACAGAAACACCACTGCCAAGAGAAAACACAGGGTCAGGGTCTCAGGTATCGCAACCTCAGGACCACACTTTACAGTGGATCCCTGAAGTTCATATGGATTTTCTTATAGCACCTGAGAAATGTGCAAAATTGTGATTTTCAGATATGGTCAGAAAAATGCCTATTTTTATAATTTAAACCCTAAATATGCTATGTCTCCCACAGCCATGTGATTTAATTTAAAAACAAACTGTATTAATAAGGCCTTAGGATGAGGCCAGGGACTTAGCTCAGTGGCACAGCAACTGCCTGGGTAGTTTAAGATCCAGAGTTCAATTACCAGTACCACCCCCCAAAATAAATAAATAAATAAAGCCTCGGGAGGTGCAGAGCATTTTGGTGCCATCTTATAGGTGTTAGGGCTTTAAGAAGAACACAAATGAGAACACTGGAGATGGCTACAAGTCATACAGGGACTTGTGTTAGATGTAGGAATGCTGGTACATCTGCCAGAGATAGGTTACAGGGCAGCAGCCAATCAGCATCCAGGAGAACTGAATGACACTCTTGGATTGGCTGCTTGTAAATCTCCTGCCCCATGCAAAATAATTATAGAGGATATTTTTGAGTTTTCTGGCATTTCCCTGAACAACTATTAATTAGGTTCTAAGGAAAAATCTACCAATGACCAAGGCTGCAAACAGTGAACCACAATTTTATGGGGTATATTGTATTTTCTTTCCATAGGTATCACTTCTAACCAACACTCTGCATTCAGATGGAATCTTAAAAGCACCCAAGGTCATTACAGAGATCCCTTTTATCCTTCCAATTGTAGTAATCGGCTAAAGATCCACAGAGACAAGTGAGAAATCCTATGGTTGGGATTTTACTCATATCTCACTCACTTTCTTCTCTGAGGGTTTCCACCTGTTGACTGATTCAAATGACAAATGCATTCAATATGAAAACAGCAACTCCCAAGTCATCTTTCACAAAAATGACGTCTCTGCATTCCCAGGCTTGTGCAGGCTCCCAGTAATAAGGGAAATTCTTACAGGAGAAGTTGAAAGAGAAAAGGGCCAAACTAAAGGAGGTAGCACTGGAGAATTTTTTCCAGGTAAATGGCTTAAAGTGTTTGTTCTCATCTATTATTGAGTATCAAACTGCCTCCAAATTTAGTGTATTAAAACAACTATTTTATTTGAACCCTAATTTTATAGGGCAGGAATTTACAACAGTTGAACTTTTAACTGTGGAGCCTTAATAGAGTTAACTGAAAAGGCTAGGGCAGCTGATACAGGAAGGTTTGTATCTAACATGGTGACTTTTCCTGTTTCTCTGAGATTTGAGCTGAAAAGCTTGCAGTTTCCTAGCTGTAACTGAAAGCCCAGTTTTGGCTGTGGGCTGAAGAGCTGACACTCTCCATGAGACTTGAACTTCTCCCAGTAGGTAGCCAGATCCCAAGAGCAAAGATAGCAGAAGCCCAGGCAGATGTTACTAGGCTTCTAATGCTAACCTCAGAAATGCCAAATATCATTTCTGCCAAATTCTATTGGTCAAGAAAATCACTAGGGCAGTAGAATTTTAGACACTGTCTCACAATAGCAAAATAGCAAAAAATCTGTTTCCTTTTCACTCTGCCATTGGGTACTGAGACATATTCCATGTGAAGGGGTGGTGAATCCCTCTTCAGCTGTGTTTTCACTCCATCTTTATGCAAACACAGTACTGAATGGATATAACACTGAGATAAAACCATGTATTTCTTATGTTCAGAGTCAATATCAATCAACACTTATCACCTGTATATGGCATTTAACCTCTTTTGGTATGCTAGAAAATGTGGAACATTCCTAGGTTTCAGAAAAGTAAGAGACCACAATGCAGAACCTAAAAATTAGAATTAGCTTCTGTGTTTGGTCTGAGGATTGCTCTAATATCCATACATGCACATTCACATTATACATGTGCATATAAATCCACATTTACAATCCAATACAAAATTCAGGAGATCTGGCAACAAATCAGAAGGTCTGACATGCATTCCAGCCCGGCAACAGTGGTGTGAAATCAATGATCTATTGCCTGTGGGTAGGCAAGTACCCTCTAAGCTGTTCATGTCACTCGTGCATGTCTCAGGTCAGGGCCAGAAGGCATCAGAGTTTGAGCCTTGACTACATGGAGCAATGATTAAGAGTACAGATGCCAACATTAGTGCTATGTGTTAAAATCCTGGCTCTACCATTTACAAGCTATGTAAGTTCAAGAAAGTTATTTAACCTCTTGCTTTCTTAGTTAAACTGTCTGATTAATAGAGACAACAGTACTGACCAGCTTTGCAAGGTTTTGTGAGGATTAAAAGAATCCATATGAATTATAAATACTAATATATTAATGCATAGATATTTATAAAAGAATGTCAAGTATTATAATTTTCACAGTATTATAATCATAGAATCAGATGAAAGGATAAAAATATTACTGTGAAAATGTGTGTACACTATACCCCAAACTAGATTACTGTATTTTATACATACTGTGCAGAAGGTTTTTCTGATTTGTAAGTTCACAATATTCTTTTGAATACTTCAGGATAGAAAACTTATTTCTACCAATGATAATCTTGTAATTCACTGAAGAGCTATTACTTCTAGCTTCAGAAATTTCTCCTTTTAATTAAGACCACATAGAAGTTGCTATATCATCCCTTCACATAATTGAATTTCATTTCTGTGATCTTCCATGGGACATATTTTCTGTATGTTTATATTAAAATACATATACTTCCTGTTTTCTCATTTAATGAAAGTGTTCTTTCCTCAAACGCCATGGGTCAGACCCTGTTTAGGAGATCAAGAATCTCACAATTGGTAGCACCCAGCTTCCCACTCTAGAGGCATAGACAGGTGCACATGTAGCCCAGGGTGCAACATGCAATAACTTCTCTAACTTCCTGTATAAAGCATGTAAAACCATTTTTATTTCTCTCATGTTCATTTATTAGGGGTTTCTGTAATACATTGATTAATGCTCAGATTCTTGGCAACAACTTAATTATTCAGAAATGAGGAAAATGAGGTATGTGTACAGATTTCTCTATGCCTCCCCTTGAACCCATCTCCAAGACTTAGCATGGATGTGCTGTGGCTTAAGGGACATTCAAATCAAGTAGCCAATCAAGGAATAATTGACATCTGAGCCAAAGTGGAGCTGGAGTAGTTCTGGTCAACCCTTGTCTTAATGCTAAGCAGCTAGTTCAGTTCAAAGATGAAGTAGCCTCAAGTGAGGAATCATAACCAGGGTGATGTTTAAATACACACCAACCAGTATAACCTGGACACAGGACAATCAGAATGAATGTGAATGTTGAAAAGTGAAATTTTCAGCATTCTCATATATTTCATGAGAAGCATTCATGAAAATTTAAGTATGCTTATGTATGTCACTTAATTTCCATATGGAAATAAATCTTTCAGCCCTTTCGTCTGCTTTCTACTGTACATCTTTACTCCATAATACTCAAACCAGGACTGATCAAACAGATTATGTTTATTTCAAGCTTTATTCCTGATATCAGTCTATTGTAATATACAGTGAAAGAATTATACAACTCACCATAATACAGAATCAGCGAGAGCCCTGAGCTTGTTTTCCTGCAATTAGTCCCATCTGAGGGAGATGGTAGATGCTTCTCTTGATACATAACCATTCAAAGACTTGAATAGTTCTGCAGTTGGGGTATTGGTTGACCAAAAAAGGGACATAATCTATCCTCATACACATCCTCCTGAAGAATATAGCACACAAAAACAAACATTTGTGCCTACTGTCGACACCAGTAGGCTCCTCACAATGGATTGCATACCATGGTGACTCATTAATTCTCTCAAACAATTGTGCCTCAATATACTCTACTATTTCATCAATTAATCTAGTTATGGTTCTAGCCATAAGAGGAATCCATATGAAGAAGGTGAAGTGAAGTTCCTAGCTTCTAACACCAGCTTCATATCAGTGTTTCCAAGCCTTGGACCTGACAGCTGTCAAACAGGTGGTAATACCTGCCCAATACAATGTAGCTCTTGGTTTTGTTTTTATCAAACTAGGTAGGATGTATAACACCGCTTGAAAATGAGAAATGAACTTGTAACTGTGTTGTATGGTTGTTAACGTTGTTAAATATGTGACTGAGAGGATAGATAACAGCCAATGCTGACTTGCCTTCAGGCTTGGGAAGTCGAGCAAGTCCAGAGGACAAGGCTTTGTATCCATTTCCCTAAGTTAAAAAAGCAAACCCAGAAGCAGCTCAATGCTTTGAAAATAAGGAACTGCTGATCTCACAGCTTGGCCAGGGAGGAGGGTTGGCATAGATCCTCATATCATCATGCTCTGTCTAGTGAACTGAGTGCGGCTCACCAGGTGATGTTAGCCTCCTTCTGCCTGGAGAGATCCAGAGGAGGTTGTGACAAACTGTTCTTTATGGATGTCAATTTACCTCTTGTACATTTTCCTTCAAAGCAGAGTCCAAGTTAGGCCCTTACAGCATAACAAGGCAAAAAACCTCTGTTCTCATCCTCCTTCATTTCTTTTTCAAATATCCCTATTTCTACTCATGCCATCCCTCCCACGATGCCCAACTGAACCCTCACTGCTCACAGCCCTGACTCTAGCAGTTTTCCTGAGAAGCCCATATGTATATCACCTCATACCTCTCTGTTCTTTGCTCCAAAATTAATGGATACAGTGCTGCCCCTTTCTCTCCCTGCTCTGCAAATTTCCAGCTGAAAGTCTACCTGATAAATAGCTCACACCCAAGAACATATAAAACATGTTCAGATTAAAGAATAACTCCTCTCAGGAATGCTGACATGTGGAAAACAGGCTCTAAATATCTTTCCAAAAGAAAGAATGAATGCTAAAAGGGCTATTTGCAGGAAAATGAATGGGATCAGAGAGTTGATGAAGATAACATTGAAAGAGCATAGAAAAATTCCACTTTACTCTCTACTAAAATTTCTCATTTCTTCATCTTGATGAAGTTTCCCTTTATCCTCATCATGAGGAATCCCTCATTGCCCAAGAATGAAAATGTTTGAGCATGGTCACTGTGCTGGTGTGTATTTAAAAGTCTGGTCTGGCATGAATGACATAATGGCTAAGTGTGACGTGTGAAGGTTGTCAATCAGCTATGTTCCCACAGCAGTTCTCTAAAAGAACAATCTAAGTGGGACCCGTCCATGAGCAGCATATAGTGGGCCACCTCGCTGTGCGAGCCACCTAACCAAGAAGAGTAAAGCAAGGCCAATCAGAGCATCTCTCTAGAATTGATACACAGACACTAATAGGAAGCAGCTGTTTTCCACTGGAAAAATCTGAAGTAGATGAGTCGAGTATGTGTGCTGCTAACCATCCTCAGCACACATAGAAATTCCAATGATCTCAGAAAATAACATCAAACCAAAGAAGGAAGCCAAGTTCAAATTGGCAAGAAAAGAGACATGAAGTGAGGAGTCATTTATTATCTTTTTTCTTTTATTTTAGTTTGAGCTGTGTATTAGATACAACTAAAATACTGCTTTGCCCAAAACCTAATTATGTGTTCGTTATAATTATCATAATATATCATAGCTTTTAAGTCTCTTGCAGGTGTCCAGCCCTGACTACACATTATAATAACCAAAGGTACTATGCTTTGACACTAATTCTGAACTTTGCTCAACTCCAATTAAATGAGAACCTCTACATGTAGAACCCACATGTCAATTTGTTTATTAAAACTCCCTTAGTAATTCTGACATTTACCCAGGGGTCAGAACCAGTGGTCTTATCAAATCTCTATGCAGCAGATGTAGAAACTAAAGTTCAAATATATAAGAAATAGATGATCCCAAATCTGCAGTTTCCTAGCAATAGAGCCAGAAGCTAAACTCATCTATTTCCAGATAATCAGAGGTCTTTGCAGAAAAATTATAATATCTCCTCCTACCTGAGTAGCAAACATTGATTTCATTCTTGAATAAAAACCACTTGTTCTTTAAGCAGTCTGAGTTAGTTTCTCTTTATTTTTATTTATACAAGTATCAAAACAAGATGTTACCTCTTCCTGAAAAGTGAACAAAATACAAAACAGTGCACTAGTCAATCAGAGCAAAGCATTGCTTACCATCTGATGATAATGCCTTCCTCTCCTTAACATGAGAGAGGGTATGGAGAGGAATTGCAGACTGACGCATGCCACCTCATTGAGCAGCACAAATCAGGACAATAGATTGGTATTTACTGCAAGCTACCCTGACACATAATGGCCAGGGAGATTCTACAAGGGTTGATCAAAATCCAAGGTATGTGTTTAAATAAAACAAATTTAGTACCCTTCAAAATACTCCCCCTGCATCAAACACACTTATCCATCATTCTTGCTGCTTTCTCAGGCAGTTCTGAAAGCCCCCTTTCGTGTCTTTATGTGGCATGATCAAAAATATGGAATGTGCTGCTGCCAAGGGCCATCCACTGGGAAAGCAGGTTTGTAAAAAACGATACAGTGCATTCTCGTTCACTTCATTCACTGGAGCTGGCACTGTGTGACTCCTGGCTCTTCCCCAAAGTCAAACTGATCATGAAAGGTAAACATTTTGAATTGATTCAGGACATCAGGGCAGCCACAACAGTACAAATAAAGACACTAAGGAGAACTTTCAGTACTGGTTCAGAAAGTGACAAGAATGACCAAAAAGGTGTTTTCAAAGCAAGGAATATTATCTTGAGAGGAAATCATGGCAATATGTTTTCACTGTAGTAATTTTTTTTAAAAAATGTAAACATTAACTATATTTTTTATCATACTTCATATAGTATGATGTGATGAAATGTCACTTTTGCCCTTAGGAGAAGGCACTGTCTATAACTCAATATTTTAATCTAATTTACACAGAGATTATTTGAGTCTGAGTCTTCTGATAAACCACCCTACTTCTGATTCTTCTTTCTACAGGCATTTGATAATCACTGAATGTGTTATCATTCAAAGTATTAGTAGAAAAAGCCAAATGCAATAATCTTTATGGTGTGATCACAATATAATAAACTAAAAATATAAGTTAATGTGACTACTATGGGGTTATAGACTTTAGAATCTGAGACAACATGACAGCAATCCAAAAGGAGAATATGGCCAGAAGTCTAGGAATGCTAAAGGACAAGATGATGACCAGTGGTTTGAAGACTGATAAAGGAGTCCAAAGCCAGTTACTCCTTGGTAACAAAGAACAGGGGTAGTGGAAGACTCTCCAGAAAAGGCTGGGCAGATAAAGAAGGGATCAAATCCCTGGAAAAGAAACTCATGCTGTAAAGGGTAAAGTCATGTAAAATAAAGGGAAATTATTTAAATTGTCAGTGCAATGACAATTGTACCAAGAATTATTATTTTATTAGTACAAGTTTGCAGTACATAATTCATCATAGGGAATTGGTGTATGTATGTAACACATCTTCGTGCTATTTCTTCTGCCTCTCCTTCCCTTAACCTCCCTCCATCCATTTTACCCCGTAGCCTCCCCAGCTTTTGTTATGATTTGATTTATTGGTGACAGCCATTTTTTTGGAGATGGAATCTTGCCTTACTTCGCATATCTCTAAGGTTCCTAAGGTTTTTTGCACCCTTGTAAATCAGTGATTCTAGTCCTCTAGGATTTCACTCATTTCTCAAGCTTTCCAAAACAAATGAGCAGCTACTTAACCTCTGCTTAAATTTGTGTCCCTTTGTAATCATGTGGAAAAACTGAGCTTTCGAATCCAAAGAAGATTAACATACAGAACAAGTTTAAGCACAGTTCACAACATGACTTATATACCCTGTCTACTAACTTCCATTATTGCCCTGATATTGAATAGATTTGAAATACCCTTGCTTTCTTATTTCAAATGTTATACCTTCTTTTTTATTGTTAGGAGAAACCATCTTTATCTTAAGGCTTCAATTTCAAAAACAAATCACTGCTCACTTTAGGAGTTCTCAAAAGCAGCATCTGATTACATATTTCCAGTAGAACGCTTTCTCTACCTTGTCATTTCTCCCGTGATAGAGTTTGGTTTCATCTAAGAACACAGTGTTTGTACCAAAAGCACTGTTCCTGCAAAATAAAGTTACCTTTGAAACAGACCTGTGCACAGGAATGAAAAATAATTGCATTTTCTGATAGACAAGTCATGCTTTTCTGGTTTTATGAAGAACAAATTGTGCCCAAAAAGGTTTTATCATGTTTTGTGTTGGGGTGGTTGCTTGTTATGCTTTGTAGGAGAAGAGGGGAATTACTAAAGGGTAGAGAAAACAGGAATTTTTCAGACACAGTTACAAGGATATGCTAACTCACATCCAAGATGTAGTAGCTCTTTTCCTTCCTGTGCTACACAGTGTGGTTAATGGAAATATTGTGGAATCGAAACCAGAAAAAAGAAATTTGAAATTTGTACAAGTTGATACAGGGAATAACTGAAGACCTGCACTTTACACCAAGAATGTACAAAGCATGCAACATAAATTTATAAAGGTAATAAACATAAATTTATAATAAACAAATTTATAAAGATAATAAATAAGCAGTACGAGGATGAAAACCCTTGCATCTGGGAACTCAAGCAAATGACGACTTCTTCACTTCTCTTCACACATGAAAAGCAGCTGGCTGTTTGCAGTAACAGAGAAGCAGGCAGCAGAGGCCTAGGCAGAGCTGGAAGATGTGCTACACTGAAGCTTTGGGTGATCTTACAGGCAGGGTGGAGGGTAGATTCTAGAGTCCAGGAGGTGGGAACTCAGGAATCTACCTCACCACATATACAGTGGAAGAATAATTCAGAGTAAGTTCAAAATAATGTTTTGAATCCCACATCCTCTGCTTTCATTTTTTTGTCCTTGGTCAAGTTCCATTTTATATGAGTCTCAATCTCATCATGTATTTTTGTTTTAAAAACGTTAATATTACCTGCCCTACTTTTATAAAATTCTTGTGTGATCAAACAGTATCATTCAGATGAAAGAATTTTACAAAATTCAGAGTGCCTTAGAAATATAAATGAATAGTAGTCATCCTACAAGAGTGTGTCAAAAGCCTAGGCTAAGATTTAGGGATATAACTGGAATTGCCTTGCTGCGTTCTCTCGGACACTTTGCACTGAGGCTATTAAACAGTGTTACGTAAAGTTTCTCAGTAGAGGTGATATGGGTGCATTTTGTGGCTTTAGTTTGTTTAAAAGACGGACTTACAATGAGGAAATTCAAAATATAAATAAAGAGCAAAACAAATGATAGACAATATGAGAGGAGCAAAGATAGAGAATGAAGGGAGAGGAGAGAAAAGGGATGAAAAACAAATTATACCAAACTCCCCATGAAAAATGTAATCAGACAATACAAACAGGTACTAAAAAAATAAAACTGGAAAAAAATGAAGATTCCAGGGCTGAGGGTACAGTTTAATGATAAAATATTTGCCTAGCATGGTTTCAATCTCCAACACCATAAGGTAGATGAGATAGATAGATAGATAGATAGATAGATAGATAGATAGATAATTGATAGATAGATAGATAGATAGATAGATAAAATAAGATTTTAGAAGAAGAAATAATATGATCAGAGACTTATAGTCAGTTCTCCTCATTCAGATACACATTCTCAGAATTTGAGAACTAAAATAAATACAATATAGTTCTGCTACTCTAGGTAGGTAAACATAAAATTGTACAAACCATATTATATTGAGAAAAGCAAGCCAAGTTGCTGCTAATATATCAGTCAGTGAGCAAAATTCTAGCTAGATCACACCTAAGACCTAAGCACCAAGTTACAACAGGGCACAAAAAGGCACATAAAAGCATAAACTTACAGGAAGGGAAAAATGGCTAGTTTGAGGGAAGGCAAAAACCCCAGCCCATCTGTTTTATGTCAGTGGTGGTAGAAAGCAGAGATGGCTTGTGCATGGTTTTCAACAGAGAGCTAATGAGTTTATTCTTTATCCTGCAGGTGGTGGGGCATAGAATAAAGTCTTCTGAGCAGACAAATGATAGTGTTAGTAAGATTAATTCTGGCAGCCATGAACTTGATACACAGAAGAAAAAGACTGGCTAATTGGTTGCAGAAATAAATCAGAACTGGCTGAAATGGTGATGGTCCAGATTAAAACAGTGGCAGGAGAAACGGAAAAAACAGATATACATTTCTCATTGACCAGATGGATGTACAGTTCCTTTGTTGCATCAGTTGAAAGTGCTAACTAATGACAGATACATTTTATTTTAATATTCTCACAGTAAACAACTGTCATGGTTTGAATGCGTGTATCCTGAAAAATTCATGCTGAAATTTAGTCTCCACCATGATGGTATTATGTTATATATTTTGGGACATGATAAGTTATTGAATGGAATAGATATAATATGATATTCATTTATAGTTTTCATTGATATATGAAGATAGTTAATGGGCTAGTACCTTGTAAAAGGGATGGGAACTTAGGCATTTTTCTGTTCGTCTGTCCCTTTTACTATATGAGAACACAATATTGTTCCCTTCAGAAAATGTATAAACAAAGTACAAAGTCTTAAAAGGAAAGACCAGGCTCCCTACTAGACATGGAATCTTCAAGGGCCTTGATCTGGACCTTCCTAACCTTCCAGAACAATAGAGAAATAAAGTTCTATTGCTATAAATTATCCAGTCTCCAATGTTCTGCTGTAGTCATGAAACGACTAGGGCGGCAATTTTCTTCCATTGGTTCTTTAGCATACACTGAATGACCATGATTTGTGCCATTTGGCACTAGAAGGCTATCATTAAAATCAGCTCTGAATTGGACCAACAAGAAAACCAAGAGCCAAAGGAGAGAGAGCACTGTCCTGAAGTTTCCTATATCTTTGGTAAATAAAGGAGAACAGTACCATTCTTGAGACACAACTAATCCTCTTGTAACACCAAAATTCTACCCTAGAAAGCATCGATTGTCCTCCAAAAGACCAACACAGAGGGATGTGTTCTTGGTAGAGATGACAGAAGCTCCCATTTCTTCTAATCCTAACCCAGGCTGGCAAGTGCTCTGTGCTGCAATCCCACTTTGCTTTGGGGATTTTTTGTCTCAAGAAATGATAAAGACAGATAAGAAGGCATCATACAGAATACCCAAAATGAAATAAAGCACCCCATTATGCCCTGGATACTGGATCACCTGAAGGCTGAAAGGAAGTAAAGGAACAGGAGGGGCAGCTATATACAAAGTCGTGAGTCTCTGAGACAAGAAAAACTCAAATACATACTGGTTGTACACTGCTTCATTGGACTTAGGTTCAGTTGTTGTAACTAAATTGTTTTGAATCTTTTATATGCATGTGTGGACCTGTTGTGGGAATTCTTCACCAAAAATCACCAGGTTTATGTGTGTTTGAAACTAACACTACAACTCTCATAGCAACATGAAAAGTAAAACAGAAATAAACCACCCAGAACCATCAGGCAGGGCTTCTCCTTCCTCTAATGACCCACCAGCAGCTAAACAAATGATGCTTTCTGATAATACACATATATTGCTGTTGTCATGGAAACACACTTAGCAACAAAGAAACCTTGACCTTTCCCCATCTATTTAGAATCTTCACAATGACACATTAACATATGAAAATAAAAAAGAAAGGCATAAATGTTACATTATATTAAATTCCTAGGCAGAACCTAGCCCAGTGTGCATAAAATGCATAAATGAGGAAGAAAGGATGCAGTTTTAACTTAGTACTCCAAGGTGGAATCTGGGTGAAAATTCAGTGGCATGAAAAACACAATTCAAACATGCTCTGATGCTAACTGAGAGATTCCTGTGAAGGCTCCAAAAGTAGGCCAGAGACAGCTACAATGGTCACAGAAGCCAACACAGAGAGCCCCAAGAGCGAGAAACAGATATTTGCAATTAACAGATATTCTGAAAGAGCAAACACTTTCTTTCTATGCAGCTAGTTTAGCAACCTAAGGCTGAAGACAATGGAGACAAATTCAGATCTATCCTATTCAATCAAGTAAATGTTTAAGGAGGCTATCTTTACTTTCATAGACAGACAAGAACTGCATATAAAGCCAGTATATAATATAGGCTGTCTCTAAAATAATGCTTTTAGTAAATACAGGAAATATTATCTTAACTAAGTCAATTACACAAACTCTGAAAGGCAAGTTGAATATTGCAGAATAAGGAGACACTTCTGTATGTCACTTGAGTTACCCTGCAGGAATTCAAGCATTCTGCAAAGAATTAACTCTCATATAAGTAGAATTATAGGTTAAAGATACATTTGACTCTTCAAAAAAGAACCAGTAGGCTAGTAAAGCTGATTAGAAAAACAAGTTGAGAAATTTACATAAGTCAAAGGAATAAACTGCAAGCATACTGAAAACTAATTAATGTCTTATAGGATAATCAAACCATAGTCATTAAAGGTGTCTGGTGTACCCAATAAAAATTACCTGCAACATATCAACTGTGCAAAATTAAGCATCCAACTTCACAAAATCTGAATCCTAATTTAATAAATAAAATTAACCTTCTGCAGAGTGTGTGTGAAGATGGTCTTTGGGTGGATTTGCTATAAAGCACTCAAGCATGACAATGAGTTTATACACAGTATCACTCTACTTTACTTCTAAATTCTCTATAATTTTCCTTAACAACAACAGAACAAAACTAGAGAGAAATAGTGGAAAAATATCATTAAAAACAAAAGAAGAATTGGGATAACAGGTCATTATTCAACCCTCCCCTCAGGTGCATTACAAGGAAAAAAAACAATACTGTTAGCCATGGATTGCATAAGAGAAAACAAGTTTCAGTTACAAACCGAACAACATAGTATTGAGCTCACAATATTTTACAAGATTAGAAGTATGTTGACAATCAATTTTTTTCCATTTACTAAAAAATCCTTGTAGGTTACAAAGAGACTCATAGTGGAGTATGAAATCAAAAGGAAAATGCTTTTGAGATTTACTGACTCCATAGAAAAAAATAAATCAGGAACTACATACAAAAAGGAACTTGACTTACTTGGTGCAGTTTTCCTGAGAGAACTATGAAACAGTTAATACTTGGTATTTTTAATTAAGAGCTAACTAATATAGCTGATACAAACTCAAAATATATATTACTATTCAATTTTATGTTTATGGAAAATGGATAGACAAAAGCAAGCGAAGGTAGAAAAGGCCATAGAAAGAAAGGAAAGGAAAAAGGAATGGAGAAATAGAAGTAAAATATCAGACAGAAACTGATTAGAAGAAATTAGAGAATAGGAGGGCAAGGAGGGGACAGCTGAGAAAGGAGGAACCAGAAATCAGTTCATGATTATCGAGGAAGAAGAGTAAGAAAGACCCCCATATGAAAGGAAAGATGTTGAAAGAGGTGAGCTGAGAATGAATTTCCACTACACAGCTACTAGAGTGGACAAAGCCCAGAGAACAGACAATATCAAACGCTGGTGAGAATTTGGAGCAACACAAACTCTCATTCCTTGCTGGTGAGGGATGCAAAATGATAGTCATTCTGGAACTGTTTGGCAATTTCCTACAAAACTCACTTTTACCATTTGGTTTATTCAGTTTGGGCTTTGTAACAGAGTACCATAGAGACTGCTAGTATTATGATTTAGATCTAAAATGGCCCCAAAGCCTCTTATGTTTGGAGGGTGATTGGTTGTGGGGGCTGACTTACTGTTAGGAGGTCCGGGCTGTTCAGAAGAGGTGGGAAACTGGGGACGTGCCCCGGAAGAGTTTACCTCCCTTCCTGCCTCCTTTCACTTTTCTGCTTCCAGTTCACCAAAATGAAAGCAGCTTTCCTCCAAAATGCTCCTCTGCCACACTGTTTCTTTTTAAAGCCACCTGAACATGGACTGAACCAGGAGCCAAAACAAACATCTCCTCTTTTAAGTGCCAGGAATTGTTTCCGCAGTGAGAAAAGTGACTGAGACAGGCAGCTTGAACAACAAACATTTATTTTCTGAAGTATTAGGGACTCGAAGTTCAAGATCATGGTGTCAGCATAACTGGATATGCAGACCACAGCCATCTTGTAGTCTCACAGGAGAGAGAGAAAGAAAAGAGAAAGACAGACAGAGACAGAGAAAGAGAGAGAGAAACAGAGACAGAGAGAGATAGACAAAGACAGAGAATATCTCTTCTTATAAAGACACTAAACCCACTTATGATGGCACTATTTTATGACCTAGTTATTTTCAAAAGGTCTCACCCTTAAATATTATTGCACTAAAAATTAGGGCCTCTGCATATGAGTTTAAGGGAGACATAGACTTTCAATTCATAACATCAAATGATCCAGTAATTGCAGCCCATAGTATTTCCCCAAAGAAGTTAAAAACACATGCCCACACAAAAACCTGCACAGCAGCTTTATTCATAGTTGTCGAAACTTGGAATAACAAAGATGTCCCCTCAGTGTATGAATGGAGAAATTGTGATACATTTAGACAATGGAATGTTATTCAGCAATAAAAAGAAATGACCCATTAAGCCATGAAAAGACACAGAGGAGTTTTAAATACATATTACTAAGCAAAAGAAGCCAAGCTGAGACAGCTATATATTGTATGATTCCAAAGATATGACATGCTGGAAAAGGCAAAACTCTAGCAATGGCAAACATCGCTGATTATCAGTGGCTGTGGGAAGGAAAAGACAGAACATGGGAGATTCTAAGGCTAGTGAAATTATCCAGTGTTACACAACAATGGTCGACATATGTCCTTAGATATCTACTTGAAGGGTGCCAAAATACACCTTCTCAAAATATACCACTTAGACATAAGGATTATTTTGAGCTAAAGGCACTTGAAAGCCAACACCTACAGAAAGGTCCCTCTGCCTTTCCTGTACCAGGAGAAGAGAAACATTCTTATCACTAAAGATGGGGGGAAACTGCCACGTGAAACTGCCTGAGCTAGTAAAAGTGAGAAGCATTCTTATTACCAGAGACAGACACAAAGTTTGAGGAAAATCTATACAAACAAACTTTGTTCAGACTTTCAATTTAAAACAAAATAACAAATAAAATCAAGGAGATATGACTGGAAACTAGAATGTAGGCTTGCAGAAATGGGGAAGGGGATCGCAGGTAAGGGAGAGGAAAAGAAAACTAGGGTGATGGGAATGAAAAATAATTAAAATATATCATGTGCATGTTTGTACCAGTATATACTACATATACCAATATATTAATATAAATCTTATTTTTCTGTATTACTAATATGCACTAAAAACAGAAAGAAAAGTATGTTTCGTTAGCCTTCTCATATATATTTTTCTTTTCCATAATTGCTACTCTTTGTCCAACCTACTAGTTTTTGCAGCTTTAAGTTGTCATCTTATAATACATTCCCCTATACATGTGACAAATAAGTATGCTTTTCTTCTTAAGAAAATCTGTCTTAAGTTATCTTAAGACAACTGAATTAACACTCCCTGTATGAGACTTCTAAAATGGTAGAGGCAAAGTTTTGTCTTCCCCCAGGCCAAAACCATAGAATGTACTACACCATGAGTTCCAGCTGTAGATTGAGATGATAATTGTGTCAACCTAGGTCACTCGTTAAGAAATGAAGCATGGGGTGGCAAATGATAACTGTTAAGAGAGGAAATGAGGTAACAGAAAATCTCTGTGACTTCTGCTTAATTTTGTTTTGAGCTCAAAACTGCACAAAAATGGTCTATAAGAGAGACACAGAAAGATTAAAAGAAAAATGAAGTTAAAAGAGTAATCCCCGTTATCTATCTGCAATATTTTCAAGGCCTGAAACACAGATAGTATCAAAC
Source organism: Hydrochoerus hydrochaeris (assembly GCA_004027455.1). NCBI lineage: Eukaryota > Metazoa > Chordata > Mammalia > Rodentia > Hydrochaeridae > Hydrochoerus > Hydrochoerus hydrochaeris. Next base: position 351,733 of record PVLA01000071.1, read on the forward strand.
CCTAGATGACCTGTTTTCCACTAAACATACAAAAATATGATAAAATTCATTTGATAAATTAAGCATAGTAAGAAGTGATAACACCACATCAACAGAACCAAAAACAAAAACCACATGATCATCTCAATAGATGCAGAAAAAGCTTTCAACAAAGTCCAACACATGATCATGATAAAAACCCTTCAGAAACGCAGAATACACAGCATCTACCTCAACCTTATAAAGGCCATCTATGACAAACCAACAGCCAACATCATACTAAATGGACAAAAACTGAAAGCTTTCACTTTAAAATCAGGAACAAGACAAAGATGTCCACTATCACCACTCCTTTTCAATATAGTTCTGGAAACACTAGCCAGGGCAATCAGACAAGAGAGAGAAATAAAAGGAATAAAAATAGGAAAGGAAAAAGTTAAACTATCACTATTTGCAGATGACATGATACTCTATATAGAAGACCCAAAAATCTCCATTAAAAGACTGCTAGAGGTAATAAACAAGTTCAGCAGTGTAGCTGGATACAAAGTCAATGCTCAAAAATCAATAGCATTCCTGTACACAAACAAAAACTCACTGAGAGAGAAATTATGGAAATATCGCCCTTTACAATAACATGTAAAAAAAATGAAATACTTAGGAATCAACCTAACTAAAAATGTAAAAGACCTATATGCTGAAAATTATACTATGCTGAAAAGGAGATTGAAGAAGATATTAGAAAATGGAAGGACATTACTTGTTCTTCGTTAGGAAGAACCAACATTGTGAAAATGGCTATACTCCCAAAACTGTTATACAGATTTAACGCAATCCCAATCAAAATGCCATTAACAGACCTCACAGATATAGAGAAAACACTCCTAAAATTCATTTGGAAACAGAAGAAACCCAGAATAGCAAAGGCAATTCTGGGCAACAAAAGCAAGGCAGGAGGCATCCCAATTCCTGACTTGAAACAGTACTATAAAGCCACAGTGATAAAATCGGCATGGTACTGGCAAAGAAATAGACCTGAGGATCAATGGAACAGATTAGAAGATGCAAGCACAACTACAAAGACATTTAGCCACCTGATATTTGACAAAGGGGCTAACTATGTCCACTGGAAGAAGGATAGTCTCTTTAATAAAAGGTGTTGGAAAAATTGGCTCTCTACATGCCGAAGACTGAAACTAGATCCAAGCCTGAAACTAAACTTGTATGCACAAAACTAAAGTATAAATGGATCAAAGATCTAAATATTAAAACAGAAACACTAAATCTACTGGAAGACAAGATAGGTAGAAGTCTTGGAGACATAGGGGTAGGCAGAGAATTCATGAACAAAACACAAACTGCACGGGAAATACTTCAAAGGATCAACAACTGGGATCTCATATTATTGAAAAGTTTTGCACTTCAAAGGAATTCACAAACAGAGTGAAAAGAAAACCCACAGAGTGGGAAAGAATTTTAGCCAGTAACCCCTCGACAAAGGATTTGTGTCCAGAACATATAAAGAATTGAAAAACATCAAGCCCCCCAAATTCAAAGACCCTCTCCAAAAATGGGCATCTGAGATGAACACACAGTTCTCAGAGAAAGATATACAAATGGCAAATAAATACATGAAGAAATGTTCACCATCACCGGTCATTCGAGAAATGCAAATTAAAACAACACTAAGATTTCACCTCACTCCAGAAAGAATAGCTGCCATCAAGAAATCAACTGATAACAAATGTTGGCGAGGCTGCAGGGAAAAAGGAACACTGCTCCACTGTTGGTGGGAATGCAGACTGGTGTAACCATTATGGAAATCCATATGGAGAATTCTCAGAAGACTATGATTGGAAGCCCCATTCAATCCAGCTATCCCTCTCCTGGGTATTTTCCCCGAAGAACTGAAAAGTTCATATCACAGTGATATATGTGCACCATGTTCATTGCCACACAATTTGTGATAGCTAAATCCTGGAAACAACCAAGATGCCCATCAACTGCAGAGTGGATGAAAAAGATGTGGCATTTTTATACAATGGAATATTACTCAGCTATAAAAAAGGATGATCTTGAGGCCTTCATATGTCAATGGCAACAACTTGGACAATCCTCATTAGTGAAATAAATTAGAATCATGTGTAATTGCTATTGTAAAAACGAGAGGAAAAGAAAGTGTTCTAAGGGATATAACTGCATGTATGTTTGAGTGTGTAAAATAGATGACCATATTGCTGAACCTTTGTTGGATCTTTGAGCAGAACTGTTTGCAGTCTCACTGTTTGAATGTCTACTATGTATCCTTAATTTTGTAACTTGAACAACTACATCCAAGATGACAATATTTAACTTATAAACTAATGATTTCTTAGTGTGGTTTTTTTCTCTTTTTCCTTTTTTTGTTTCTTTTTCTTTCTTTCTTTTAGAATTCTGCATTGTTGCTACCCTTTTTTCTGCTTTGTCTCTTTAAATAAAATCTAAAAAGTGAAAAAAGAAGTGATAACAGTAATAATCAATTTCAGTAATCTTATTGGAGTGTTGTCCCTTTCTTAAAAGAGTTAAAAGTATCTTCTGACCATGTCTAATGATGGTTAACTAAGCTTCAGAAGCAAAAGGACAGTTCGGGGAAGACTACTGTAATCACAGGGATAGAGCAGTCACTAGAAGCAGGGGTAAGGCCAAGTTGAAATTTGCATTCCTTTTTTACTCATTTGCCTTTTATTTCTTTTTGGTCATACTGTTGCAAGCAGTGAATAAAGACTATCATTCAGAGTTCCTTGGTCACTCTCTTGCTTACCCCATGCAGGGAGAAACTGAACTGTGGTCCATAAGAGAATATCGCACTGCCTGATGGAAGTCAAGCTGCAGTCTGAGACTGTTCTCCGTGACAGCCAGCAGCAGGGAACTGGGTCATCTGGGGCCCGGTAAGCCCTGAGGACCCCATGCATCCTCTCATGTGATGATGATACTAACGTGCTCCACACATTGCAAAGGTGTAGCATGCCCAGATCAGAGCGCGGCTGAAGTCACGCTGCAGGTGTCTCTGACCCCTCTCTGCAGCTGCAGTCAGGTCCTCTGGATCACAGGACACCTTTGGGGACTCAGCCAGCCTCTTCTCTGATCCTCCTCCTCTCACAAAACCTTCTCCACCCGTCAGTGCTTCCCTCTCGGCCTCAAACTCTTCCCACTCCTCCTTTAAGAGGTTAATACATATTAGAGAGAAGGTACTTGGAAGTTTTCTGCTTTTAATTTCTGCTTAATGACTTATTGGCCAGGGCACTATCACAGCGTCTTACTTAACAGCCTTTCCTGCACAATAAACTGTGCTTGGCGCCCACCTCGGCCCACAAACTCTACAATTAAGCGATCGTTTGTCCTCAGGAGCTTGACAGAAACAGGAGTCTGAGGCGAGCTGGGAGAAGCTCAAATTTATTAAAGTAATAAATAACCTAGAAGCCCCCACCAAACCGTTGCCTCCCGCTTCTTATTTACTCCCTTTCTGAGGCTTCTGAGATGGGGGCTATGGGAGACTTAATTGCTTGGAAAGAAGGTTGCACAACACTCGTATCTCAGAAACAATAAAATAAAAGGGAGGCTCTCGGGCTGCAGTTTAATAACGGCCCTGCTGCTGGTGGGGCGGCGGGGCACAGCACCGCTTCTCCGGCCAAGGAGAGCCCTTGAGAGGAGATTCTCACCTGGCCAAAGGCTCCCCTCTCTTTTTGCGTTACTTTTAGCTATAAGGTTTTTCTTTATTCTTTTAACAAATACTACTTAACATGCAGACATCCGTAAACATCATTTTGTACTTCATATTCTTAAATATCATTTTTCTCAAATATTTCATCTCTGATCACAGTTTTTTTTAAACTGCAATTGCAAAAGATATTTTTGTGTGGCTCAGATACTAACTCTTAGCCAGAAATTATTTCTCTAGAATATATTCCTATCCAAGGCATTATGCTTTATAAAAAGCATTAAGGGCAGCAGTGTCCTAGAAAGTAGAAATAGATGCCATAATTATTCACTTTTTGTTTACCTTACATATGATCCTCACAAATGATTTTGTCTACGTGCTCTCTCCCAGTCTACAAAGTAGTAATCTTTCCTACAGGCTAGTAGGGACCATTTCTCCTCTTTCTACTTCCCTGGTCCAAGTTAAGCTTGTTAAATGCACAAAATAAGCCATTTTAAAGTGCATAATTCAGTGGTATTTAGTACCTTCATAATGCAGTATTGTCCAACTGTTATCTCTCTCTAGTTTCAAAACATTTCTATTACTTCAAAGTAAAATCTCATACCCATTAAGTACTTGTCTGCTTCCTCCCATTCTAACATCTGGCAACTACCAATCTGTTTTCTATCCCTATAGATAGGTCTTTCTTGTGTATTTCGTGAAATGAAATCATACACTCAGTAACCTTTTATATCTGCCATTGTGTACACATGCCACATCTTGTTTATTCATTCATTTACTGATGGATAGGGATTAGTTTCAACCTTTGACTATTATGATTACTGCTGCTATAAACCCTTGTGCATTACACAGTATGTACTTAATCAACTGTTTTCAAATCTCTTGAGTATATATTGAGGAGTGGAATTGTTGGGTCATGTGATAATTTCACATTTTCCTTTTTGAGTAACAGCCAAGCTATCTTCCACAATGGCTGAATCACTTTGAATTCTCAACAGTGAAGTCTAACAGTTCCAGTGCCCCAAAGCTATCCTATGTCACACACAGCTCTCACAAATCTGTTCACCTGATTTCCCTGTCTTTAGTCTAGGAAGCAGTAATCTTCCTTACAAGCTTCTTAGTATGGCCCAGTCACCTTCCTTCCTTTCCTTGTCTAAATTAAGCTCCATCCCAGAAACACATGTACTACTACAGCGGTTCAATTTGCACAGAAACTTATAATTTCCATTCAACTTTAGACCGAAGTTACTAGAAAGGAATTTTGATTATTTAAGTACCAAGTTCTAAAAAGATTTTTCTCAGCTATATGAAGGCTCCCCAAGGTTTCACACTCCTGTTCCAGGCTAAATTGCAGAGACAATTTGACTCAGGGTTATTATTTTGTCCTCTGCTATGGAACTATTTTTAACATGATGTTACGGTCCATCAAAAACAAATAAATAAATAAAGGGACTAAACCAAATAAGAACAAAACAAGATCTGGAAAACAGAATATCAAAACTGGACCAAGATCAAAAAATCTTTCTAAAACGTTAAAGAAAGCCCTAGGGTGACAGCTGGGCAGCATACCTAGAAAACAACAAGCTCAGATAGAAGAAAAATTATACTTGCCAGGTGAGATGACTCTGGAAAAAAATATGAAATTAATACTTAACTTCCTTGAATTGACCTTGTGATAAAATCTCCTTGAAGGGTATTAGAATGTGAAAATACCAATTCAATTAAAAAAACTAAGTAGATTAAAAATCAAGGTGAAATTAGTAGGTTAATCACTTAATAAGATATATAAGAAATAATAGTAACAATGAAAATGTACTATATTTGAGACATGATATGCTTCCTGAATTCCTGTTCTTGAATAATATCTTCAGAATTCAGTTTAGAATTTACACAAAATAAAGCTGACCAACAGAACTTCACTAAGAAATCTGCAAAAGTTTCATCTTCAGCAAAGAAAATTACTCCAAATGATTTAAAGTGAGAAAATAAAATAAAAACTATAAGTACATTTAAAGGATTGCTGTATAAAATAATTGTAATAAAAGAAGTTTATAAAAAATGTAAACAAATATAAAACTAAATAAACATTGTTACACAACAAAAATATATATACTATAGACAAAATAAACACAATTACTAGCAAGTATATATAATATATAACTATATTAGGGGGATAAGGAGAAGAAACAAAGCAGTTGATGATAATATGATACCTTTATTCTTGATTTACCACAAAAATATACATTTGATAATGTCTAAAGTTAGCGGACTGAGAGTAATATACATGAATGATTTCAGTTACCCAAACATTAGCAGTATAAAATAACAACTATCATTTTGTTATTTTCTCTCTCATGTACAGAGTTGATTCAGCCAGTTGGCGGAGACCTCATGGGAGTTCTCAGTACCCCACATACGGCCTCTCTAGACACTGTGGATTTCTTTAGAGCACAGTGGTGTCAGACATCAATCAGTAAAGTAGCTCCAGATTCCAAAGGCAGTTGTTGCAGGAGGATGAATCATTTCTTATGACTAAGTCACAGAAGTCAGAAAATCATAGAGTCCACCATAGTCACAAGTCATCTTTGATTCAAAAAGAGGAAACAAAGACACCACCTCTAGATGAGAGAAGTGTCAGTAGCATGTTGTATACAGACACAGGAGGTGGAGATCATACTGTAATATCTTGAAAACTAGAATTCATCATGCATATTACTTAGAAAGCAAATATTAAAGCCAGAAGAAGAAAATAAAAGAGTCTAAAATGCTGCTTCTGGTTAGGGAAACTGGGAGCATATTTTAAAACTATTGTACTTCTTAAAATAGGTGCATATATACTTTACTGAAGTTTTTTCTTAAGTTAAAACAAGGGAAGAAGCCTGTGGCCCTCCCTTACATGGGTATATTCCAATGACATATTGTTGGTTTATGTCACAGTCATTAGATCTCTGCATCTCACTTTACACTCTGAATAGACATCACAGCCTAAATGTCCCAAGCCAACATCAGTTGTTTGGAACAGTCTTCATGTATGACAGTAAGAATCTTTAATTCACTGATATTTGTGTCAACCACAAACATGGCCCAAACTTCTTGCATGTCAAAGACACTGAATTTGCCATCTAGGTCCTAAATGATTAAATCCCACCATCAATAAAAGTCTATTTATAAGAACTTTAAAAACTATTTTGAGAATTTTGTTCTTTGGGATACTACCAAAGGTTGAGGCTTTGAATCCTTTAACCCAAGGTTCCATCAATTGATACATAGAGATACAATTCATATGCAAATTTTACTTTTTCTGTTTTATCAAATCATTTGTAGTAATGATATTCACTCTGAGTAAGAAAAGTGTAAATGTAGCTATAGTAAAAATTAGGAGCGTTCCGGAGTCCCGATTCTTACTAGGGATCTGGAATCTAAGCCAGGTAAGTAGTTTTTCTCATGTTCTTCCAATATAATTTTAATCTATTACACAGATACATCCAGCTATCATTTGTGCTTCTTTACTGTTGGAATTCTCACTTTTATTTCTGCCCTCCTTCAACATAGTTTATGCATCATGAATCACTGATGCATTCCAGTATTTTCCAAGTTTATAGATTTTGGACCTTAGATAGTTGTGCTAAAGAATCTGGAAAAACCCTATTTTCCCTTAACATGTATGAGGAACCTTGCAGGGCAATTAGCTCTTGACAATGGTCACATCAGAGTGGTAGCTGCAGCATATGGAGAAGATAAATCTGACAGGGAATGGGGAAATGCTGCAATGAGAGAAAGGGTTTTCTTTTCTTATGTAGACATGGATCATGATTTCTATTATAGAGTTATGATATCAATATTCTGGCTTCTGTATAAAAATACCATGACATGCACATTTCTCAGAATCCTATGAATCAGATAGTTCTTGGATTGTTTATGTTACTCTGGGGTTACTGTAGGAGTCCTAGTACTAGAAAATAGAAGTTCCATTTTCAAAAAAAGACTGGAAGTATGCAAAAACTCCCTTACACTCATTTTATAACCATACGACTCCAACTCTGTTACTTCACATCACACTGAGTAAATTAGTTGATATCTATGCACCTAAGTTTTCCAATACATGACACACGAACAGTATCCTCTTCATCAGTTTCACTGTATTGTGTTTGACACTATGACCTGCATGAGGCCAACTCTATGCATTTCAGTCTTCTTTCTCTATATATAAAATGAGCAATTTTATCCCTAACAATCCCTTTAACTGTAACACTTTCAGGTCTGTAAAAGTAAAATTAATCTTTCTGAGTTTTGGCTGCATGGAGTTACAGTACAAAAGACGAAGTTTAGCTTCAGAAAGGCTCTAGGAGCAACTAAATTTATATTTGGAAAAGAAAGATGAGATTTAGTGAAAAGGAGTGGAAAGAACTGGCCTATTTCCACTGTCCCATGGAGAAAGCTAACAGAATGCACTGGTCAGGAGCTCTAGCTGTACCTTTTAGGGTCCTCTCACTGAGGTGTTAATTCAGGGATGGAATCACATTTGGAAGATATATTCTAGTTGTTTCATGGTAAGTAATTCTTAAAGATTATCATAAACTTCTCTAACTTCACTTTCATATGACTATTCTCATTTTCTCACTTCTTTACCCAAACCTGTATTTTCTTAAGTTTTTGCTTGTCTTGAAAGAATGTCCAAGGATTTCTGCTTTGGTCAAGATGGAAGAACAGTGGATACAAAATAGCAGCTTTAAAGAGAGGGTCATCAAGCAATGGAGGAGAGTGTTATGCAAGAGAAATGTACTAGTTGTTGCCTCAGCTTCTTGCAATGCATTGTGCATGTGGCAGCACTGGGGTGGAGTCCCGTGGAACTCAGTGGACTTCCTGAGCTAAGGAGAGGAGCTGAGAGCCTGCCAAAAACCCAGGCAGCTGGCATACACAAGAGGCAGTAACAAAAAGACAGTTTCACAGAAAGAAACATTTAAAACGTCAAGAGGATTTCCTTATATATTATGTGAGAAAACTAGCTGAGGGTAAAGTAAAAACAATAGGACAAGTTTAGAGAGAACAGAGCTCAGCAGCTTTATGGGGCTGGAAATAGTAGCTATTCTTATCAGCCAGACTGGAAAAACTGATAATTCATGAGGCAGTATAGAGAATTCTCATAAGATTATTTCCCCATTAGTATATAATAAATATCCCTAGATAAAACATTATATATTTTCATATAACAAGCATTAAAAGCTATTACTAAAATGATCAAACTATTCCCAAATAATTTAACTGCCCACTAAAACATAATTCAAATTTATTGATAATAATAGAAGAATATCCAGTATCTAAAAATGTGAAATTCACAATGTCTGGCATCCAACATAGAATCTAGAAAATACAGTCCCTAATGAGAACAGAAAGAAACCAGCTGAAAATGAACCCATTACTGACACAAATATTTTAATTAGCCAACAAGCATATTAAAATAGTTATAACAACTAGAAATTCCTGACATAAGAAAAAAGCAATTTTAGGAAGATTCTCAAAAAAGGAAAAATGTGAGGGTTTAAGAAACAATATAGTGGTGAATTCCTTGTGCTTAATTTTTGTCTTCCATATATTTCAGAGACAATGCTAGAGAAACCTGAAAGCCAAAATTGAAATCAGGCACAAATTAAAAAAAAAATAAATTCCAAGAAAAGCTTGCTACTCCTAGATAAAGGACATAGAAAATACCAATTTAACAGGGTACAAAAAAATGATTGGCAATGCTCATCTTACACCAGTGTGTTAGTTTTCTCATCACTGGGACACAATACCCAACACTCAAATTTAAAGGAGGTAAGATTTAACTTGGCTCATACTTGCAGAGGGGTTACTCAACTCCCAAGCAGAAAAGTCATAACAGAAGGATGTAGTGGAGCAAAGATGCTTAGTCCTTGATATCGAGGAGCCATCACACCTCCAGAGAGGAAGGGAACAGAGCCCAAGGCCAAGCCTCAGGGCCACACCCAAGGGTACTCAGTGGTGTACTCCACCAATACCAAGGCTGATCCTAAAAACAATCACGTTGCCACTCCACCCTAACCACCATATTCTGCCTCTTGTCAAATTCATACCAAGTTCATCTCCATAAACCATACTCGATCTCCAAATAAAGACAATAGCAGCTTTGTTTTTTCCACCTGACATAATACAACTTCTGGATACAAGCAGAAAGGCAACACTCTCTTCCACAAATTCTTACCAATCCCAGCATTTTTCAAGAATTCTAAGTCAAAGCCTCTGCTCAGGCTCAAGGCAAACTCTTAGCTATGACTCTTTATATTAAAAAATTAATGATTAAATAAAAATAGGAAAAAAAGTTACATGACCCTAAAGTATAATGGCTCAGGCCAAACATTCCTATTTAAAAAGGATGAATAAGGGGAGAGTAAGACCATAACCAGACTGAAACCCAGCAGGCCAGACATTAAGTCCTGTATCTCCATGACTGCCATCTGCAGAACATGTTGTTAAAATGTGAGTTCCAGACACCTTGGGCACTCCTACCTCTATGGCCTCAATGGTTGTTGTAAATAAGGCGTCCACTCTCAGTCAACAGCATTCCTTTGCAGGAAATCTATCACAACCAACCACAACTTCCTGGGTATGGCATTCTACCTTTGATTTTATTTTCATAGCTTAATATGCTGTTTTAAAATACTGAGGGTCACCTTGTTTGGCCTTCCTTTAAAACCTGGGTAGAAGCTATTTTTGACCCCACAAGTCTTACATTCTGCATGCTAGTAAAAACTAGTAAGACAGGGCCAATGTCAAGATTGATTGCCAGCTTGAGGAGTAGCTAAGCCATCTCAAACCATGGTCATAGTATCCTCTGAGTGCCTGGATGACTGAGCATGATGAAATGAAGCCCAGGAAACCAGTTTCCTAGGAGGTGCCTCTCAAGCAGGAATCCCAAGAACTCCTTTCTCAAAAAGAAGTGTTACATCTTTGCAACCTTGAACCTGAAATTGATGGAGACTTGGTGATTTCTGAGATACCCTCAAAGCATCTTTCATTTCCTCCTTGTACATACAACGTACATGGTTCTTCATCATGTCACTAATTTCTTCAACAGCCATAGCACTTTGATCCCAATTTTACACATGGTTCTTTCTGTGACAAAATTTAAGTTTTTCAGATTTTTCTGCTGTCTCTGGTTCAAATTTCTCACTACAAATCTGACAAAAACAGCAAGCAGTACCCATGCCATAGCCTGAATGTTGGGCTGTTTTGCAATTTCCTGCCAGATTAATTAATTTACCACTCTTAATTTCCTTGAAATATTAGGTCATGGATAAAAAACATTAAAAAAAATTTTCTGCCTCAATGGTTTCAAGTTCAAACTCCAGTGGGGCCCTTTTGCCCAACTAGAACCTCCTGAACTTGACTTTTCCTGTTACCATCCTGTTGGCATTCTGGTCTTTTGAGCTCTGAGCAGAATCACCCATCAAACTCTCCTTACAATATTTTAGGGCTTCTTATGTTAATAGAAGCACAGTTTGTAAAAGTTAAATCTTAAAAACAACCCACATGCCCATCAACCACTGAATGCATAACAAAAGATGTGGTTTTTGTTTTAATACAGTGGAGTAGTATTCAGCCATTGAGAAGGATAAACTTGAGATATTTATATCTAAATGGATACACCTCAAGACCATACTCTTAAGTGAAATAAATTGGGCACACATGTGTAAATATCACATTATCTCTGTGATGTGAGAAACTGAAAGTGAAAATAAGAACCAAAACATATAATAAATATTGTGAAATAGAAATTGTTCAAAAGGAAAAGGGAACTAAAGAGGGGGAAGGGGTAATTGAAGAAAAGAAAAACAAAATGGAAAGAAAGCTTTGTAAATAAAGAGGAGAAAGGCTGAAAGGAGGAGAAGGCAGTAGAAAAATAAACACTAAGTACATCATGCACAGGTACAAATTCCCTATGACGAATAGGATCCATATGTATATCTAAATTGTACCAATTAACTTAGTAAAATATTGTAGGGCTTCTCTAGCCTGCACACCCACATCTTTCCAAACTCCTGCAAACCAACTGCAATGACTTCTAAAGTACATATTCAGCGTAGTTCATATTAACAACCCCCGACCTGGTACCAATTTTCTGCATTAGTCAACTTTTCTACCACTCACCACAACGAACACCTATGACTTAAAAGAGAAATTTAGTTTGGCTCTATGGTGGGCTTCCTCCAAGGTCAAAGAATCAAGAAGGAAAGGTGTTTAGCAGTAAAGATGCTTAGCTTTTAGTAGCCAAGAAACAGACAAGAAGGAGTAAGGAACCAGATATAGACTCGAAGGCCATGCATCCATGGCTTATCCAGATACACCAAGAAGTGTGTTCTACCGATCTCCACAAAGTCCATCAAACTGACACTTCACCCTATCACACCCAACAAACACCAGTGGATGCATCATTCACATTCTCTCATCCCATGGTTTCAGTAGGGCCTGTGAGATAATTCATCACCCAGATCTATCCAGAAAAGAAAGTGATGTCGTTTCAATTCCTCCACCAGGCAACTAAACTGACATGCAGTCCTAAGAAGTAGGTATAGTTGTTACTTCACTTTCTCTGGGGAGTTGGTAGCAGGGCCCAAAGAAATGCTTAATTTTCACCTGTTATTTGTAATGAGGCAGGTAAGTAAGAATTTCATTTTCAGTAAAGTAGAGTCATCACAGCATGGCAGGAAAACAAGGATTTACTTCTCAGCCTAGACCCATGCACTATATCTAAACAGAGTGACGTTCTAACAAAAAAGAAAAAGAAAGAAAGAATTAAATAATGTCCATTGTCTCCTAATAATATCAACACAGACCAGGATACAACCAAAACACACTCACATCAAGAATAAGGACATCATAAATTGAATCAGAAAAGAAAACCAATAGATTTCAACAATGAGGTGGCTGGTATGTTAGAATTATCTGAAGAAGATTTTCATAAAAGTTCTTCAATGAACAAATATAAACATTCTGAAAACCTCACCAAAGAAACAGAAGAACTGAAAAGTGAACCAGAGAAAATATATAAAAATGATAACCAAATTTAAAAATAATAACCAAAATTTAAAACTCACTGGAAAGGCTCAAAAGTAAATTGGAAAGGAAAGAATCAGGGAGCTGAAAGACCCACCGACAGAAATTACCCAGGGTGAATAACTGAGGAAAGAGACAAAAAAGACGGAGGAGGAGGAAGAGAAGAAAAGAAATATATGACTAAAGCCTCAGAGGCCTGTGGAATAATAAAGTAACTAGCACTTACATCATTTGAGATACTGAAGAAAATGTGTGAAGCTGGAGAAATATTAAAAAAAATGGATGAAACATCTTCAAATTTTGTGGAAGGGATAAATCTAATTTAGGTTGAATGAATCCTTATGAGAATAGCATTAGAGAAATTCACACCACAACATACTATAATCAAACTTTTGAAAGCAAAAGAAGTTATTTTTTTCTCCCATGGTACTGGGGATGAACCCAGGCCTGGCGCATGCTACACAAGCACTCTACCACTGAGCTACATCCCCAGCCCAAAACATACTCTTCAGAGGAGTTAATCAGGGCTACTGGGGACAACACTGTGTGAGGACAACAGATCTGAAACCATGAAGGCAGAGGAATGACATGAAAGCATCATGTTTTGCAGGAGTTGACAGAGAAGGACTGTCAGCACTGAACTCGTTAACTAGGGGGAATAAAGTTAAACCCCGAACAAAAAACTAAACATGTTTAACAGCAAACCTGCTGTCTTAGTTATTTTTTACTTGTTGCTGAGACAAGATACCTAACGCCCAAAGTTAGAGAAGGGTCTATTTCTTACAGTTCTTGGAGGTTTCAGTCCATATTTAGCTGGCTCTGAGGCAGCGTGGCATGGCAGGACCCCGTTCATAGCCCGGGCAAAACAGCAAAGTGCGAACCCGCAAGAGAAAGACCCACCTTCCTCCCACCATTACATCAGACGCTGGCTCCATCCCTAGGCGGGTGTAGCACTCACACCACCAATCTGAGTGCTAGACAACGAACCAATCACAAACACCAGATTTGGTCAAGTCCATAATTACACGAGGCTTGGGGACCACTGGTATAAACCATGACCCCTACCTACAAAATGTTATTAAAAGAAACTCTGTAAACAAATAGTAACCTATTGCAAAAGGAGACTTGAATTTGAGAAAGACAATAGAATAGGTAAAAATATGGATAGACTATCCTTTTCCTCCTGAGACTCCTTAGATTTTATTTGATGAATGAAGCCAAAATTATAACATCATCTGAGTTAGGGACAGATGCCTCCCAGGCAAAGGGGAAAACTAGGAAAAGAATTCCAACAGAGTTGTAAATCAAATCTGGAGGATTCTTAATTCTGACAGAGGTCAAATTATGGTCTGAGTACACTGGTGGTTCATGTTCTCCCCAACACTTGCTCCCTTATCTTTGCAGTTCTAAGTGCAGCCTCTGTTTATTTAATAAAGTCATGTTTTTAACAAACCAAATTTCCTAGTGTGAAGGGCAGAAGAAAACTTCTTCAATTCCAAAATATTAAATGCTATCATCAAGGATGACCCACCTGTTCTTCCTAACAGACCTTATGGGAGAGTTTCTAGTGGTCCTTTTTTCTTCCTTCACCATCACTGGCTCATTTCATCATCCTTTGTGTGAGTTCAATTGTGAAGCATCTCAAAATTAACACTATTCTCTACAGAATTATAAATATTTTAAGATAAGAGAGTAGAACCCAGTTCAAAGAGGAACGAACTCTCCAGTTCTGACACCAGTGTATGTGAAAGTCATAAAGTCTCCACTGAGAGCCTAGAGAAAGCCTGTTTCCAAAAATTCTACCTGTTCAGAATTTGTAGTCATCAAATAGAATCATAAATATTAAAGGAACAGGTAACCTTAGAAATAATCTAACTCAACTTTTGTACTTACCTATAAAGAAATTGATGTTGAGAAAGAATTTTCCCTACCTTGAAGCAGAGATTTGACTTGAAGTCTAGATGTTTCTGACACATAAAAAAGCCACAAAAAAGCAGATAAGAATCACAATTCCTTATCAGTTTTAAAATAGGTCTTTAAAAAAACAATCCTTTGAGGAGGATTTAAAAAGAAGCCACAGAGTGGAGAAAATATCTGCAAAATATTCAAATTATGCAAAGAACCCTTACAGCTCAATAAGAAAACAAGCAACCAAGTTAAAAATGAGCAAAAGATCTATGTAGACATATTACCATAGATGATATATAGATAGCAAATAAATATATGAAAGGTTACTCAAAATCATACATAATTAGGAAACCAAATATTAAAACAATGAACTACCTCTATACAGTATGACTAAATGAAAGGCCAAAATCCACCACCCTGAAAATACAAAGTACTGGGAAGGATGTGGAGTAACAGGATCTTCATTCACTATTTCTGGTAATGCTAATCAGTCGAGCCCCTTTGGAAGACATTTCAGCAGTTTCTAATAAATCCAAACATACTTTTACCATACAGTCTTGCAGTCATGCTCCTATTTATTTATCTGCATGAATCGTAAGAATTTGCACACAAGTGTAGCTTTATTTATAGTTCCCTAAAATTGGAAACAATTAAGTAGTTCTTCAGTAGGTAAACCGTTAAACAAACCAGGGCACATCCATGTAACAGAGCATTATTCAGTAACGTTTGAAAAGTGTTATCTGCCATGAAAAAACATTTTTAAAAAAACTTGCATTTTGCCAGTGAAAGATCAGTCTAAAAGTGTGAAATACTTTCTGATTCCAATTATGTGCCATTCTAAAAAAGCAAAAACTACAAATACAGACAGTAAAAAAAAATGACAGGTACCAGGGCTTGGGGCAGGGAGAATGTGAAATAAAAGTATTCTGTATGATATAACAATGATATATTCATGACACTGCATGGTGGTTAAAATCCATAAATTGTATAGTGCAAAGAGTGAACCCTACTTAAACTAGGAACTTTAATTAATACTAATGTGCATCATAAATGGTGCTGGAAAAATTGGCTATCTACACAGAGACGACTAAATACACACCCATATATGTCACCATGTACTAAACTAAAATCAAAATGGATCAAAGCTCTGAGTATCAAGACAGTAACACTTACCCGCCAGAAGATAAATTTGGTAAAACTCAGGAAGACACAGGCAGAGGCAAGGACTCTTCTAAACAGAACCCCAACTGCTACTGTGCCATAGAAGAAAGATAAACTTGAGTCATTAGAGACCATAATGTTAACTGAAAGAAATCACATGGTTTCTCTTATGTGAGAAACTCAAGTGTAAACAAGAAATCAAAATATAAGGTAACACAAAGTAGGGAATTTTTTTTTCAAATAGAAAGGGGTCAACCAACGAAGAGATGGAAGAGGTGATGATGAAAAGAATTCAGGTATGTTATGTACATCTAGCCAACTCCTCACAAGGAATGTAATCATTATGTAATGCAAACAGGTATTAACAAAAAACAAAAACTGAAAACACAGTGGATCTCACTATTATATCAGCAGTATTAAGAAATGTACCACACTAACTTATTAGTAGCAGAAGAAACTAGAGTAAAAGCAAATCTCAACAGTAAATAGAAAAAAAAATTTTGTTGTGTGCTTTATCAACAAAGAAGCCATAAGGCAACAAAGTCTTAGCACAGAGCCAATGTTTGTTTATTTAATAACAGGCTTTTAAAAAGTAGTTGGGATAGAAAGAGCATATTAACGCAGAGAAACCAAAATACTATTACACTATTCATCATATACCTGCAGATTACACACACGGGATGAAATTTCAAACTAATCTTGCTTTTG
This sequence comes from Hydrochoerus hydrochaeris, assembly GCA_004027455.1. Lineage (NCBI taxonomy): Eukaryota > Metazoa > Chordata > Mammalia > Rodentia > Hydrochaeridae > Hydrochoerus > Hydrochoerus hydrochaeris. The sequence continues at coordinate 368,258 of PVLA01000071.1, forward strand.
TGATTTATTGAGTTAGTATTCATATTACCAAGGACATGATTTCATTCACAAAGTCATTAGAATGGCTTTATCTTTGTTTTCCATCCTGCATATTTTGTCTGAGATGCAACACTTTTTTTTCTTGATATCTATATCCATTTTAATCTTGCAAATCAAAGTTTTACTTTAAAATTCGATCTTCAGAGATTTATAAACGCTGCCAGCAGCACTCTCATCCGCTAAGAGCAAGCAGCTTATGCAGGAAGGTATGGTCAAACGGCTGAAGGGTGGCTGAGCAGAGAGAAGTCATGAAGGCACTAGGTCACATAAGGTGGCTTTCTTCTGCTGACCTAGAGCTGGGGAAGCTGTTTCCAAGCTTCTGAGCTGAGAAAGGAGCTGCGGGGACCGCAGGGAGTGCGGCGGCGGCTCTCTTCTCTAGCTTAGTGGGCAGCGCCATCTAGTGGACATTTATTGTTTCTAGTTTCTCTTATACCAACAATTAGCTAACCGGCTTCCGGAAAGCCCTTTACTGTCTCGTGCATAAAACGGGGTAACAGTGACTGCTCTCTCTTCCTGTCTTGTTAGCTGCTGGGGTTAAAAAATGTGAACTAGTACAAAGCCTCAGAGGGTCTTTATTGTTCACAGCTGTACTTGAAAGATACAAGTTAATTTTTGCGCTAAGAAAAAGCAGAATTCTCAAGGCCCTATAAATGAATGTAAATTGGGCTGAAAGCTATTGGTTTTCTCTCCTTCTAAGATCGTGGCACACATAAAGCTAATTAGTGGATCTGAAAGTTTATCAAGTGACTTGGTTAGAGCCCAATAACCTTTATTGCATGCAGCCCACATAAGCCAATTATGAAGGAAAATTATAGATACCGCTCTGATACAGTCGTGGGTAAATCTCAAAGGAGGCCACGAAAGAGACCCCATTCTCAGAGAACAAACCGGACTCGGGCTTCTACAGGCCTGGCAACAAGGTCATGCCTGGGATCCTACAAGGATTGATGTGCCCTGTCCATGGCTCTCTAATTACTTTTCTCTTGCCTCTGGGCTTCCTTTGTTTCCTCCTCTCTCATTAACATTCAAGACCATGATTGGAAGCCTTGAACAGTAATGCAAAGTGTTTCTTAAATGTAGACAATTGAAATATAAATGTTCCTCCTATGCACTATTAATTATTTTATAGCTTTCCCCAAGCACCCTTCGCAAATATAGCAATTTAAATGGTGCCTATAAAATGTGAAGAGACTATTTCCCGTTTTTCTGTCTTTGCTTCTCAGTTCCCCATTCCACCTATATCTTGTCCCCTCCACAAGTAACACATTTCAAGAGAGAAACTTGCATCAAAGATGCACTTCACTTTTTTCTTTTTTAACTGGGGTTAGAAAGAATTTGAAGACCTTCCAGTAGAGTCCCTGGGACCACCTCCCTCCCCACTCACCATCCCCGCGACCCGGGTTAAACTGACTCGACATTTGGACTACAGTTTCCACCTGTAAAATGGAACAAGAGGCAATCTAAGCCTGAAAACTGCTGCCATTGATTGTTCTGTTTACCTTCAGAGGCCGCTTGTTTGCAGAATTAAAGGCACCAAGTAGCAATTACCACATCTCCCGGCTGCCTACTTTAACATGGCCATCTGACAGGCGAGTTCCAGACTGGTTTGATCTGGTCCAGACTCCATGATGACAATTCAGATGATATTGGACTTATTATAACCTCATCATGAAGATTAAAACTCACCCACTGGCACCATGTCTTATCTGACTGAGGGGCACAATAGGGTGTGGCTAAAACTTTGTGAGAAGGGGTCATGAGGACACACGCATGGGACCATTCCCAAATCCCTGCTTGTGGGCTTCTCACAAGAACTTGAGACCGGAGGCCAGCATAGGAAAAGAAACTGCTCATTAAGTGCTCACTATGTGTTTCTATTCCATGCGGCAGAGTGCTTTTGTGGGGTCCCTGCCCCTTTTTCCTACTTTAACTTGACCCAAACTTGCTCGGCAGAGATTGTTTTTTCCCCACTTCTAATAAATGTGAAACTTTGTCACCATATATATTTGTTTCATTCAATTCTTTGTTCAGGAAAGAAAAGAGACTCCAGCACTCTGGAGCCCAGTAAAATGCCTATATCAAAATTAGGAAACAAAAGAGCCGATGCCCTTGTTCCTGGAAATCTCCTTTTCCCATGGAAAGTTCTGATAACACACATACCACACCCCCATAACCCAGTCCTCATGAGAAATCAGACCCCAGATACATGCTCAAGGAGGTGGGTTTAGAGCCCCAGAATCCCTTCTCCATTCACTTGCCACTGAATACAACTTTCTGCCTGTTTCTAAAACTTTGGTTATTTGATTTTTGGTGCCAGTAATAGAACTCAGGACCTTGTGTTTGTGCCACTGAGCTATATCCCCAAAACTTCGGTTATTTGAGAATCATGCTGAGTGGAAAAAGAATCTACAGGTTTGTTAATATCTTTACTTTTAAGACACAAAATATCCACCAGAAGCCTACTGTCATTCAGGCACTGTGTGTCTTGCAGTAGCATCGCGATGAAGTCAGTGAATTGCTCAGATCCAACGTTCCTCCTCCGTACCTTGCAGAATTCTGGATTGAGCCAATTCGAATGAACAATATCAGCTGTTCCTGACATGCCATAAGTGTTCAGTGTAGAGTGCCTTTAATATGGAGAAGGGGGGAATCTTTTAAAAAACATAAAGTCTGACAAGTTAGCATGGGAAAATGACTTCAGTTCAGAAAAGCTTATCAATCTGTCCAAAAACATTTGTGCAGGATGATATACAGGAACTTCGAATTCTAGATGATTCGCTGATCTCTATCATGGAGCAATCGTAAAACAAACAATGCCTAATTGTCAGTGGGCTCTTCATGGGTATTACTGCATCCATAAAGAATGTATGTATCATTTGTGTGAGACAGTTCTCTATTGCTCTTTCTTGTTTCTGTATATCTGGGAGACAGGCAATGACATTTGTTCTCAACTATCTCCTGAATGAGGTTTGTATAGCCAAAGATTTCTCCCTCCAGAGCCAGCAATACATTCGTTTACTGCCCAGGGTGCTAAAGATAATAACTTCCTCTGCCACAAAATTTGAGAAAATTTTCTAGTCTTTTAACAATATTAGCATTTCCTAAATTTGAGATTTTGATTAACTATGACCTAAACTACTAGGGATGCAGCGCAACGCTAAGTCGCTCCCTGTCTCCTAGGCTCAAAGCCAGGAGAAAGTGACATGAACGTGAGGCACATGCTGCTTGCTGTGTGTGAGCACAAAGCCTCTGCATAATTGGATTTAAAAAATGACATCTTCCGCTAACTCCCAGGAACCTGCGGTCACCCAATTCATGAACTTGCAAATCAGGCAAGTCCCTCAGGCCCTTCATAGTGAGGCAGGAGATTAGGACATGGCATTCCGGCTGGGGAAGTAGGTGTGGTCTGTTAATAATGAAATTCCAGAACATGTGTGCAGAATAGTTCTCAAAGCCCTACATATGGAGTTCCCTTGAGAACTTGAGCAAGTTTCCACAGATGGCCTAGATCTGATGTTATAGCAGAGGAGAGAATGTCTCAAAAAGGACAGTACACATTGAGTTTTCACAACTTGGAGATTTCGTGGTGGTCTACCCTCACACTGTAGGATGTACCACTTTTCCTACTTTTACTTGGCCCAAACTTGCTTTGCAGAGCCTGCGCCATTTCCTACCTTTAATAAGACTTTATTACTGCTTGCACTTGTCTTGACCAATTCTTTGCTCGGGACAGAAGGAGACGCCAGCACTCCGAAATCCAGTAACAATTGTTCCTCTATTATCACTTATGCATATTTTCTACTTTCTCAGGTAGGCCTTTACCTGAATGTAATAGGCAATGAAGCTTGAGAACGAAAAGAATCAGAGCTCTATTTTCATGCAAAAACTCATTTGGGATATTCAAACTTGACCGAATCAACTTGCTATTTGGTAATAAATAATTCATTGCTTATTTGCATTGGATCAGCTTTATTTTATCAACTCCAGGTCAAATTGTGTGTAAACACTTGTAAGTATGTCCTGAACTATATCCTCTTACTTAAGCTTTATTTGTCCCCAAAGTGGAGAAAGCAAATGCGAAGTTATGAAGTATGGATGATCAGAAATGCTACATTTTGATCATTCTCTGTGAGCAGGGGACATTATGTACACATTTTAAATTTTCAGGTTTCTTCAAGTTTTTTCCATTTTACAAAGATGAAACTAAAGATCAGAAATATAAACTATCTTGCAAAGATGGCACAGTGAACAAGTTACAGAGCTAGATGAAGAACTGAATTCTATCTGACTTCAAGTCAGTACAGTTTCCCCATGTCACTGTTCAAGATGAGGTAGAGCAGAAAGTCATCCTCATGAGAATAGGTAAGCTTCTTAACCCAAAAATCTCTCCCTTGTAGTGTCTCAAATCTCATGACTAGATAAGAGACAGGCTGCAATATCAATGCCATGGGCTGGGAGAGGAATTTCTAATGAGAGAAGTCCTCATATCTTAAAGCTGGATCTCACAGAGGCTTTATATCCTTCACTTCCCTAAATATCAGCTCATTATGTGTAAAACATTCATAATAAAACTTGTCCTTCCAATTAGTTGAGATTTTGGGGATTTAGAAAGAAAAATCAGGGTATAGCTCAGTGATCAAATGCCTATAAGATGTGAAGCCCTGAGTTCAACCCCCAATGTCACAAAAGAAAAAGAAAAACAAAAAATAGAAAAATCAAAGTATGACAATATTTGCGAAAGCACTTTATCAAGTTCACTTTCATTATAAGGATTCTTACAGAACTCTACTTTTTAATCTCAGATGCTTTAAGCCCTCAAGTATGCATTCTAAGTATATATTTTTTAAAAAAAACCCAGGCATAGTGGTACACACTTGTGATTCCAGCACTCTGGGAGGCTGACACAAGAGGATCTCAAGTTCCAGCCCAGTCTGACCAGTTTAGTGATGTGGCCAGATAGGAACAGTGGAGGAGGAGAGGGACAGCCCTGAGTAACCTAGAAAAATGAAATTTTCCTCGCCAGAAGCAAGGAACTTTCCACTTTTCATATGCAAGAGGAAGATGTAGATACCCTGAAGGCCTTTAGGAAAATTAAGGAGACTCAAACAAAGAAATTTTCTTTCTTCATTCATACATGTGCTTAAAGAGGGTGAGAAAACCCCTAGGCTGGAAAGCCTGGGAAATTAGAGGGAGAAAGCAAAAAGAAGCCTGGTCACTTTTGCTCTTGCAGTTACCCAGCCCTCTCTTTCAGCCATCTTTTCTATTCCCCAAGAAGCCCTATTTTCTCTAAAGTAACTGCTAGTATGTGGTCTCTCTTGTTTGAAGCTGGCCAGGTCAAGTGAAATCATCTCAGGCAGCCAAGAATGAGGAAAATGAAACCCTGTCTCAAAATATAAAAGAAAAGGGCTAGAGATGAACCTCAATGTGAATCTCAGTGTGGATTCAATCCCTATGATTGCACCAAAAACAAGACAAAACAAGAGAAGAGAAGAGAGGTTGCATCTTAAATGATTATTGTACAGCTAGCCCAGGATTCACCTGTAGGTGGGTAGACACAAAAGAGAAAGAAATAGAAAGTCTTCTAATTTCTCTGATTTGATTACATGTAGCACTGGCCTTAAAAGGTCACAGATCCCAAGTGCTGAAAGACCCTTAGAACTGGCAGGGAGTCAAATCTACCAAGATTTTCATCTTAGCTTCAAATGTCAATTTATTTTCCAAATAAGCACTGGACTAGTAAACCAGCTAACAACATCCATCTGATAAAAGATATGCAATTATATTTATAAATATCTATATGCAACTATATTTATAAAACTGTATCATCTATAATGTTGACAGGTCAGATAAAGGCACCAATTTGCACTTAAAATTCTAGATTCCAAATATAGGATGCAAATGCAGAGACTACCTTTTTCCTCATTGCATACAGACACACACACCAAACGAATCTATTTTATTTTCAGCTCTACAGATGTTTACAAATTGCATATATTATTCATAGACACTCCAACCCCAACCCACCTTCACATACAAACTAGACTCGAATACTGTAGAATCTCCAATGCCAAGACTTGAATTTTAAAAACCAGTAGATTACTGGAATTGTCAAGAGTGCTCTGAAAATGCAATTAGAGCACATATCATTTTAAGATGTGTTAAATAAAAATAATTTTCAAGAGTCTATCCAAATAATCCCGGTCTAACATTTGCTGAGCAAAAGGACTCCCTGCAGCAAGAACTGTGGCTACCTCCTGCTCTCTGAACACAGGCATCATCAACTATTCCTTTTGTCATCTTAATAAATAATTGGGGTGTTAGACCCCGTAAGGCAACAGGCTGGCCTCTCTGGAGAAAGCAAGGTAGTTGCCTGGAGCCAGCCCTTGGAAGGGCTGACAAGTGACTGGCTAGGCAGCTCTCACTTGGTCCAACTGAGCCTGGGGCTGGACTCCTGAACTGGGAGGTGTCGGATGGCTCAGCATCAATGTTCCAAAGGGAAGCAGAGCACTGATTTGCAGGTCTTTGTTCTCGTGTGTCTAGGAGCACTGACCTCCTACTCGCTTCTCCCTCCTTTCTTTTATTCCTTTCCCCCAGGCTCTTCTTCACAACATTTCCCCGCACCAAAAGAAAATCAGAATAAAAAGAAAGAATAATCAGGGTCAACAGACCAGAGGGCCCATCTCTGATCTGTCTTGTGCTGCTGATGTGACAAGACATCAATGAAATCAATGTGGCTAAATTAAAATGTGAACCGCATCCCATGTTTTACACAGAAGCACAGCCAGAGGGATCTGAAAAAGCATGTAAAGCTGAGCTGGTCAGAAGCTTCCAGGAACTGGCAACCCAGAGGCCTCGAGAGTTTATCGGCACCCAGGCCCACAAGTAAGCGGAAGAAACAGTCAGAGCAGCTGAAGATTGAATACAGTATGTATTGGTTCTGGCTGGTGAGGACTTCTTCCTGAATGTGAAGTATGAGCCAATTTTACACCATCTGGAAGACACGGAACTCTTAAAATCTGGTAGGACTTCCATGGAACGGACAAATAGACTTACAGGTGGCATCACAGGCCCATGAATGCTCAGTGCCCAATTCATTGTTCACACATTGAACCTCCCTGCCAGGAGTTACCTGCATTGGGCACATGTATGTGGTACTTTTCAGGAGCCTAAGAAAACAGAACTCAGTAGCAACTTGATGCTCAAAATAGACAATAACCTATTAACAGGTGGACACTGATGGCCTAGGAGGCAGCGATTTGGCAAATGAACTCCTGTTGGGTTTAGGGTCCTTTTGAAGTCTCATCCAAAGTCATTTAAACACTGTTTGAAGCATAAACTAGGATTTTAATTTATATTCATGGAGCAAAGGATTAGTTACTGTCTAAATTTGTCAAGGCTGCATGCCCCATCAACTGTCCAAATAAATAGTTTTCATTCTGTCCAAATAAGTAGTTTTCATAGTTTATTGCCCTGGTATTTAACATGACCTCTTCATGAAGCCTAGCTCTAAGAAATTTCAACACAACTATTTTAAATTTTCATCTTTCTATCAAGCTAATAAACCTAAAGTATTTATGTCTTCCACCCTGCTGAGGAGGTGTCCCAAGTTTTGGTGTCCCAAGCCTCCTGTTCAAGGCTAACCTTTTCTGCTTTTTCTCGATCACCATTTTTCTGTCCATGGGCCATGGAGTTAGAAGGATGAAACAGAGACTCATCAGCGAGGCACTATAATTATGATAACACTTGATATCCGTGTGCTAATTACTGTGTACCAAGATCTCTACACATTGAGTCATTTAACCTACATGCAACGCTTTGAGGGAGAAACTGTTGTCTTCTTTTTACATGTCTAGATTGTCTCTGGAGTGGTCAGTTTAAGAAAAGGGGAGAGAAAAGATGCTTAGTTCATGGATATTTATTCAGGATTGCATATAAGCAGACATTCTGGGCCTAGCTTGTATTTCTTACTCAGCTTCTCCTGAGGTTCAGCTTCTCCTTTTTATGGCCCAGCTTCTCCTGTGGTTCAGCTTCACCCATAGTGCAACTTGGTAAATAAGTGTGAAAGAGAAGACACTACACGTAAAAGCTTTATAGGCTTTTATTCTACGGGACAGTATGCAGTAGGCTGGTACCCATCTCCAGAATGGCAAACCCAGAGGAAGAGAGAAGATTGGTCTACAGCAGTGGAGGAAGAGTAAAGGATATTCCCTGCTTTGTTGGGGGCAAAAAATACATGAGATTTTCAGGGACTAGTCACACTGGGGAAAAAGTGAGAGCCCTGTTAAATCCTGTGTAAGAAACTGGGCATGGTAGCACATAACTGTAATCCCAGCACTCAGGAAGCAAAGCCCAGAGGATCACTGAGTTGAAGGTCAGTCTGGACTGGACTACACAGTGAGTTTAAGGCAGCCTGGATTTCATAGCAAGAATCTGTCCCAAAAACAAAAATGAGAGAGAAGAGGGGCAGAAAGGGAAAGAGAATCCAATGCGGGGAGAACTGGGAGGACAGTGACGGGTTCCAGCAGAAAGACTGTAAATTGCCAAGAAGTCTCATGGGCAATACAATGAACTGGAAGAAGTCAGCAGAGGTAAAGTCCTAATGGAGTCTCTGAAAAGCCCAGTGGGGCTCCCACGGGAGTCAAACGCCTAGCAGATACAAATGTCTCAAGGCTGTCTCCACACAGTATCCATTCAAGTAATGGCTTTTCAGGCACCTTGTGTCTCCTCCTTCCCTAATTCTTTACCACTGAAGGGCGGAGGATCTACCCTATCAAGATCAGATAGACAAGGTGTCCAGAGAAGTTGAGTGATGATCCACTCCCATTCCTGGCTGTGGGTTCCTGCCTGCATCAGGCCCAGCTGGGGGAAGCAGGGCACTTGCCCATTAAACTGAAACTGTGTTTTGTGCTTAAAAAGACTGTGGGAAATTGTATTACCTAAGCATGAAAACCCAAGAGTTAGTCAGATTTTCACCCAAGGGCAGCATGGGTGAAAATCTAACACCATGTAGAAATGCACAGAAGGAGGTCTCACATCAACCCGGAAAGCAACTGCAAGGCTGGAACTGTCCTCTAGTTCCATGTTCTCCTTTTTCATGTTTGAGAGGCAAAGTAGGGGACCAAACTCTTCATCATTAGCAAGCACCTAAGACATAGGCAGGAAAACTTACCTTTGAGAAGGATAAGCATAGAAAATTAATTCTATTTTTCTGCTAAAACACTAACAATGAGGTTATAGAGTATAATAATTGCATATAGAAAGGATTAAATCAACCCAGCGTTGATTCAAAAATTTAATTCTGGAACGCATGCTAATATGATTTAATGCATATTGTCTAACTAGGAATTTGTGTGTCAAATTTTTAATTTTCTCCCATGAGATAATTGAATGTGAGCCTGAGACACAGCACTGCAGATGATAAATGTGTAAAACTAACAGACACATACAGGTTCTAATACGATAAATGCTACAAGATTTTTTTGAAAAAAAGATAAAGGCAGTATTAAGAGACAGTTACCATGATAAGTTTTATTGGGAAACTTGTTTCTGAGAGTGCTACAGCAACAGAAACACTAAAAGGGCATCCATGATTTGGATGCAGATTTATTTACATTGATGGGCACTTATCAGGCCCAGAATATCAGGCCCTGATCTCTGGTGGTCTAGGGCTTATATGGGATAAGCAAGCAGGAAGCACAGAGGTAGAATGGCTCGTCAGTGGGGATTGGTTTACACGATGCACATCATAGTGACCAGCCATTTCTAAGAGACAGACACAACCAGAGCTGCAACAAGAACTGTTACCTGGGTAACTAAGGAACTGAAATACATTGACGGGGGGGTGGGGGGAGCAGTGTTCTGTGTTACGTGTGGAGACTGCACAAGCATGTGAAATGTACTTTAGTGGCAAAAAAAAGTGGATTAATGTAGATGTAATAAGTAAAGAACAATAATAATCAAATTGAGATTAATAATTCCTGATAGGAGAAATGCTGGGTAGTAGCTGTGTCAGTGCTCAGTAGAGAAACAGCTTTAATATAACTGGCTTACAATGGTGGCCTGCAAAGTCAGGTATGGAAAACTATAAAAGGTCTGTCTGCACACCAGAGATGGGAAGGATCCAACCTAAGGCGAAGGCACGGAGCTCACTGTGGCATCCTGTGAGATTCCATATCAGGGAGCTGAAGGATCCATGTTGGAGGGCTGCATGGCCTCTGTTGGAAGCCCGGGGGATGGACATCCAAGGTGAAGGTGAAGACTGGAGCACACCCAAAGAAACAGAAATAAATCTTCCTTCTTCATTCCTTTTTACTCTATTCAGGCTGCAAGCCTATTGGTTGGTGTCATTCACACCCATGGTGGGGCTTCCTTCTTCAGTAAATCTATTCAGTCACACCCAGACCTATGTCAAGCCAATTCAGTTGCATGTTTCTTAAGTAAGGTGACACACAGTTAACTATTACAGATGCCATTTACCATGAGGGGAAAGTTGGGGAGAGGCAGACTCAGTAGTGGGACCCAGGGGTTTCCCTGGGTTATGTTAATTTGGAGATTCCTGAGGTGGTTGATGAGGACCATGAACACTTGGTTTTGAAATAGGAGTTCAAAGTGGAGTCTTCAGGCAGAGATATAATTGGAAAAGTCACACAATGGTATTCAATAGAAAAAAGCAGAGATAAAGTTACTGTGCATCCAGAGTAAGTGTGGAGAAGGAGGTAAAGGTCAGGTGGAAAAGGAGGAGGCTGAGAATGAGCCACTGAAAAGTTAGAAGGAAAACCAGGAGAATGCATTGCCAAGGAGACCCAGATGAAATGGGCTGGAAAAGAAATGCATGTACTCTCTTGCATGCCTCTGAGAATGTGATTAAGATTGGGACAGAAAGAAGTTTTTTCACACTAGGAAAATTCTGCCCCCAGAATTCACTATCAAAAGAGAGCTGTCACTTTGTGGTCACCTTCTATGAGCTGTTATCCTGTGGTGCTGCTGTGAAAGTATTTCGTGGGTGAGATTAACATTATCAGTTGACTTCAGGCAATGACTAAAGTTATCTAATGACTTAGATAATTCGATGGCCCTAATTCAATCACATTTTTAAAGAGCAGTACTGAGGTTCCCAGAAGAAGAAATTTCATCTGTGGGCTATGGCACCAGCTTTCATCCAAGATTTCTAGCCCACCCTTCTTATACAATTTGGACTTGGTTCACCAGTCTCCACAGAGGTAATTCCCTACAATTCCCTACAATAGTATTTCCCCACCAATTCCCTATAATAACTCAAACATACATTTTCTACAAGTTTTATTCCTCTGGTTGCACCATTACTGATTCAAACACAATTTCTATTTTTCTTTTTCCTCTTATTAAAACAAGCTGAGCATGTATTTAAGAAATTGGAAAGTTAAGAGAATCTGTTCTTGACTCAGGGACCTTAAAGTGGTAGCCCATTCCCCTACTCCTTCATTTCAAAGATGAAGAAATTGAATCTCAGAAGGGAAAGCTCAGAGCTGCACACAGCAGGGAGGCTGACCCCCTCCAGAGGCCACTCACAGTCACCCAGGCTGGCACTGAGTTACCTTCCTTTCCGCAGGATGGTGTCAGGCTGCCTGCACAACTGGAAGCATGTCACCAACCAAAGAAAGCTTAGAAAGTGCTCAGCAGATCTCATTTACTAGATGTGACATGGATGGTGTCCACCTTTGGAAATAATCTCATACACCAATAGCAGTCTTACCTCAAAATGTCATAAATCTAACTCCCTTGAGATGGAAGCTTGCAGTAAGAAGAAATTTTTCTTTCTTTTCCAATTTGGCTCCTCTAAAATCAATAGACAGTCCTCTAGGGATTGATGAATTTCAAGTTTTCTCAACAACAATCACTTTTTATCATTTTCTCAGACTTCATACTCCATCTCTTGCTTTCCAACACAGCACATTATATTTGCCTGAATTCTTTATATGTAGCATATTACATATATGTTTGAAGTTAATTTAAATTGATTTTTAAAATAAAGCAAATATTGGATGGATTATGTGTCTTGCTGTGAGTTACTAATGGATTGTTTTACTTTTTCAATAATTCAAATATATACACCCTATAAATTTTCTCGTCTTTTGAAGAGTCGGCATTGCCTACAATAGCAGATGATAAGATTTTTGGGGGATGGAAATTTTGAATAATATACCAGCACACATTAGCATATATTTAAAGGAAAACTTGATTTGCATTGTGCCTACTTTTACTCATGATTTCACCCTCTAACCCACAAATATCCTTTCCTATATTTAAAGAGAAAAAGAAACAGAAAAAAGTAGAAATATTACAGAATTTTAAAAAAAAAAGGATAAACAGTAAGATCACTGGTTGATAAATTACATATTGTCCTTTTAGAAATAGTTGTTCAAGTTACAAAATTAGAGCATACAAAGTAGATATTCAAGCAGTGAGACTGCAAACATATCTGTTCAACAATCCACCAAGAACTTAGAAGTATGTTTATCAGTCCTACACACTTAAATATTCATGCAGTTATATCTTTTATAGCACTTCCTGTTTCCTCTTTTTTACAATAGCAATTATGCATTTTTAAAATTTTTATTTAAAGAGAAAAAAAGCAAGAGTAGCAACAATACAGAATTCTAAAAGAAAAAAGAGAAAAAAAACACTAAGAAATCACTACTTGATCAATTATATATTGTCATCTTGGATGTAGTTGTTCAAGTTACAAAATTAAAGGATACATAGTAGACACTCAAACAGTGAGACTGCAAACAGTTCTGCTCAAAGATCCAACAAAGGTTCAGCAATATGGTCATCTATTTTACACACTCAAACATACATGCAGTTATATCCCTTAGAGCACTTTCTTTTCCTCTCTTTTTTACAATAGCAATTACACATTTTGGTTTTATTACACTTGTAGTTCTTATTTACTTTTTACACTAGAGACACAATATGATATTTATAAATATGATTCTTATTTATTTCACTAATGAGGATTGTCTCAAGTTGTCTCCGTTGACCTATGAAGGCCTCAAGAGCATCCTTTTTTATAGCTGAGTAATATTCTGTTGTATAAAAATGCCACATCTTTTTCATCCACTCTGCAGTTGATGGGCATCTTGGTTGTTTCCAGGATTTAGCTATCACAAATTGTGCAGCTATGAACATGAGTGCACATATATCACTGTGATATGAACTTTTCAGTTCTTCTGGGAAAATACCCAGGAGGGGGATAGCTGGATTGAATGGGGCTTCCAATCGTAGTCTTCTGAGAATTCTCCATATGGATTTCCATAATGGTTGCACCAGTCTACATTCCCACCAACAGTGTAGCAGTGTTCCTTTTTCCCTGCAGCCTCACCAACATTTGCTATCAGTTGATTTCTTGATGGCAGCTATTCTTTCCAGAGTGAGGTGAAATCTCAGTGTTGTTTCAATTTGCATTTCTCGAGTGACCAGTGATGGTGAACATTTCTTCATGTATTTATTTGCCACTTGTATATCTTTCTCTGAGAACTGTGTGTTCATCTCAGATGCCCATTTTTGGAGAGGGTCGTTGAATTTGGGGAGCTTGATGTTTTTCAATTCTTTATATGTTCTGGATATAAGTCCTTTGTCTAAGGGGTTGCTGGCTATAATTCTTTCCCACTCTGTGGGTTTTCTTTTCACTTTGTTGGTAATTTCCTTTGAAGTGCAAAACTTTTCAATAATATGAGATCCCAGTTGTTGATCCTCTGAAGTGTTTCCCGTGCAGTTTGTGTTTTGTTCATGAATTCTGCCTACTACTATGTCTCCAAGAATTCTACCTATATTTATAAATATGATTCTTATTTATTTCACTAATGAGGATAGTCTCAAGTTGTCTCCATTTACCTATGAAGGCCTCAAGGTCATCCTTTTTTATAGCTGAGCAATATTCCATCACAAATATCTTTTAAGGTAAAAAATGAAACAGTTCATTCCTTGTTTACTTATGGTCATTCACACATGTTCAGCAATTGATGAGAGAGGAAAATGTGTGACTGAACTTGACCACACAAACATCACACCACACCACACCATTACAGTTATGTCTCCGCAAGGCACAGTGAAAAGAACAAAAGAACAAAACCTTTTCAGAAATTAACTGAGAGAATCAGTGCCCCAGGGCTACATTTTTAAGGGCACAAGTTCATAAGACAATAAATAGTGGAACAAGGGTGTGGAAAACTAAAGATAATAATTCAAATAGATGAAAACATCTACACATATTAAGGTACAAGTTGTTCACAGTACAGAATGGAGATTCAGTCATTTCTAACAAACATTTTGCTGAATTAAAGATTGTGTCCAGGTTGTGTTACACAGTGGTGTTGACTGGGTAGTCCACATTTAACTACCAGATTTAAGGTTCTGGAGGATAGGAAAGGGAATAGTTCTTACAGAGAACACCAAGATCAGGCCTTTCTGCTTTAGGGCATGACTGATTGCACAAGTTACACATGCAAAACACCAAATAGAAGGGCTGAATCATTCATTGTGGGGAGAATGAGGATGAGTGTCATGACCCAGAACTTTCTTTCTAGAACTGTCTAGAACTTTCTAGAACTGTCTTTCTAGACGTGATGGACAGAGCAGGGGCAGAGAAAGGAACAATAGGATACTCATTAGCCAGCAAGGACTCAGCATGGTGGCCTGAAAGACTCAGAGGAAGCTCCTCATTTACCTCCCTGAAAGGAAAAACAGGAAGCCTGCTCCCTGGGCCTTAAAAAATAATTCCTGAAAGAGCAGCAGTTTGAATGTAATGAGTGCTCAGCACAACCAAACTTATTCATACAAGAACTTTCTTGTCAATTTAGTAGAGGTCTCAGACATAAATACTCAGATCCTAACTATCACAAAGAATCAATAACTGGGATAACATCTTATTGAAAAGCTTTTTTGCACAGCAAGAGAAACCACCAACAGAGTGAAGAGACAATCTACACTGTGAGAGAAGATGCTTGCCAGCTGTTCCTCAGATAAAGGATTACTATGGAGAACATATAAAGAACTCAAAAAAATGAGTCCTCCCAGATTTAAGGACTCATTACAAAAATGGGCATCTGAGATAAATACACACTTCTCAGATGAAGAAATACAAACAGCAAGTAAATATGTGAAAAAATGTTCAATATCATTAGTCCTTTGAGACATGCAAATTAAAACAACACTGAGAGCCCATCTCACCCCAGAAAGATTGACTGTTATCAATAAATCAACCAATGACAAATGTTAGTGAGGCTGTGGATAAAAAGGCCCCCTTCTCCACTGATGGTGGGAATGTATACTGGTGCAACCACTGTGGAAATCAGTGTGGAGATTCCTCAAAAATCTAGGATTGGAGGTCTCATTTGACCCAGCTATTCCCCTTCTGGGTATCTTCCCAGAAGAATTAAGGACATCATTCCACAGCAATATATGTGCACCCATGTTTATAGCAGCACAGTTTGTAACAGCTAGATCTTGTAAACAACCTAAATGCCCATTGACTGAGGAATGGATAAAAAAGATGTGATATTTTTATACAGTGGAGGACTACTCAGTCATAAAGAAAGATAAACTTGGTACTTTTATAGTAAATGCATGCAACTTGATACCATACTCATAAATGAAATAAATCATAAATGAAATAAATCAGACATGAAATAAATCATAAATAAATGAAATAAATCAGACATGCATGTGTAAACATCATATTGTCTCACTAGTGCACTAAAAGCTGAGAGGGTACTGACCACCGGTTTTCATCCCCCAAACTAATGTCAAAAGTGGGTGCATGAGTAGAGCACACATGGTTTGATAAAAGGAGACACAAATGCTAAAGTAGACTTAAGACTGGGTCATGGAGAATGAGGAGGTGGCCAGCAGCCAGAGGCAGAAAAGTCCGGTGTCCCATCAGAGAGTC
This sequence comes from Hydrochoerus hydrochaeris, assembly GCA_004027455.1. NCBI lineage: Eukaryota > Metazoa > Chordata > Mammalia > Rodentia > Hydrochaeridae > Hydrochoerus > Hydrochoerus hydrochaeris. The sequence goes on from PVLA01000071.1 coordinate 384,222, forward strand.
ATAGAGGTGTCAGTTTTGGTCACTCACTGACACCAAAAGCCTTCATCCTGATTATATTATGCACTACTAAAAATATTAAAACTTTTGACTATGTTGTAATTCTTTACTTACAATTTTTGAATCTGAATTTTTCCCTACAAACAAGCACCCTTCTTTTCTTCCTAATCTAATTAGAAATTCAATAAACAAAACACAATAAATAAAGCCTTTATAAGACTGCCATTGATTGAAAATTCATTGGTTTTTTGAATAAGTTAACACAATCCAGTTTCAAAATGTACTAGAATACAGGTGGAACACAATCTTTCAAGTTTTAATTTTCCTTTAAAAAACCTATTCAGCTCTTCTCATCAGTTATCTCATTCAGATTCAGTCCACAAGCAGTTGTCACTGCTAGTTTATCTTTTTTCTCTATTTGAACTTTCTTAAGAAGCTCAAAATATCTATCTAGGTTTTTTTCTACCCAGCAACATTAAGCAGCTTATTTAGATTCAAAAACTTCTGCTAACACTTACTTTTTGATCTCCTCCATCAGTCATATTCAAAGAGAAATGCTTCCTTCCCAGCAACCCAGTTCATTTTTCAAGTTCCTAGAGACAATATCTGGATCCCTAATGAGTCCTTGCCAACTCTTCCTCCCCTTTTATTTTATTTTTTTTAAAGGCTAGACAATTTCTGGCTATTATTTATTTATTTATTTATTAACACCAAGTACATTTATTAGAATAGAAGAAAGTTATGAAATACCTTCATATCTTTCTTTAAGAAATTAAAAATAAAACAGACTAAAATAAAAAACAAATGGAAGAAAATAATAAAGATCAGAAACAACAATCCCTTATCAAAATGTCAACACTATTTTTCATAAAAATTAACATTTTGATTCTTACATGTCTGTAGAAATACAAAAGACTCAGAATAGTCTAAACATCTTTGATAAAGGAGCAACATTAGAGCTCCAACCCTACAACTTATCACAAAGTTACACCAATCATCACAAAATGGCATTGATATCAAGATACACAAACCACCAAGGTACCAATATGAAGTCCCAAAATAGATACCCACATAACAGACAATTGATTTCTGGCAAAGATGCAAAAGCAATTAAGTAGAGAAAGGATTGTACCTTCAATAAACATACTGGAACAACTGGATATCCACATGAAAAAAAAACCCAAATCTTATCACACATCATGTAAACATTTCTTAAGACAAAATGTCATCTCAAAATGGCTGACAGTAGGTTAATTAAAGTAAAGGTGGTTGTAACCTGAGTCATTGCTTTGGCTGAGGTCATTCTCTCTGGGACAAAGACTGGAACAAGGTATAGAAGAGAAGGCAGAACCTTCAGAGGTGTTCAGTGGAGGAAGGCATTGAATTTTATGCTTCTAAACAAGCCATATGAATGACAAAGGAGGCCATTATGTTTCTTCTCTCTTTTTTTAACTATCTTAACTATTTTTTGTATACATACACATATACATGTTTTTTCTTTTAACTTGTCACACTAATGAAACAATATGATGTTTACACATGCATGTCTTGTTTATTTCACTAGTAAGTATGTTCTCAAAGTTGCATCCATTTACCATCAAAGTATCCAGTTTATTATTCTTTATGGCCGAGAAGTACTTCATTGTACAGAAATACCACATCTTTTTTATCCATTCTTCATTTAGGTTGCTTCCAAGATTTAACTATTATAAACTGTGCTGCTATAAACATGGGTGCACATATATCACTGTGGTATGTTTTTAATTTTGGGGGAAGATCCCCAGAAGGGGAATAGCTGGGTCAAATGGGACCTCCAATCCTAGATTTTTGGGGAATCTCCACACTGATTTCCTCAGCGGTTGTACCAGCCTGCATGCCCATCAACAGTGGAGAAGTGTTCCTTTTTCCCCTACAACCTCTCCAGCATGTGTTATTGGTTGATTCCTTAACAATAGTCATTCTTTCCAGGGTGAGGTGAAATCTCAGTGTTGTTTTAATTTGTATCTCTCAAATGACCAGTGCTGTTGAACATTTTTTCATGCATTTAATTATGTTTTTACTTCTTCATCTGAGAAGTGTGTATTCATCTCAGATGTCCACTTTTGGATTGGATCTTTAAATCTTGGAGGACTGATTTTTTTGAGTTCTTTATACATTCTCCATAGTAATCGTTTTCTGAAGAACAACTGACAAACATTTTTCTCCCACATTGTGGATTGTCTCTTCACTCTGTTGGTGGTTTCTCTTTCTGTGCAAAAGCTTTTCAGAAGGATAAGATCCCATTTGTTGATTCTTTGTGATAAGTCCTGTGTAATCTGGGTTTTATTTATAAAGTCTTTGCCTACACCAGTGTCTTCAAGAGTTTTACCTACTCTGTTTTCCAACAAATGTAATGTTTCTGTTTTAATATTAATAACTTTAATCCAGTCTAATTTTAGTTTAGTACACAGTGAAAGATATGGGTCTAGTTTTAATCTTCAGCATGTGGAAAGCTAGTTTTTCCAACACCATTCATTAAAGAGGCTATCATTCTTCCAGGTAATGTGTTGGGCACTTTTGTCAAAGATAAAGTAGCTTATTGTGTCTGCAGTCATTTCCACATCTTCTAATCTATTCAATTGATCTTCAGGTTTTTTTTTTTTTTTTGCCAGTACCACACTGTTTTCATCACAGTAGCTTTATAGTATAATTTCAAGTCAGGAATTGTGATGCCCCCTGCCTTGCCTTTGTTGCCCAGAAATGCCTTTGCTATTCTAGGTCTCTTCTGATTCCAGATGAATTTTAAGATTGTTTTCTTTAATTCTAGATGATATGCCATTGGAATTTTGATTGGGAATGCTTTGAATCTGTATAACAGTTTTGGAAGTATGGCCATTTTCACTGTATTGGTTCTTCCTACCCAAGAGCACAAGATATCTCTCTGTTTTCTAATATCCTCTTCAGTCTCTTTTTTCAGACTAAATCATTTTCAATGCAGATGTCTTTTACATCCTTCATTAGATTGATTCCTGGATATTTATTTCAATTTTTGTAGATGCTATTGTAAAAGATATTGTTTCCCTCATTTCTCTATCAGTGAGTTTGTTATTTGTGCACCAGACAGCTATTGATTTTTGAGTGCTAACTTTGTAACCAGCTACATTACTGAATTTGCTTATTAGATCTAGAAGTCTTTTGGTGGAGTTTTTGGGGTCTTATTTTCCTATCTTTATTCATTTTATTTCTTTATCTTGTCTAGTTGCTCTGGCTAAAGTTTCTAGGCCTGTGTTGAGTAAGAGTGGAGACAGTGGACTTCCTTGTGTTGTTCCTGAGTTTAGACTGAAAGCTTCCAGCTTTTGTACATTTAGCATGATGTTGGCTATTGGTTTGTCATTGATGGCTTTTATCAGATTGAGACAAAGACCACCTAATCCAGTTTTCTGTAGGGTTTTTATCATAAATGGCTGCTGGACTTTGTCAAAAGCTTTTTCTGCATCTTTTGAAATAATCATATGATTTTTGTCCTTGGCTCTGTTAATATGATATACTACATTTATGGATTTACATATGTTGAACCATCCCTGTATCCCTGGGATGAATCCTACTTGATCATGGTGTACAATCTTGTTGATGATTTGCTGCAGTCTGTTTGCCAGTATCCTTATTGAGGATTTTTGTGTCAATGTTCATTAGGTAGATTGGCCTGTAGTTTTCTTTCTTACTTCGGTTTTTCTCTGGTTTTGGATTCAGAGTAATGCTTCTAGGAATGATTCTGGGAGTATTGCTTCCCTTTCCAATTCATTAAAGAGTTTGAAAAGTAGTTGTATTAGGTCTTCACTAAATTTCTTATAGAATTCAACAGTAAATCTGTCAGGGCCTGGGTTTTTCTTTCATGATAAGTTTTTAATTCCATCTTTAATGTCATTTATTGATATTGGGTTATTTAGGATTTTTATATCTTCTTGATTCAGCTTTGGTAATTCATATGTATCTAGATCCTTCCTTTTATTGTTGCTTCTATTTTTCATAATTCCATTCTAAATAACGTGTTGCATGTTGCCTTTATTAATTTTCCACAAAGTCAAGAACAGGGTGAAAAAAGCAATAGTCTGCTTCCATGTGATAGCATCCTCCTCAATTATGAAGTTTTCCAGTGGACTTGAGAAAGTTTCAGATCTTCTCCTCCAGGACATCCAAACTCCCTTACTAAAATGTTTCCACTTCAACATAGGTACTGAAATAGAACTTTAAAAATCAGTTGTGTAGCTGTGCCTATATTTGAATATACCTTTTCAATAATTTTACTCTCTTAGCTTAAGGCAGTGTTTTCCTATTTATATCTCAGTTAAAATTTTATTTCAAAATAAAATGCACTCTACTCCTTAAAACACTGATGGCTAGGTGTGGTAGCACATGTCTATCAACTCAGCACTCAAAGAGCTGAGGTAGGAAGATTGCTGTGAGTTCAATGCCAGTTTTAGCATGATGTGGCTGCTGCTTTGTCATAAGTGGCTTTTATCAGTGGAGATAAAAAGCATCTATTCCAATTTTCTGTAGAGTTTTTTCATGAATGGGTTTTAGACTTTTTCTGCATCTATTGAGATGATCATAGGGTTTTTATCCTTGTCTGTGTTATTATGGTGTATTATACTTACTGATTTGCACATGTTGAACCATCCCTGCATCCCTGGGATAAATCCTACTTGGTCATGCAAATAATCTTCTGTATGATTTGCTGCATTGTGTTTGCCAGTATCTTATTGAGGACTTTTGCATCTAAGTTATTTAAGATTGACCTGTAGTTTTCTTTTTTGGTTGAATCCTCTGGTTTTGGTGTCAAGGAAATACTTCCAGGAGTGAATTTGGGAATACTGCATTCTTTTGGATTTCATCAAACAGTTGGAGGGGTAGTGGCATTAGATATTCTTAAATTTCTTGTAGAATTCGGCAGTAAATCTTTCATGGCCTGGGCTTTTCTTTGTTGGTATGCATTCAATTTCATTGACTGATACTGGGTTATTTAGAGTCCTTGTATCTTTTGATTCAACTGTAGGATTCATGTGTAACAAGGGATCTATCCATTTCTTCTGTGTTCTCCATCTTGTTAAAATACAGGTTCTCAAAGTAGGTATTAATGATCATCTGGATTTCTGCAGGATTCATTGATTTCACTCTTTATTCCTAATTGCATGAATTTCATTTTATAAGGTTGGCCTAGAGTTTGTTGATTTTATTTAATCTTTAAAAGAACCAACTCCTTGATTCATCAATCTTTTGTAATGTTTTCTTAGTCAACATTGCATTAATTTCTGCTCTCATCTTTATAATTTCCTCCTTCCTATGAGATTGGCTTCCTCTTTTCTTTCTAGAAGCTTGAGATTCAACATTGTGTTATTTATCTGAAGTTGTTCTGTTTTTCTGATGTAGGAATTTATCAATGTAAATTTCCCTCCTAGGACTGCTTCTGTGGCATTCCATAAGTTTTAATATGTTATATTAGCATTGTTATTTAATTGCAGAAACTCTCTAATTTCTTCTTTTATTTTGTCTGTAACCCATTGATTTTTCAGGAGAGTGTTAGTTAATTTCCATGTGTTTATGAAGTTGTGGTTTCTTTTGCCACTGATTTCCAATTTCATTGCACTATGGTCTGTTAATACTCATAGAATAATTTCAGTTCCTTTGCATTTAAACATGTTCTATGGGCTAGTATATGGTCTATTTTGAAAAACATCCCATGTGCAGCTGATGTATGGAACACTCTGTAGACATTGACTAAGTCTGTTTGTTCAAAATTTGGTTCAGTTCTGATATTTGTAATTTTTTTTTAGTTGATGTTTATTTTTGACAGTGGGGTCTTACAGTCATCATCTCGTAGGTATAAGAAATTATTTCTGATTTGATTTTTTTCTACATCTTCATTCATTTGCTTTACCATTTCAGAGAGTCTAGGTAGGTGGCTTTCAGACTGCTCTACCTCAGTATCTCCTGGATTTGCCTTTGAGGTTGCATTTGCTTTTGTAGCTTCTCCTTTTCTTTCTTTCCTTCCTTTTTTTTTTTTTGTAGTCTAATTCCTATACTGATTTGTGTAAATTATTTATGGTAGATACTTTTATTGCTATGATTGAGAACCCTTAGAAAATGGTGACTTTCAGAGATGTCTTTCAGGTATAGCTGGCTGGCTTTCGGGTTTTGAGTCTGTTGTAAGATCTTAACTGTTTCAATTTATAGGGATGAGAAATTGCTACCTATTTAGCTTAGTCTTTGGCACTGTGTATAGTATTCTTTATGAGCCTCAGATAGTATCAATTTTGGCAAACAAGGAAGAATAACCAATTAGAACAATTATGTCACCTTGGCTAAAATAATACAATCAGTAATAACAAGAGCATGAAACACAGCTTAGAAAATGACACTCTCTGGTAATTATTACTTTGTCACCATTAACCATATGAACAAGGTTTTTTAGTTATATAACCAAATCTACAGTAAACCAGAAAATTGTGTACAATAAATATCCCCTTAATATGATGATTTTATCTGCAGTGGAGGAAAATTTAACAGGGGTTGTGAGAAAAAATACAGAATAGAAGAGAAAGAGATTAGAAGCAAAGTTGGAGGAGTAAGGAAGATTATGTGCAGTTTAGGAACTGATGAAGCTGACAGGTGAGAAAGCAGAAGAAACAGAAACAAGAACATAACAAAATAAAACAAAAAATATAAACAATGTTCTCACTCATAAAAACAAGAACAATCAAAAAAAGAGAAAAAATAGAAAAATATTTTTAAATGAGAAGAAAAAGCAAAAGAATGAAGAAAAGCAGAAAAAAAAAAAAAGGTCACTTAAGGATGTGTCTTTGCTATCACTGATTGACGGAGGGGACATACAGAGCTCAGATCCGTGTTGATTGCTCCCAGCAAGCCTACAGAATTGTGGCCTGGTGAACAATCCCAGCAAACCTGGGCCTTTAGTTCCCACTGAAGTTCAGGGTGCTTCTGGTTTCCAGCTGTTAGGCTGTGACCTGAATTTTTTAACTCTCAACTGTCTCCTGCAGGCCTGAACTGGGCTCCCTGACCTGCCAGTTTGAACTCAGTTGTACCTCACCTTGACCCTTTGAACCAGTAGATGGAGCCAACCTGTAGCTGCTTGACTTCCACTGTCCCTTTCCAAAATGGTTACCAGGAGACGTCTGACCCTGAATAACGCAACAGCTGCAACAGTCTGCATTGTCCATTGCTCTTTTCCATTGTTCCACTGGTCACCATCTGCAGCTTCAAGCCGCCCTTGCTGCACTACCAGCCAAGGCTCAAAGAGAAACCACTGCCCTCTTCTTTGCTGTGGTCTTTCTTTTTGGCCCTAATTCTTGCTTCAAATACTGCTGGGTTCTGGGAACTCATTTCCTCATTTCTCTAGGGACTCATTTCTCCTTTTCTTCCTCATGTTGCTATATTCCAGTGTCTGGATTCCAAATACTGGCGAGGCTGTTTCTCTGCTGCTTTCCATTCTGCCACCTTCACAGAAGTCCTCTGTTTCCACATTTTGGTATCATGAATAATGCTGCTATCAATAACTGGGTACAAAGTTTTGTGTGGCAGCTGTATACTCACTTTTATATATTCTCACCACATTCATATTTCACCATTTCACTGTTGTTAGAGATTCTACAGGGGAATAGACCAAAAAGGAAAGTAAAATTTTGTCTACTCAGGCAAATTGTTTATGGAATAATGATACAGAAAAAATTTTCAGATTTTAATTATAAACACTATTCCTATTGCAAAGTCTGATCTCCTTTCATAGATTCATCCCTTCATTTTATTTTTTGACATTTCAGAGCAATAAAAGAACATGAATACAACTTGTAGAATGGTATTTAAATATATCAAATGAACATGTCAATGAAATATAAGTTGGACTATATGCTAATGAAATGTGCTCATGTAATAATTCGCCTACTGTAATATTAAACAAATATTTAAGAACATTATATTAATACTGTAGTAGTAAATACCTTACAATGACAGTTGAATTATAGATTACTGTCACATTAAAAAACCATAAAGAAGCAAAGTTAACCTTAAATTTCATTTTAATGGAAATTCTTAAAAAATGGACTAGTAATTGATTTAACAAATTGAAAGGGCAAGCTACTTTATAGTTGAATAAACCACTACACTGCTTTAACAGAACAAAGATATCTACAGCTTTAGTAGAAAAGATCTTCAACTGACCTAATATCTATATCTATATATCTCAGTTAATATTTCATATAATTTGTTTTATTTTAAAGAGGGTAAAATTAAACAGAACAAAACAGAACATAAGAAAGCAATGTAAGAGACATAATTTCAAAGCAAGACAACCAGAGATCTTCACTGTCTATCATATTGTCTCTTGTTTTCTTCCAAATAGTTGTCCATATCTTCACACACAGTGAATTCATACAAAATAACATAGTATAGAACTGATCCAAACAGGATGATGAGGGTGTTTTAGGTCTTCAAGACCAGACAATAGGGAAGTCAACAATGGCCGTCATAGTGTCTCTCATTCTCTTCAAAATAGTTGTCCATACCTTCATGTATGTTGAAATTAAACAAAACAAAACAGACCAAAATCACTCTGAACAAAGAATAATAGTATTGCTGGATTTCACGTCATGTCGCTACAGAGTCAGCACTGGGTGCTGTAGTATCTCTTTTTCTTCAAAGTAGTTGCTTTAGTGGTAGCCCCGTGACCCTGTGTTTGGCCAGCTCTTTTCTCTTTAGCTTCTTCGTGGGTCGAGAGGATCCATCTCCCTGTCTGGACCTCTCCACGATATCTTATTCCGGCACCTGAGTTGTTTCTCTCAGGGAAGTTCTGTATTTTGCCGCCTACTGATCTGCCATCTTTAGCTCTGCACTATTACACATAATTTTTGCATTTATACTCCACTTGGTACATGACAAAAGCACTTTAGGCTACTAAGTATTTAGGAAAAAACTGATCTGTTTTGTGGACTTTACTGTATACCTTACAGTAACTAATTCCATTAAAAGCTAAGGAGAGTAATTAGTGATTTCAAATGACATGTTATGAAACCGTACATCAAGAAAAAATATATAGGACTCTTAATAGCTGTGGTCTTTAAATTGTTATAACCACAGTTATACAATGTGTTTTGTAGGTTATGCACTTCTAGCTATATATTCTTCATATTCCTTTAGAGTTTCTACATCATATCCTCCTCATCCTCCTGTAGCCCTCTCCTTCTAACCAGATTCCTCTTTGGAAACATGAGAAGCTCTTCCCATCAGATAAAATACTGATCACTGATTACATCCTCATGTGTAATCTGATATTTTTCTTCCATTCATTCCATAATTATTTATTGAATCTTATTATGTGAGGTATTGCCTTACACATTAGTAAAGAAGAGATGCAAAGAAAACTAAGAGATAATTAAATTAAATTGCTTATCAGATTGGCAGTTTACAGAGACTGATCAAGTAGTATATAAGATAAAGGACATACTCGTGTAGTGTGAAAGTATAAATTAGCATAGCTTTTTGAAGTGTAGGTTGGAATTATCAAAATTTTAACTGCTCATATGGTTTTTATGAGAAATCTCATTTCACTAACTCTATCCTACAGAAATATTCATACCATGCACAAAGATGTACAAGAATGAGGAGTAATTTATAATTGAGAAAATTTGGAAAGGATCTGTGTTCCTGTGGTAAATTTAAAATTTTGCTACATATGATATAGAATAGTCATCTTTCAAAATGCAGTTAATTTTAAGTAATGAAATTTAAAAATCTGATTATGCAAAAAGCAGTTGCAAAATTGTGTTTAATAAAAGACACATGTAGTTCAGCTCTGCATATAAATGCAAACAAGGGGCATCAGAAGGGGATAGAATGACATTGCTAGTCCCCACTTTATGTAAGCTAGAAAAGGAGGGTTGGAAAGGGAAACTGAGGTTTTTCTCTGTATTGTTAATGACTGGATTGAAAGGATTCAGAGGATGTTGAATTATTTTAAAATCCTCAGCAAGGATAGCTTTTTTTCATCCAGGTATCCTTGTTTAGCTCTGTTCTGAAACAATTAAAACGTGGGTCATTGCCACTAATTTCAGTGAGTTTGAATTTTTCCATGTACACAGCATTTCTCCCTTTCCTTTGTTCCAATCTACTTAACATTCTATGGAGCTCTAAATTTCAAATCCTAGAAAATGGTAAGGATTTTATTTAAATGCTGGTCAAGACTTTATATGTCTTTGTCAGCAGTATTACAATATTCATTCGGTCCATTGTGAAACTCAAATGTGTAACTTATGGGCTCGCCAAGATCTGAGAATTTCGACATCTTTGAAATGTTACAAGTTCATCATTCTTCTTAGTCACAGAAGCAGAAGAACGTTCTTTCAGTCAAAATCTATTATTCCTTTCCTAGCATTTTTTTCAGCTTCCTTAACAGAAATTCCGTTATACTCTACTTTTCCTTCAACTTTTGCTTCAAAAATTTCTTTGGGATGTTCAACTTTTTTATTTTCTTAAAACTGGATTATCAAAATACAACTCACACAGCCATATTTAAAAAAAAAAAAAAACCTCACCCATTGTTAAACAGAACAATTCCATGAATTTTAATGTAGAATTGTTCAACTATCACCACAGCAGTTTGAATTTCTGACTGCATAAAGTCCCACTAACATACTTCCCAGTCTATTTTCCTTCCCACTTTCAGCTGCTGAGAATCTGGAACCTGCTATCTGCCTAAGATTACCTTTTTGAGCTTTACAGCTTAAATATAAACATCCCTTCAAATTCTAGGGTGTGTGTGGAAGGAAACCGGAGCATGGGGTGCTATCCGGCTCCTGGAGTCAGCCAGGAATTTCAGCACCGTAGATGGATGTGCTGTTGGGGCTGGGGCCTGGCTGAAGGTGGACAAGGCCGCGCACCTGGCTGTTACATCCTCCCTCTTCCCCTCTGTGTGCTTCACTTCCTGGTAGCCATAAATTGACTTCTTCCTCTGCCACCCCGTTACTGCCTTGGAGACAGCTGACCATGACCATGGACTAGGAGCTAAAATAAACTTCTCTTCCTTTAAATTGTGTCAGTATTGTGTTCAGTAATTAAAAAGTGATTAAGAGAGAAAAGAACTTACCACATATGTTTGCGTGTGAGTGGTATCTTTAAAATAGTAGCACCCCACTTTTGAGATTTACCAACTGGGCGGGGTGGCATACAACCCTAATCTCAGTGCTCAGGAGACTGAGGCCAGAGAATCCCCTGGATTTCAAGGCCAGCCTGACCTACTCAACGAGACTGTCTTGGAAAAACAACAAAAATACATACACTGAGATTCACTGAAATTCTTACATTATTCAGTGGTTTTCTTTCTTTTGGTAACTGTATTTTTTTGTATGAATATATCAAATTATTTTTATTCATTCACCAGTTGATGGTCATTTGAATTGCTTCACTTTTATTCCACCATTATGAGTCATGCTAAAAACATTTATGTGAGTCTTACATGTGGACATGGTCTCATTTTCTTGAGTACAAGGAGAATTGCAGTATTATCTGTTGCTTTTAATTAAGTTTTAAAAAAATCTCACCATATTTTCAAGTGCATTTAAAAGAGGATTTCTTTTTCTTTTTTCCTCCCCCCACCAAATATTTTTTTTTTTTTAAATTTGAAGAACAAAAAGGTTGAAAAAAAAAAAAAGAGAATTTCAAAGCACGTCAATCAGGGCCAACAATGGTACATTCACTCTATGTTGTTATCCAAAAAAGGGATTGTGATCAAGAATTATAAGGATGATAAGCTTTCTAGAAGGAAGATAGGCAAGGAGTAAAGAAGAATGGATAGCACTGTGGTTTTGCTGAGTAAACTGGTTGTGGGCAATGAGCCTACTTACTACATCAGACAAAGTATGCAGGAATATGAACTGTGGGGTTTGCTGCAGGGAGCAGAACCAAGGAAACTTAACAAGGAACCTTCCCTACTCAGAATTGGGGGACCTAGCAACATCTGCCTGGGAAGAAATTGAAGATTTGGGAGACTACTGATTTCCTATGCATTTCACATTCTTATGGTTGTTTTTCATAAAGTTGCATGGAACACAATTTTTACTTGTGATCAGTGCTCTTTCAGTTTGCCCTTAACAGAATTTAATGCTAATGTAGAAAATAATTTATCTGGACTTTCCTACTAGAAATACTTGCTACTACAGTATCTATGCAAATTCTGGAGTTTATAAGGTTAGTAAGATGATACAATTATACCTTGCAAAGAGTTTTAAAAGGGCCAACAAAAGATGCCCTGGTCATAGCTGACTGTGCCCACTTGTTTATTGTCTGTGGCTGTGTTTCCACTTTAACAGAAGAGATGAGTTGTTCTTACCCAGATGGAGTGCTTCCCAAGGTTGAAAATATTTACTATGCTGGCCCTTTATAGCAAAAGTCTGCTAAAACCTGAAATAGAAGAAACTAGTATAACAAAAATACCCAATTTCACTAACTGCTAGTTAAAAAGCTTTAAATAATTCCAGGAGTTCAGAAGATCATTTTTTAACAGAGCAAGTTAGAAAAAAATTTTGGAGGATATGCCAATACAAAGTAAGAAAAGAACTGAGTATGTATACGGATCAAAAACTGGGCCACAGAAATGGTAGAAATGAAAGAAAGAAAAAGCAAGGTGGATGATAGACCTTGCCAATTAGGTATAAACTCTCTTAAGATTTCTTTTTTTTTTTTAAATCTTAAAGAGGATACAAAAAAAAAAAAAAACAATCAAAACAAACCAGTGTACGAGATACAGGGCTAAAAACATTACAAAATCAACAATCAAAAACCATCATGCTTTTTTTTTCTTTTTTTGTACCAGGGATCAAATTCATGACCTCGTGCTTGCCAGGCAGGCACTTAAGCCACTGAGCTAAATCCCCCGCCCACCATCATGCCTTTTGATGCCTTCAGAACAGCTGCAGATAACTTTGAACATGGTAAAAATCAAACAGAACAGAATAGAAAGAACAAAAACAAAACAATGAAGGTAATAAAGGACTTCAAAATAAGCCAACAGTAAGTCCAAAATTGCTACTATATCCTGCTGTCTTTGAAATAGCTACTCCTGCCATCAGATTTAAAATAATCAAATGAAACAAGAGAATAAAACCCAACAAAACAATAGAAAGGTTATAGGACTTCCAAAACAAAACCACAGAGAATCAACAATGGCTGCAACCCTCAGAAGGAGATCCTCCCCTAGATGCCACATAGTGTACGGCTATTCTCTAAACTCATGATCAATCAGACCACAGGCCCTAGACCTGAAATGCTGGTGAAACACCAAAGCACCACAGGCGTCCAGTTGCATTTCACCTCCATAGCTATCATTACAGTCTGTTTCTCTAGATAAGCCAGTCGCTTACAACGCAGGGGATGGGGGAGTTGGTACTTCTTGTTTGCCAGCCAGTGTGCTGGAAGGGGCTAGAATCTGGCTGTTCTGGTTCAGTAGTGGCCCACGCATGGTGCTGCTTCCCAGGCTGGGCTTGCTTCCTGGTGTGGTCTTGTTCTCTCTACTCCTCAGTCCACAAATGGCACTAGGAAGAGGCTGGGTCTGGTTGTTCCAGTCCAGTTGCAGGCCACACATGGCGCTGGTTCCCAGACTGGGTGGGCTTGCTGGTGTGGTCTCATTCCCTCTGCCTCTAGTCTGTGACCAGTGCAGACTCATGGGAAGAGGCTGGGGTCTGGCTGTTTCAGTCTGGTGGTGGCCTGCACATCGCATGGATTCCCAGACTGGGATTATTTCCTGGTGTGGCCTGTCTTAAGATGGTTATCAAAGGTCTTTTTATCTTTACCATGTTTCTAACCTTCATGTATATTTTACACATGTAATAAGCCATATGCCTCTAGGATATCTTGCAATCATAAGCTAGTAATCTTATTTTAATAGGAAAGCTGAGAGAAAACATTATTGTAAGTAATGGAATTCTCAGAAACTGACCTATAATTTAACCACTCTCTTTCCTGCATTGGAATTTAATATTTATTCAGCAGTATAAGAATATTCTTTTTTTCTAAGACAAACTCATGTAATTATACAACACATTAATCTATAAAAATTATTGGGTTGCTCATATCATTTATGTAATATCCCTTTTTTCCAAAGGTGAAAAAGTCACATTGACTAGTGGGGTTCTAGTCTTAAAAGATAAACATTATCTTGCTTATGACAAGATGTATTACATAAACAGGTCTAAGTAAGTTATTCCAAAAAGCTGACAACTCAGTTTGCATCAAAAAAGAATTTATTGAAGAAAGAATTTATTTTTTCTCACATGAATATGTAAAAATATCTTACACTCGGAAGTAAAATCTGGCCATAATACCTTTTGGTCAGATATTCAGATTACCACATTTTCATATTCTACTTTACACAATTAACTGAAGAAATCTGTGAACTGTAGTCCAAAAACCACATAGAGTATTAAAGAACATGACTATCTTTCTGAAGGATAAATAATTTTGGCCTACATTCTCCTAACTGGCCTTTTCTCTCCACTTCCACACGTGGCAGCCCCACGGCTCCCTCTGCACTGCGACCGCTCAGGTGGCTGCTGCACCTCAGTGGCTTCCTGCAAAGCGGCCCAGCACTGTCTATGGCGGTGGTTTACAGGGCCAGGGCCCAGGGCAGCAAAATGCAGACCCACACGGTGGCAGACAGCACTCGAGCCCCTGGACATCTTAAAAATCTTCTAACTGCAAAAGAATGAGATACACTGTATGAAACCTTAAGTAAATATTATAATAAAGCTTTAAATATGTAAATTAGCAAAAAACTAGTGAATAAACGTGGGAGGAGGGAAGGAGAGAGAGAAAGAAAAATAAAACTAATTCTGAGGTGAAAAAGTAATCCACATTCATGTAATTGATGTCTTTACATAGAAATGTGTAGGGAAAAAAATGACATTTTAAGCTTAGGAATCAAATATTTTACTATTTCAACACAAAATTCCTCCAGAACTTTATTTATTTATATATATATATATATATATATATATATATATATATATATATATAATCCTGGAATACACTTATGACTTCTTTTATTAACAATGTATACATTAAAAAACAAATATATACAAATTGTAAAGCAAGTCCTTTAGGACATATCTACACAATGACGTCCGAGGACATGGAATTCAGGCACCGTGTCACATCTAGGAAGTTTTCTCTTCCCTCTTTGTTACACTGAAGTCTTCATTAGACACCAGTTGCTTCTAATGTTATCTTACGGATCCAAACAGCTTGACAGCCCAAACCCAGGTTCATTTCCTCCAGTACTACAAAAATTAAAACAAACAAAAGGAAAATAATTCATATTACCATTCATGAACAAAGACAAACAGCAGTCTATACTTTCTAAAGACTTCTACTAAAATGAAAAGTGAATTGTGATTAACTGTAATGTACAGGACTCCCAAGGATGGGGTTAAAAATCAATTTATATAAGAAAATACTGAGGGAAGAGCTATTTGCTGACTGTGAGCTCAAAATAACACAAATGTGGGAAGAAAAAAGAAAGGAGAAGAGGTAGGAAAATGAAAGAAGGAAAGAAAGACAGAAAGGCAGACACACAGAAAGAAAAAAAACAGCTACCATCCAGCATGAGGAAGACCATTTCTACAGATGTCTGTGGTAGCTCGATGACTATACTGAAAGCAGTGCTTAGGTCCTAGTACTGCATTTTTTTTTAAGAGAGGCTCTGAAAACCTGTATCTGATTCCAGATTGTGACCACTTAATTGCACAAACGGTCTAAAAGTGAAAACAAAGTAGGCAGTGTTGAAAGCACTAAAGAAGGCCAGAGAACAGTTACCTTGGGGCCAACACAGTAACAGTGGTTAATATTAGGGAACCAGACAGAAGTAACACTAAACCAACATTTCTTGGTCTTGGTGAATAAAATGAAGTCATCCACACTGCATGTGCCCTTCTGTTGTTTCTATGAACTTCAGCTCATTATTTATCTCAGAGAAAAAGTGAAGGGAAAAAGCCTTGCTGACAAATGTATCTGTGTCTGTGTGTTCATGTAAAAGTGTAAAAATTACCCAAGACGTTGACTGATTTGATTGTGATAGTTTAAAGTGGCAATTGAAGAAAAAACATGGCAAGATTTGTTTCTAATGCTAACACATGCAACTTGCAATTTAAGTATATTCATTAAAGGTAGGATTAGAGAAAATAAAATTCTTAAAGAAATGACCTGTTAGATGTAGTTAGTACATGTCTGTTATCCCAGCCCTTTGGGAAGCTGAGGCAGAAAGAGTTCAAGTATGAGCCCATCCTGGACAAAAAAGTGACTTAAGGAGACTGTGCCTCAAAATAAAAATAATTTAAAAAAATAAAAGGTATGGGGGTGTAGCTTAGTGCAAAAGCCCTGGGTTCAATCCCCAGCACTGCACTGGGGTGTGTGTGGGAGGGTGATGATCGTTGGCACTCATATGAAATCCCATATATTCATTTGGTGCCTTCTATTTGCCAGACATTTGTTTAGGTTCTGTGGGAGATCTGAAAGCAGCTTCAGGTGAAACACTGAGGACCAGTCAGTACACACCAAGCACTCAAAGGCTGGGCAACTCATTCCAAGCAAAGAGCAAAGGTGTACTGGGACGTGGTGGGTATCAGGTTTGAGGAACTGTCTGGAGGTGATAGATCATAATAGCTACAGAGAAGGCTGTTTTTAAAAGTTGTTAGGAGAAAGGGTAAAAATGCAGGCAAAAGCCAAAGTGCGAAGGATCCAGATTGACATGCTGTTAGTCTAAATATCCGGGAAGCACTTCAGAAAAAGTAAAAACTGCATGTGTGTATAAGTATGTTTGTGTGAGAGAGAAAAATGCTGCTACTGAACAGATGGTCTCTCATGTATTTCTTAAAACACCTCAAAATATGTCTATGGGAAAAATTAATAATACTATGTAACAGAGTCAGTCTCAAACATTCAAATTCCTATACATTTGCAGTGTTATTATATAAAGGTTTAAACTAACACATAGTGGGCAAAGGAATGGTTGGTATAAAATGGTTGGTATAAAACTGACCCCACTAAAAGCAGTCAGTGAAGCAAACGGGCAAACCGTACCAAAGAACACATGTGAGGGTTAGAAAACATTTCTTAGAAAGATAAAAGCAAAGGTGCATGAATGAAAACTGGCTGAAAACTCAGCTGAAAATAAGCAGTCCACTGACTGCTATTACGATAATTAGCTAATCAGGGACCTCGGCCTTTGTCCTGTGGCCAGTGCCTGCTTGTCTGGATTTTAATGAGCAGCTGGGCAGCAGTGCTGATTGCAGAGCAACAAGATAACCTATGTGGGTCAATGAAACGTAAGCTCAGTTTGGGCCAATGTGCAAGATAAATGCTATCTCATATGTATTATATTTATTTCAGATTAACTCTTCCCAGTGAATCCTTTATATATCATATGTTCTTGGCTGTTTGAGCAGCTCATTTTTTTCTTTTGAAGATCAGATGAAAGATTAAGAAAAAAAAAGCTAAAAGATCATTTGTTAAAAAGTTTACAAGTAGGGCTGGGGATTTAGCTCAGTGGCATAAACGCCTGCCTTGCAAGCTTGCGGTCATGAATTTGATCCCCGGTCCAAAAAAAAAAAAAAAAAGTTTACAAGTAAATTTTTAAAAAGCACTGCTTGTAACAAAATCTGTTACATCTAATGATTTGAAGTTTAGTTATAAAATGAATAGAACCATGAGCAGTGACCTGTACGTATTTCCACAAGCCCAGGTTTAGGTTTGAATCTGGGATCTGCTGCAGATTAGACTCAGTTTTCTCACCTGTAAAACAGGCCTTGTGTAAACCTACTTCACGAGTGCGTGAGTTACATAAGGTGACACAGAAAGTGTACTTGATGGTACATATACTCAACAGGCTGCAGTCATTTTTGCTATTTTCTTAGTTGTTATTATTGTTGCTGTTATTCCTATCAAAATAACCCAAATAAATGAGAAATAATGATATAAAATGACACAAAATAGTCTTGAATGATATAATGGTTAATGCACTGTTTAAACCACTAATAGGGGAATCATCTGGCTCTTTGGAAAATTACTATAT
Source organism: Hydrochoerus hydrochaeris (assembly GCA_004027455.1). Taxonomy (NCBI): domain Eukaryota; kingdom Metazoa; phylum Chordata; class Mammalia; order Rodentia; family Hydrochaeridae; genus Hydrochoerus; species Hydrochoerus hydrochaeris. The sequence goes on from PVLA01000071.1 coordinate 402,325, forward strand.
TTAAAAAACTGGTTTTAGGGAAGAATTTTTATATGGCTACAGAATTCAGTGATTTTATTTTGGTCCACAAAATATTTTATACTCCTGTTCTCTAATGGTTAAATGAGGCTCATATAATGGAAACCCAGAAATGACAGTCTCTCCTCTTCTTGTTCAGTCATTGTGCATTTAGCAGGCAGGCTGGAAATGATTTTCCAAGTTGTTATACAAGGGCACATATTCAAAGGCCAAGACGAGGAGGACTAGAGTCCGCATATTACACATGGACTCACAACGCTGGCTTAGCACAGTTAACAGTACTCAAGGCCATACGGCTTTTGACCTTAGCTGGACACGAGTAAGATACTTAGTGGAATTAGTTTTTAGAGGTCAATTTATAGATAGAGAAGTTTCAAAAAGCATAAACAGAGAAGATGAACATGTGTGAGTCACCAAAAGGGAAAGAAAACAGAAAGCTAATATGGCAAAAACAAAACAGAGAGATCTATACTTACACTTAACATGAATATTAATAATGCTTTAAATCTGTAATGCTTTTGCTTTGCATTTACACACTCGGATGGCTGTGTCACAGCTAAAGAGTAAATGCCACTTAATATTTAAAAGAGGAAATAAGTTAATGAAATGGGGTTTTACAGACATTTTTATTATTAAGCTAATTATATGTCTGTCAAAAATGGGTTTATGTTTTAAGTAGAAAATGACACTATATTTATTACTTACCTGCTCACTTACCATCAGGAACTAAAATAATGCCACACAGTGAAACATGGGACTTCAACATTTTTAAAGAAAGAAAACACAAATCCTTGTGTATAACTTTCCTTTAATACACTGGGTATTAGCTGACATATAGCCCTTAAGAAAATCCTTGTGTATAACAACTTTCTTTTTCTACAGTGTGTAATAGCTGAGATATGGTACTTAGCTTCATTAATGTATCATGCAAAACATCAAATGAGGTTTACAAATAAAGATATTATGGTGTATTTTATTTAAGAGTAAAAAAGTTAAGTAGGATCAGGAAGTACAACTAATATTTACTATTAATTACATCTGTCATTAATGAAAACACTTAAAATGAAATTCCACTGACACATGAAATAGTAACTCAAAATTCTAAAACATAATACAAGTTTAATATCAGTACAAGTACTAACTTTGAAAGGTCAGTGTTTTCCTGAAGGTGCACAAAAACCTAATTCAAATGAAGACACATTTGTAAACATGGTTCTCACACTGATTAGTGAACATAGGCTCTCCCAGGAGAATCTCAGATAAACCACACCATTTTCCTAGTTTTCCTTCCCATTATTTTTGTTTGTTTGTTTTGACCCCCAACCTGCAACACTGGATATAAAAGTTACATGGTCTTTAAGAGCATGTGACTACATATTCCTGTGCCCCTCTGCTTGGACCTCTACCTTTCCTCCTGTAATACAGCAGGTGCTAACTAAGGATTCTTGTAAATGATGTGTTCTAGTATCTTGAAGTGGAAATCAGGTAACTTTTCTGACTTCAATGTACTATACTGTTTTACCATCATTCTGCATAAAAATGTATCTCTGATCTAATCTACAGAGACTCAATTAGTTTTAATAAGTATCATGATGAATGAAAGCCACACCTCACTCACCACACTTATGATCAGTGAAAAGAGCTACAGATGGGAAATAACACAGAGGGAAACACATGGCACTATGCCTTACAGCTGTAAGCAACACAAACTATGAGACCTTTATGCCTCCTAAAGAGACAAGCCCTTTAAATACTACTTTTGCAGAGAATTCTCATAATTTCAAAGACGATGACCCAAATAAAGTGTTTTTCAGTGAAAAATTTATACTATTAATAGGCAGGTGTTGCTAGGCAACTAATATTGCAGTGTTTAATCTCTACCCTTCCCAAGAAATTGCATGATGGAAGAAAATAGCCCTTTCAGTATTGCAGATAATAGCTATATCTGATAATTCTTATTCCTCTCTTAGAATATAATTTTTTAATGTTGAAATAGCCATAACTTTTCTTAACATGTATCAGTCTACCCCTATTTTTAGTAACTTGGATCAATAATGCACAATAATTAGAATGTGCTAAAATATATACCAGTTAGTCAATTAGAAATATTGCATCATTACAATAAACAGTATGACTGACAAAAAAAATCAGTTGTTGATCAACAGAATTTGAGTGTGCATATTTTATTAGCATTACTTGTTTCTTTTTTGAGACAGGGTTTTGTTATGTAGTTCAGGCAGGCCTTGAACTCACTGTGTAATCCAGGAGAGCCTCAAACTCATGGCAGTCCTCCTGCCTCAGCCTGCTGAGTACTGGGATTACAGGCATGTGCCACCATGCCTGGCCACCATTATTTCTTAAGGGAAAAAACCATGTATTTTTGCATATTTATTTATAAAGTATTGAAAGGTAATAGGAAATATGGAGGTACACTTTTGCAAATAGGAAGAGAACCAAAGATGGAGGCAGGGAGAAGAAAGGAGAGGGAAAGAGGACAGAACAAGAGTTAAGATGTATTATACGTATCACCTCAAAGATGTGGAAACTGAGGCTCACAGATACTGGCAAACCAAGATCCCTCTTTATTACTATTATCCCCAAACAATGATGTGGCCCCTTTCAAATCAGGCTCTTCATATTTTCTCCCCCCTCCCCACTGTTGGGGACTGAACCCAGCTCCTCTGTACCAAGACATAACCCCAGGCATTTTTATTTTCTGTTTTGAGACAGAATCTAAGTTACTAAACTGCCCAAGCTTGGCTCAAACTTGCAAATTCTCCTGCCTCAGCTTCCCAGTGTGCTAAGATTATAGGCATGCACCACTGAGCCCAGCTATACTCCATCTTTGATATAATTAACAAAATTCTTTCTTGAATACTAAGATCTGCTAACAAAATAAGTTTTTATACAAATTAATGACAGAATTTCTAGATCATAAAAATAAAATATGCCTTGGGCTCGGGGTATAGCTCAATGGCACAAGCAACTGGCTGGTAAACACAAGGTTATGAGTTCAATCCCCAGTACCATAAATAAATAAATAAAGTATGCCACTAGCTTGTTTAACAGAATTTGAAGGTTCAAATTTTATGCTGGAGCGTATTAAATGAATGGCAGTTAAATCTTCAAAGAGCCACACTGAATTCCTTTCCTCTGCATACATAATCCTCCCTCCCATCAAGAGGTAGATTCTGTTTCTTCTCCCCTTGAATTTGGGGTGTCCTTCTGACTTACTTTAAGAGGCCGTCACTTCCACTCTCACTGTTGGGGAAGTCAGTCACATGCATCAGCTCAGATCAGACCACTAAGAAGTGAGACAAGCAGAGGAGACCGTCCATGGAGGAGCACCATGCTATGAGACGTGTGGCAAAATCCCTGCTGGACCTTCCAGAAAAGCCTAACCACTAGCTGAATGCAGATGAACGACTGAATCCAGCTGAGATCACTAGAAGCAACAATACGAAACACTGAAACACTGCATGGCTGGGCTTCAGTAGTATTCCTGATTGAAGAATCTTAAAAAAGAAAGCATTATTGTTTTTTTTAAGCCTATGAATTTAAGCTGGTTACTCAGCCAGATAACATGCAGCGGGCAACAGCACTAATTTCATGTGTAAAGTTTTAGCTCTTTATTTATTTTAGCTGACCAGGAGATGGAAGGAGAAAAACTAGGAACTGTAAGTATGGAACAAGGAAAATCAAACAGAAGAAAAATGTGTACTATTGTAGTTAAGATAAAATATAATTAACTAACTGTGAAGGGCAAATCCCTTGATATAGAAACACGAAGAAAAGTTTCTGGCCCCAAAAACATTATAACTAGTTGAACTTAAAAGAAAAAGATAATGCATATACTAAGAGACGGAAATTAACTTGATGATGTAGGGTGCAAGTAGAAAAATTTCTCTGACATGTAACACAGTGGTGAGCAAGATAATGAAAATTAACAAAACCTAAGAGAATGAACTCTCCCTTCCTTTCTCCTCCCTCCCTCCCTCCCTTCCCCTCTTTCTTTCTCCCTCTCTCCTTCTGTCTCTCTTTCATAGTACTGGATATTGAAACCAGGGCCTTTACAATGAACTCCATTCCCAGCTCCTGTTGTTTTTTTTATTTTGATTTTTGAGACAGTTGTCTCAGTAAGTTGCTACACTGTCCTGGATGTGTGGGAACTCCAATTCTCCCTCAGTCCTCGGGGTACTGGGATCTGGGATTACAAATGTGAAGCACCATACACAGCTCAAGAGAAATGGTTTCAAAGATAATAAATGTAAGAGTCAAAAAGTTTTGGGGTTTACACCTGGTTCTCATGCCCTTTTTTAGTCACGTGATACTGAGTAAATCATTATATTTTTCTGGGATCCTCTACCCCAATAAATGTATAATACTCTGCTATGCAATACACTGACCTAAATTAAATCTACCATTAGTTAAAAAAAAAAAGATTGACTTGGACAAGTCAATCCTACTGAGTCGCAGTTTACATTTGCTAAATGGTTGGAATTTATGACCCATGAAGGAGGTAACTCATGAAGCAGAGGGGTAGCAGTTATAGTAAAAACAGAATTCAGATTGGTGTTCAGGAAAAATACACTGCTTTTTCTCAAGCCAGAAAGAAAAATTCTAGCAATTAAGAACTTCACATGTTAGGAGTTAAAACATAACGCAAATATCTACAGTAGAAACCAAGTATTAGTGCAATTGTTATTAACAAATTTCTGCTAGCCTATATCACCCATGGTACACGCATGACTGTCCCATTGGGTAGCTTGTAACACTGGTGGTATAATCACTTCAATTGGTTTTCTTACTAATAAAATTAATAAAGGCTATAAATGGACCAAATCTTATTAGTTGATTTGATTACTGCCCAAATATGAATATTAATACTATTCATACCAATTAAAAATTATTACAGTAATCAATAAGTTTCTTTCATTACGTTAAAAGAAATTTATTTATATTCTTGAAATTCTTTAAAACATTTTATACATAAAGGTAGCTGATCAGTGCAGAGTGCACAAAATGTCAACGTATGTGGCTGTTTCTGCAGCTACAGAGGCACCTATTTTTTCAGATAGACATGCATATCTGACCAATGGCTCATACAACAGGATGACAATTCAAATCTGAGCCTCGTGGCACTGAGACATACAAATTACAGCCTTGTTGTAAACATGTTGAAGGTGCAAAGGACTAAATAAAGTCATAGGAAAATGAATCTTAGTGTTATTAAGAACAGCATTCTGGATTTTTCCAAGCACAAATACATAGAAAGTTTGTTAGTAAGAAAATCGAGCTGAGTGTGGTGGCACACTCCTGTAATCCCAGCACTTGGAAGGCAGAGGCTAATTGGAGACCAGCCTGGGCTACAAAGTGAGCACATGGCCAGCCTGAACTGCATAACAAGACCCTGTCTCAAAAAAACAAAACAAACAAGCAAAAACAAACAAACAAAAACAACAACAAAAAAGAAAATGGACATTCTGAGCTAAAAACATGGCAAAAGCAAAGTGATCATGAGATGAAAGAGACCCTGGGTTGACATGTTTTGAAATTTTGCTTTTTTCCCCCCTCCTTGAAATAAAATGCATTTGGAGAAAAAAGAAAAAAGAAAAAAAGAGATGAAAGAAAACAAAATATTCAGAGAAAGAGAACATCAGTGAACAGCCTAGAAATACCTTAAAACACAGCATGCTAGAAGGCGTCATTTGCTAGAGACTGGACATCACTATTAGGTCATGAAGAAACACTGATCATGTTTAGATTTTTAAAAAGCAAGAAAAATCAATTATACTTAATCACAATATACTTAAGTATATTAAGTCTAAACATACTTAATCACAACATTGAGAATAAAGAACACTCAGAAACAGACTTAAACAGAGGGAAGAGTTATCCAACATATCATATCAGAAAATGATAGGCATAAAGAAATGATTAAAGGAACTGAAAAGGTTTAGTGACACAATGAATTTGGACTGAGGGAGAATCATAACACACATGCTGAATTTAGGTGACTAGGAAAACATCTAATTCTTCTGTTTGTTAAAAATTTTCATAAATATTATGAAATTCATAAATAAAACTTTTTTTTTTCTGGTGCCCAGAATTGAACTCACGAGCTTGCACTTGTCAGGCAGGTGCTGTGCCACTGAGCTACATCCCTGGCCAATGAGGCTCATCCTCACAAGCTGGTATGAAACAGTTTCCCTTACATAATTATAGCTATGATTTAAGTCTAACTTGCCACGGACTCTGCTAAACCTGAAATTGCTCCCAAGGAGTCATAACCATCACTCCTGCCTAGGTGAGTCCTCCATAGCTTAGTCACTGCTAAGCAAAGTGGATGTTGTGCAGTTGATCTCGCATGCATAGGACTTCACTTCCACAAGCTGCTAAGAGGTGAAAAGTGTGGCTCTCTGAAGACTTGGGAGAGTTTGTGGAGACACCAAGAGCAACAGGCTGCCAGTGAAGCACTCACCTGGGCAATCTTGTGAATCTGTTCTACCACCGCAGCGAATAGAGCATGGACGCTTTCATCAATCAGACTCTGTATGTAATGCACCGCCTCTTCATCCGACAAGTCCAGACGAAATTTATCCTGAACCTACAATGCAACTGTCTGTTAGCCTTTCTAATGAAGAAAAACAAGGATAATATTTTGAACAGATAGAACAAAATTGCCAGATATTAAAATGTTATTTCTATGTCAAATAATTTATAGCTTTTAAAAAAAGGAATTTTAAATGCCAGCCTTTTGAGACAGCTTACTTCTTTCAAAGCCAGAGAAAATGCTTTTAATCCAAAGATAATATTGCAAATTTTTAAAAGATCTTGGGCGAGGGATATAGCTCAGTGGCTCAAGTATTTGTCTGGTAAGTGGAAGGTCATAAGTGTGATCCTGGTCCCCCCACCCCCAAAAAAGTAAAGATCTAGAAACACTATGTGATTCAAACTGTGACAGTTATGAATAATGTCTGTTACTTTATCACTGTTATTATGAATGGATGTAACAAGATGAGATTATATTAACATTCTTTCCAGCTTCTCTGCCATAGTTCATAGGAACTATGTCAATCGTGGCCAAATACACTAAACGAGATCTTCTAAAACATCTCCTTTACTAACACAGCGCCCTATACTCCTGCAAAAGATAGCTCAACGGGTTTAGTTTCCAATGATAGGGGAATTTTTCTTTTAGTTCACATTTACAGCTGATTTGCATTAAGTACTAAAAGAGTCAGTATGTATATGTATCTGTATATTTGGTGTCCTAAAAAATAAAAACTACTGTTACTAATGATTACTTTGTGCAAAACATGTATATCCGAAAGCACTATACATGTAAGATTTCATTCAACTCCTAGATGGTCCAGAAGTAGGTAATAGCTCCATTGCCAAGATGCAGAAATTGCAGCAAAGAATTTAATGAAACCACTCAAAGGCCACTTCACTGATGACAAGGGGCACTCTCATTATATACAACCATTATATTTTACTCCTTTTTCCTATTATAAATGATTCACAAGTTTTTGAAGGGTAGATTAAGAATTTCCATGGGGATAAACACACGGTCTACATCTAGCATTTCCTTTTGAGTTTAGGATTTAACTACTAGAAAGCCAGAAACAAGGATGCACAGTCCAGCGACTTATAGCCCAACTCTGTGTACCAAATGGAAGTATATATACCATGTGATCCCACAGTTCAACAGCCAAGGGATGAGAGGTAGAGGAAAGAAGGAAAGGGCAGTTTAGTGGAGTTGGAGCTGAGGGTTATCATCAGCCACTGCCTGCTCTCAGTTTAAGATCTCAGAAAATGGTACCCATGTCCATTGAGTGTAATCTTTATTTTCTTTGATTTTTACATACAAACAGCATGTCTGACAGTTTTGAAATTATTTTTAAGGATATATAAAATTACAGAGCCCAACAATCAAATCAAGCCAGGCATGGTGGTACATGCCTGTCACCCCAGCATTCAGGAGGCTGAGGCAGTAGGACTGCCATGAGTTTGAAGCCAGCCTGGCCTATGCAGTGAGTTCATGGCCACCCTGAACTACATAGCAAGACCCCATCTGAAACAAACAAACAAACCAAAAAAGAAAAAGAAAAAAATACCAAACAAAACCTGACTTACCCAATCTTTAAATAACTGTATAAGTGCCCGAATTAAGCACAGCAAACATGTACTTGATATTAAAAAATGAAAACATTTTATTTAAAGAGGTTTAATCACATATAAATAGCTATTTGTTATGCCATTTACTGAATTAGGTTACCTGTTACTGTCCACAAGGTTCTTAAGGTATGTGCTGCAGCCTGGCATAACAGTGCCAGCTTGTGCCTGTGTATTTGATGCATGCCTTGTATTTAACCCAGTAGAGTGAAAAATTACTCAGGGTACAAATCCCATGAGAAAAGCAGAATGACCTACACTCACAAGAGAAAAAAAATAACCTGCTCCACAAAGAAGCAGGATACAGGTGTCAACCAAAATTAACATAAGATTCTGGCTAAACTGTTTCCAACAGGATGTCTTGTTTTGCCGTTTTCTGCTTTAAATGCCCCATCACCCTCCAGTTCAGGGCCACTTGGTTGGACTCTGAAACAGAGGTCTACGCAAGTGGTCACTGAGCTAAGCTAATAAAATTCTAAAATTTATCAATTTGGCTGCTTGGATTCCTATATTGTTTATGAACCCACTTCAGTATGGATTACTCCAACCCACATTCTCTTTTTCGCTCAGATTTATATAATTTCTATTTACTTATCTTTAGGACTATTGATGCCTTCTTATAGCACATCCAATCTGTTATTCAATTAACATTTAATTTTAGCCACTACACTTTCAGCTCTAGAACTTTCATTTTAGTCTTTTTCCTTTCCAGTTTTGCTGTGTTGAGATCCTCATATGTAGTTATCAAACATTTATTTTTCCTTAGACCGTGAACATACTTATAATAGGTGCTTTAAAGAACTTTTCTGGTATGCCATTGTGACGTCTTGGTCACCTCAGGGTATTTTTCTACTGCCCACTTCTTTTATCCATTGACTTTGTGTCACATTAGTGTTTCTTCACAAATCTAGCGATTACTATATGCTACAGTTTGAAATGTACTTTATGACACTGTAAATTCATTCTAGTAGGCAATTAAACTGGCTGAAATCAAATTCAAACACTGAATGGTGCTGAATGATCTGCTGAGTTAAGTCCCTGGCTGTGGCTTCTCCATCAGATGAGAACTTTGAGTGTTGCATAGCTTCTCATTCAGTAAGATTTGTGAAAATTTAATATGGAGATCAGAAAAACATATGGGCTCACTTCTGTGGCTGTCATTATTTTGTTCAAAATTTCTTTTGTAACTTCCTCATCATTGCATTTCCCTTAACATATATAAGCAAAAACTTCTATTGTTTAAGTGAAATAATTTTACAGCAACTATAAATAAGAACACTCTCTGCTCATGACCTTTTAAGCAACAAGAGCAAATCTCTTGAGTATTTAAATCCCATTTTCAGATGTGACTTTTACACTTAACACCATTTAATTACAAGAACAGTTTTTCATTATAGCCTGGCACCTCACACCCAAAAGAAGGCTTAATAAAAATATAGCCTTGGTGGCATAACTTTGAAAGGAAACCCTGGACAATTCACAGTAGAGACATCTGTAGTAACCAAAGGACACTTAGAATGGCTACTTAGGAATAATTAGAGAATCTTTCTCAAGTTTACTAGTTCTATGTCAATGAATGATTAGTTGTTCAGATCTAACTGAAAGGTCCTACTTCTTACCAAACAATAATCAGTCATCAGATATTTCTACTTTAAAAGCAGAGATCTGCTTATCAAATTTCCATCCAATTAACTTCATGGACCTCAATTTGGACACACTTTAAAAACCAGAAATTCAATACCTTATTTTTCTTAAATGTGTAAATATTTAGTGATTAATCAAATAGAAATATCAGAGTTTTCTAATTTGAAGGTTAATTTAAAACTATAATCTATTTTTGAGAATATGATGTTTTGAATGACAACTATCATTAAAAGACAAGAACCTTGGCTATTAATTCTGCTCTTCTGATAAATCTTTGGTGACTGATATTATACATTTTAGATTTCACATTCTGGAAGCTGAGGTAATTCCACATTTTAGGGAGCTATATACAGAAATTTAATTTTTTAAACTTAGAGTAAAATACACATTGCTGAGAATAATGAGATAAGTGCTCAGAGCAAGGAAGAATATTTTGAAGTGGACTAATGGTGCTATGCCTTTTACTGTAATCTTCATTTAAACAATCGTTGTGCTTTCAGATCACACCATACTGATCAAGTATTTATGGCAATTTCTGCCAAATGACCTTATTCACCTAGTGTGGCACAGTGGACTTCTGATTTTTCCTCCAAAGTCAAAACAGCCATGTAAGGTGAACATTTTGAATTGATTCAGGCCATAGAGGAAGCTGTGAGAGGGCAAGGAACGCTACTCAAGAAACTGACTTCCAGAACTGCTTCAAACAGTGGTGGGAATGAATGAAGGGATAGGTGTGTGTAAAAGAAGTAGGAAGTGATTAGAATGTGTTTTTTGTTACTATTTTTTAAAATATTTAAACATTCACTAAATATTTTGATCACATTTTTGTATTTTGGGATTGATTCTCACTAATTCTATTTCATATGTTTGGACAATCATGCTAGCAATTCTGATTAACAAAAACACCTAGGATAAAATAGTTTCTGAAAAACTGAAAAGAAAGTAATACTCTAAATTAAAAAGAAAAGAGATTATTATTTCACTCTGTTTTGATCACTCAATTTGAAGAGTCTCTACTTTTTAGAGTGATTCATTCTCAAACACACTGCTTTGTTTAACTGGCTTTGATTTATGAGAGATAAAAATTTTCCAGTTAGTAACCTTTTGAAATGATGTCATAAATCATTATTTTATCAAAGTAAAAAAAAAATCCACATGAATAAAATATCAACCTGAAGCATAAAAGTCAGCTAATTCCAGCACAACTTTCCAACACTCTTCAGATTTTAATATCAACTTCAGGTACAATTACTTATTTCACATTCTTGATAAAATATCAGAAAGCACAGAAACCTTTAATGAAACACACAGTAAAATATTTTAAAAATGCTTTTAACCTTATTGAAACTAGAATAAAAATATGGAGAGTACTAATATGCAAAATGATTAATGAATATACTTTTGTTTTTGCTTTTTTCATAAAATAAATTGCTTTATGTTTTAAAAGACAGTACTATAGTTGATAACAAAAAGGAATTATCAGAATCTCCTAAAATAGGCATAATACAAAAGATCTAATAAAACAAAATAGCTTAACTGGCCAAAGAAACTCTCTGACTCAGTTTGACAAATACTGTTAAAATTTCATAAATGACTGCTGAATATTTTGCAGCCAGGGAACAGTGAATGTAAGATGAATGGGTTTAAAATAAACAGAACACAGACTTTGCATAGAGCAGACACAAACAAAAACAGCAACCACAGTTGAAATCTGGTGCAGTCATTGATTATAGGTAAGGAAAATTTCACCAACCAACTTTATATGTTGATGGATGAGCATTAATCAATAAAAAATAAATGACAAAAAATAGGACATGCCAAAAAATGAGTGTGATAAGTGGTCTATTTCCTCTTGGAGGAAAAGAAAAATTTTATTGACTAGTGCTGGTAGATAAAAGAATAAATGGAAAAAAAATCAGTATTTTATTTGCTTTATTAAAAAAAAAAGAAACCTAAGGAATCCTAAAAAACTGTAATCTTCCTAAGTGGTTAAATAGCAAAACATTTAAAATTTCTCTCACTGCTTGCTAAAGATGTATAAACTGAGAAAAAAAATTAGTCTTGTTCATGTTTAATTATAGAGGTATCTAACAATGTTCAAAGTCAGTCATAGTAGAAATTAGGGCTTTCTGGTGCCACTTAATATTTTCAAACATCACAGCAAATGCATCTTACATACTGCTCCTGCCCTTCAAAGATTTCAAAGAGTTAAAAACAAACAAACAAACAAACAAACTATACTATCTTTCTTTGAAGTTCAGTATTGACAATTATATTGGTGTTTAGTACCACCTTATATTACCTTTGGGCTGACAAAGTGCTTTACATATCCATTCTTCTTCCTATTCCTTGACAGAATGCAAGGTTAAGGCAGCAGCAAATAGCTGCTCATCCACAAGCTGGCTTTCCCTTTCTGTTCTCTCTTCAGGCCAGTTTAAAAGCAGGTCTCTAAGCCTCTGACACAGTAAGAAGCCCCCATAACGAACAGTAACGGATGGGAAGGATAGAGTGTCTACTTTCCCATCCAGGTTACTCTATGCTGTGTATGTTTCACCTGGGGGTGCCAGGAATCAAGTATCTATTTGCAAATTAAAGAAAGACTTAAAACTTCTATAGTCAAGGAACAATTTTAGTTGTAAACTCTCTTTCCACATACGGTGATTGCTTCATGTGACTATAGCTGCAGACAGTGAAAGGAATTGAATAAAAGTGCTTACAGAGGACTTGAGAGATTGTTGCATTGTGAAATGTAAAAAAAATTACGTTAAAAAATGTAAAAAAAAAAAAAAAAGGACCTCTTTTTAATTTATGTTCCTTATTAATTTACGGGCTGGGATACAAAGGGAAATGGTTGTTAAAATCCTAACATGTTTTACATATGAAAAGCAGACAATGATATCTAAAGATGTACAAATATTACCTTTTTCACAGTTTTATCTGGTTCAAGAGCAATATCTGGAATGTTTGCATCAACCATCAAGGAAAACAAGTTCAAAATCAGATTTGAATATCTAAAGAAAAGCAAGAAAAAAATATGGCAATAAGTTAGAACTCAGCATTTCTTTCTACTATAAACAATGTTTCTAGCCAGGCATGGTGGCACACACCTATAATCCAGCAGTAGGGACCATCTCACAAGTTCAAGGCCAGCCTGAGCTACAGGCTGAGTTCTAGGCAAACCTGAACTACACAGCGAGATCCTCTTTCAAAAAAACCAACAGAACACTGCAATTCTACAAGTGGTGACACTTGGATTTTTCTAATGAATACTAACTACTACTTCAATAGAAAACAACCCTAAACTGACTATTCATTAGATTTTTCAATGAAAGCCTTGAAAAAAATATGTCTCTCTCAGTCTTTTAAGAATGCTACATCTAGATCCCTTATTATGGATGAACTTTTGAAGTACACATCTAAAAATGACAGTCTTTTTCATTATTTAGAAAATAATGCAGTGAGAAGCAACTGAGTCTGAAGAATTCAGGAACAAACACTGACAGGCACTTTAAAAAAAATCTCAAACTGGGCATTTTGTGGAGAACACAAATGGAAGTAAGGAAACCATAAAACAGAGCTCCAAGCAGGAAACAAACAATATAGAGGCTGGCAGATCACATTTGACGATGTATTAGTTGATACTTACAGCCTGTTTCAGTGGAGACAGGGTGAGAGGACAGAAGGACTGAATGTCAACAAAGATAATGTGTAAATAACTGACACTAGTTATTCAGCAAAATAGAAAAGGCTGAAGGAAGGAGGAGTAGGATTTTAGGCAAGGAAACAAAAATTCCATTTTAGACATATTAAGTTTAAGATGCTCACTGGATTCTTAGTAGATATGTCAATTAGGTGATTAGTCCTCACAGGGCTTATCAGAGCTGGCTGTATGATTTTGAATCTGTCAGCATTTGATTCATACTTAAAGTGACAGTATTGGATAACAATGGAAAGGAAAAACTTTAATGAGAAAGAAAAGATTCAGCAGCAAGTCCTATGTAAGAAAGAAACTTCTAGCCAGGTCAGTATGTAGTACTTTTAAAAGAGTAAAGAAATCAGCAAAACATTTGGTACAGATTTGGTGTAGGTTACTGATTTTGATGAAGTGAGACTACTAACAAAATAGGCATGGAAGCCTTATGAAGAAGTCTGGGTAAAAAAAGAAGTCAATTAAGACGTGTGGTGAAGAAATGTGGAGCATGGGGCAGTAGTACACTATTTAGCAACACTGCTGGTGGTCTCTTCCAGGGATGTCAATAGCACTGACTCAGTAGGATAACTAAGGCTTATTCAGATGCTTATCAGATGAGCCTAAGGGGACAAGGGAGTTCACAAAACTTCAAACTGAAAACCACTGATTTAAACCCAGTGAGGATGACAAGACTGTTGGATTTCCTTCAGTAATACACGATATTCTTCAGGACACTTGAAATAGGAAGGTAGAAAGTTCTAAGTAGATTCAAGAGTTTCTGCAGCTGAGAATATGAGGATGTACGCAAATTCCTGAGTAGAGAAGAAAGGGTAAGAAGAGTGATTATAGTTTGGGGTCATAAAATTTAGAGGGATAAACAAGAAAATATAAGGCAGATTATAAATGGTAGTAAACTGACCAGGCTGCACATAGCAATGAAGTAGAATAAGGAAACCTCTAAGAAACTATATGTTTCTTAGAGGGCTGGCAGTGTAAACATATAGTCCTAGCTCTTTGGGAGGTTAAGGCAGAAGGATCACTTGAGGCCAGGAATCAGAGACAACCTGGGCAACACAGGGAGACTCTGTGTTAAAAAATAAGAAAGTAGGCAGCCAAAAAACAGTGGTGGTGGACATAAAGTATCACTTAAGAGTAAAAACTCTGAGACTGAGATTGAGATTTTTTGGAAGAGAGGGATCTACTATTATTGCTTAGAGGGCGCAGCCAAGGCTGTCTCTGCGAGAGGATGCCAACTCCCAAGAGGCCAATCCCCTGTGCATGCTGAAGTCACAGTAGCAGTCATGAAGATGACAAAGTTCTCAGTGAATGAGACAGAGATAGGGAGGTGATGGTTAGCAGCGAGTAATATGTCGGATAGTGTGATTTTCAATAGGGGTGTGTGTGTGTGTGTGTGTGTGTGTGTGTGTGCACGTGTGCGCGCCTTTCTCCTTTAGAATGCTGGTAAAGAAATGGTTTGGAAGTGGTCATAAGGAGTAACAGGTGCACCAAGCCCAACCCTTCTCCTTGAAAATTAAATGATCCACTTGACAAGGCTACAAGGAATGTGGTACTAATAGGACAGCTAGCTGTCACAATATGATGTGACTGACAGACAGATGCTCTCTCATCTAATCCTTAATTATCCATATTCTGTTGATTACAGATTTTATTCCCATGTTGTCATGAGAGAAACCTTAGGAATCTGCCATAGGAAAACACGGAGGGGGGGATGGGTAAAAGACTCAATTTTGAAAGAATATCTCAGAAGTTCTCAAACCCGCCTGCCCATTAGATTCACCTTGGAAACTTCTTAGACATCAACACCTGGTCCTAATATCAGGCCAATTAAATCTGATGGGGACTGGAAGTGTCCCCTCTCATTGCCACAGACCCCAGGTAGTAAGCTGCCAGGATTTATGTTAAAACCTCTGCCTTTTTGAAAACAGAATGTGTGTTTCTTTTATGCTACTGCTACTAACTTGCATTTTCCATTCAAAATGGAATAACTGAACTAAATAGAAGGTCTATATTAAGTAGGGCAGTCATTTAATACCCTCCACAGCAAAAGACATTCAAAGATTATCAAAAATCTTTAAAACCAGTATGGAGAAACAAAGTAACCTCAAGTATAAAAACTGATAGGGTGGAAAATGTGCAAAACTGAGCCTAGCCATAGACAAATGGAGCCTAGCCACAGACAAACACTGTATATAGAGACATGACAAGGAGCAGACTTGGTACAGTGTTCATAAAAAAATGTACTTACTCTCTGACCTATGTTTATACCAACAATTATGGTCACATTAGTCAAGTAAAGGTAGTTTAAATTTTCCATGAAAAATCTTCAATAATGAAAAGAGAAATGAACTTAACTACATGACGTGGTATTTGTATAGCAGTCTAATTCCCCTGCATGGTATTTACTTTCATCTAATATATACTAGTTGAATAATGGAAAAACATTTATTTAGTAAGTGCTCTATTTCAAGGAGAGGAAAACAGGCAGTTAATGAAAAGAGGAAGGTAACGAGAACAAATCCACTGATACTTGGTTACCTGTCAAACATCGTCTGAGATAAGAGCCTTACTTGATACGGTTAAATGATCTTCTACTTTTGGTATTGCAAGATTTTGTTTGTTTGCTTGTTTTGGGACAGGGTCTTCCTTTGTAGTTCAGGCTGACCTTGAGGTCACTTTGTAGCCTAGGCAGGTCTCGAACTTGCAATGTCCTCCTGCCTCAGACTCCCGAGTGCTGGGATTGCAGGCCTGTGCCATGATGCCTGGCTGGTATTAACAAAAATACTTTATGTCGTTATCATTAAGCTGTTTGCATAAAGATAGAATAGAATAAAAGGTTATGTTTCCCTTGGACACATAAAATTGAAAATGTTTCAGTATTACTACTGTTGGCATGAGAGTTCAAATACATACTGATTAATAAAAGATGGTAACATATTATTACATGAAAATCATCAAACTACTAAATGTGTTCACTCACCTAACACAACTGTAACCATTCAGAGACTTAGTACAAAAGGAACTCCAAACTTTTAACTTACAAGATAATTCTTACATCCTAAACACAAATTGTTTAGAATCTGTATTTTATGTTAAAAAAAAATTGCTGATCAAACTTTTAGTCAACCTAATCTTACCTAAAGTAGTGATTTTTTTAAAACAGAAAACTTCAATTAGATTACTTTAATTAATCCTTTGTAATGAAGGAAAGTTAACTTGAGCTCTATGTTGATAACCTGCTTATTTTCTCATTTTACCGAGTTACTAGTAATCCATTAGCAATGATTTACAAAACATACTGTTTTCTTTCTACTATCAAACCTTTGACATTCTCAGTTATTATTCCCTAACATCTTGCCTGCCTCCTCACTGAGATCACCAGGGTCCATCTACTCTCCTGTTGGCTTTATTTTAAATTTAAAAATTTCAGATAATAAAGTAGAATTCTCATCTCTCTAAAAGCACTATTTTTCAGTTTTGTTTTATGCTGAGAATCATTTGAAAGTATTTTTGCATTACCAAGCAAACTGGAAAAATACTGATTTTTTCATTATTCTTTTAGTATTTATTTCTGGGGAATAAAATCGTGCCATTCTGCCATCCAAAGCATAAATAATGTGGGTGAATGCAGCCACTGCCAATAACTTGCAGTTTCTATTTAAGACAGAATAACTGAACTAAAATATGAAATACACGGTATAGAGGTTGGGACACATGAAAAATTCTGAGTTTAAAATAAAAGTGCAAAAATGAAATGGGATTAGGAGAGTACAGCAGTTCTCCTGGGACAAGCGATATCAACCACTTTGAAACGACTTCTGTGTACCAATTCTGAAGCTTCTCATACAAATATTGAGAGATCTCATTCAATAAAGGTACAATGAATCTATGCTCCAAGCACCACATGAGCAACTGAGGGTTACAAAGATAAGGGAATAGCCTACATGCACAGGCAACTCTACATATTAGTTATATTTTTACCTGGAAGATAAATTTTCTGTTAGACTATAAAAATTTATTTTGTATAGTGAGGGTGAAAATATCATTAAAGTGAAATGATCCTGTCATTTTTGGCTAATTATCAGAGCCATGATTAATAAACATAATTTTTTCCTGATGCTAAATGATATTCGGTCTTAAATAAAGTTTGACAAATGAAGCAGAGATAGATGCACTGGAAAAAAAAAGGAGGCAGGAAAAAAATCAGTATCTTTTCATAGTAGTCTGAGTGACAAGGTGTCAAAAACAAAGACAAAAATTATATGTAAGGTTTACTATTTAATCATTAAACAAACTTCTAAATGCTCCTGAGGAGCATCTAAAATTGAGGTTCACAAAGGCACTAAAAGAACAAAAGTGAGTGAACTAATATTACTGCAAATAAATTAAATGTTTCATTCTTTAAGAGCTAATATGTTGACAATAACCCTGCAGGACTGCCTTCAGGATGATCTGAACAGAGGAGCGTGTCATCTTCTTTCTCTTTCCCAGAACTGTCAAAGGATGTAAACCGCATGTTATTAAAATGATGTCAAGCCCCTGACTTTCACCTACCTGGTTGCTTTCTTTTGCATGATTCTAGCTTCCCGGCTGGTACGTTTTTACAATGGATTAATTAGTGGGAAATCAATAAATTTTACATCTTTTTCTTTACTAAGATAAATACACAATGTATATATATTAAAAAATACTGCCACCCGTATCATTTAGAAAAAGAAAGTAATGCTGGTGAAAGCGCGCTTATGAGCAACACCTTCACTTGCTCCTTACAGGTCAAGCAAAGCGACCGACCTACCTTCGCAGGTGGAGAAAAGCCGTGTAACACTGCTTCCGGAACTCCTGGTACTGCTCGCTCTGGGTGCCGCCCATTCCTTCTACCATTTCTTTATTCAGCTTCATTGGAGGAGGAAGAGGCTTCGGATCCCGACCCAAAATATAGCCAAAGTCTATGTGGAAGAGCTTGCCTGGATGTTGACAAGAAACTCATTTGTTTCCAGAGTAATCTTTAAACACTGGGAAGGAGATATGTAACACAATTGGCATAAACAAGCCTCTTCATAAAATATATTAGTTCATAAAGAAGCCTATTAAACCGCCTGGCTCTGTTTCTCCAGGTGGGAGTCAGTCCTTCAAAACATGTTTTAGTTTACTATAACTCATGTTCAAATGAAAATAACTTAAAATTATCAAGCAATAATACTAAATTTTAAATCCTATATAGTACTCAGATCTCTAAAACCAAATTACGTACAAGTTTTTGAGGAATCAGCATAAATTAAAATCTAGTGGCAAATTTACTGTGCTAATAAATGTAGCTGAACTGCATGCCATGTGGAGGAAGACTTTTTTTTGGTATTGGGGATCAAACTTACAACTTTGTGCTTGCCAGTCAGGCCCTGTGCTAGTCCTGGAAGACTAATTTATTTATTTACATATTCCTGAAGTGAGTCAATCTTTCCTTTGTAACTACCCCAAACCCCAAAACCCAAAAAACAAAGCAACAAACAAAAAAACCCCTCAAGTTTCAAATTACATTGCTAATTTCATTTAAACCATTTTCAATTAATCTGCGTCCCTCATTAGTTACAAAATAGGAAACAAAACACAGCATTTACAACTGACAAGACCTGAGCACAGATATATAGCTCCTGTCAAGAGAAGTCCTAAACTCATAGGAAAGATATGGAAGAATGTCATAATTCATTTTAGAGAATCGTTCACCTTAGAACTCTTAAAACTTGTAATTTACATGTAGGCATACAGTATAGATACATTAAATACACACAAAAAAATAACTGCATGGGTTCTATTAAGACCTTACAAGGCAGACATTCAGGATTTATGTCTTATTTTACACAGTATTTGCATCCCCAACCTCAATATGGTTTTTGACCTATGGTAGGAGCTCATTCCTGAATGAATTAACTTAAAAAACTAACCAAAATTTTTTCTAATGAAATCTGCCTACTCTTTTCATTCGTATACTACATTATGACCTATTTTATATAGACATTTAGCCTCCATCTTGTATTTTAGAGACTTGATTTCTCCCACTCAAGTGTACCAGGCAAAAGCTTTCTTTCCTGAGTTTTTGAACACTTCTGCCATTTCCCCTTATACTGTATCCAGGCCAGCGCTCTGAGGGGAGGGCAGGACAGCTCTCACATCATCTCCATGCCCACCTCTTACACAGGCTCAGGGTGCTTACACAGTGAAGATCATGGGCCCCTGCAGTCACTTAGTAAAACTTTCAAAATTCACAAATTGACACAATGAATCAACATTCCAACATCCCAGGACAAGCTGTTTAACAGCTGCCCTAGACATGTCCTCTGCATCCTAGGATGCAGAACTGCTGAGTCACTCAGTTAAGCTTCTAAACTTCTCAAGTTGACACAATGTATCTGCCATTACATTTATAAATCAGTTTTATATTCTTATAAGTAGATGTGCAAGAAGTTGCTATCAGGGTTTTATGTCACTCACATTTAAGACATCACCCTAGGGCAGTGATGCTGAAGCTTTTAGAGACCAAGCACCCAACTGCTATGGAACTGACTTATTTATCACAAAGTGCCACCACTGCAATTCAACCTGAATACCAAGGCTTTAGTTTAGAAAAATAATTCATAGGTTAACATCTGTAGTCTTAAAACACAGTAACAATGCTTTCCATGATACAGATTTCTACTGAAAAATAAGTTTGCATTTGGCATACTCTTTTCAGATGCTTGGCAACTGAGGCCATGCTGGGGTGACCTGGCTCACTGGCACACTGAGGGCTCTGTTGCCCACTTGGGCACCAAAATCATCTGTTCACCACCAATGCCCTAGGAGATTTAATTTCCTTTTAAATGTGCATCATTCCCTACACATCACTCACAAATGAAAAATTACTTTGCAAGGGCTGTGGGCTTAATTCACTGGTAAAGCACATGATTAGAATGTACAAGGTTCTGGGTTCAATCTCCAGTACTACTGTCAAATGATTAGGGGAGGGGAAGGGAAGGAGAGGGAAAAGGCAAGAAGAGGAAAAGAGGAGAGGAGTGGTAAGAGGAGGGGAGAGGAGGGCAGGGCAGGGCAGGGGAGGGGAGGGGAGGGCAGGGCAGGGAAGTCTCTTTCAGAAACCTCAAATAGGCTTTAATAGTTGTCTAGGCACAATGAAATAGGGGTTTTGAGAAATCCATACAATATAACAGATTCTTAAAGAAAGTCTATGATTCCAAAAATATGAGAAACTAGCTTTAGAAAAAGAGACTTAGTAACTTTATTAATCACTGAAAAGTATCATCTACTCTCCGCCAGTTCCCATGGGGTAGTATTCTATTCTTTTAATTTTTTCATGAGTTGCCGAAAAGTCAACAATCAACTTTTGTTAAGGATTTCATGGCCTTCAACTACATATTTATTCTCTGTTCAAATAGAAAAGCATGTCCCTTCATGCTAAATTCTCATTTCAGAGTCCCCAATAATTGTATACCTTTTTATACCATTCTTCCCTTCAAGGGATGTGAAATTCACAATATTAGACATGTAAATGAACTCTTCTTGGTTTGATGTGTAGTATATATGTATGTGTGTATGTAAGTATGTATTGGGTTTTTTTGAGACAGGGTCTATTTAATTCAGGCTGGCCTTGAACTCATTATGTACTCCAGGCTGGGTTCAAACTCACTGAGATACTCCTGCCTCAGCCTCCCAAGTGCTGGGATTACAGGCATGCTCACCATGCCTGGCTTACTTTATTATTAAGTATTGTTTTGTTACTGGTATAATTCCTAATGATACTGAGCACTTGAGTAGATGACCAATTTGATCAGTCTTTTTTTTTCTTTATTTTTTTGCAAAACTACTATCACACGTGCTTTAATGAATGGACAACACACATTTAATATGGAACCCAGTCCAATCTTCTTCATTTCATTGCAGGCATTACTAGAATTCCAATGTTGGCTATGCATCACTGCTTACAAATGAAGGGTATACTTCTATTCTTTTTTTTTTTTTTTTTTGGTACCAGGGGATTGAACTCGCAACCTTGCACTTGCCAGGCAGGTACTTACACCTCTGAGCTAAATCTCCGGCCTATACTTCTATTCTTCTTGGAATAAAATGCCAAAATAATGGGATTATGGCCTCATTATAAGGCAAAATAGATTCAGTATCTAACAGCGAAACCACTAAATGCTTTACAAGTTCAAAGAGCCATGTATTATGAAAAGAGACTATTAATGTCTTAAGAAAATTCATCCTCATACATACCAAAGAGAACTGTTTTTAGAAGTTAATATCTGTAAATGTAACTTGTAAGGACTTAAAAATGTACTCTATAAAATTTAAAAATAATGCATAAAAAATTAAAGAAGAATGGACTCATTCAAATCTATCCTCCTACAAAGTCAAGAAGTAAAGCTTATATGAAATAAACTGCTGCCTTCTATTACCATCTTTTTCCCCCAACATGACATTTAAATTGCGGTGTTAATTCAATGTTCTTGTTATCTGTGTAAATGACATAATCTTATTTGTAAAACTGTAGCTCAAGACATTTGAGGTTCTTGGATGAAAGCAAATATACTGTCAAAATTAAAAATATTTCATTGTAAAGCTCTACTTTTAAATTTACATTATAATTTTCCTCCAAGAATTCCTTAATTTCTTATGTGAATGTACCTTTCTTGCAGTTTGCCACTAAACATAAAAACAAAGAAGGTGGCTATTAGGGTTCCTATCTGGATGTCCCAGCAATGAATGCCTCATGTAGTTGCAGGTGTGGCTTTCCAGAGGTCACTGGAATGTGCGATGCAGGGACTGATTTACAGCGCAATGACAGGATTAAGTGTGGCCTGCCCTTGATGTGTGCTATCCTCAATGTAAGCAGGAGCCTGAATAGAATACAAGGGACAGAAAGAGACTGCTGTTGTCACTTGCTGCCAACTGCTTACCAGTCAACTATGGGCTGAAATCTCTACAAACTGTGAGCTACAAAAAACCTTTCCTCTTTTAACTTTGGGTGCTAGGCATTCTGTCTCAGCATTAGAAAAGTAAGTAAGACAGTGGCAAAGAATTATACCATTATAATTAAACATACATTTTTGAAATCAAAATGTTTTCTATAAAAATCACATTCGCCTCAGCATCTTTTTTTTTTTCTTTTTGGTACCAGGAATCAAACTCATGGTCTTACGCTTGCCAGGCAGGCACTGTGCCACTGAGCTACATCCCCAGCCCCTAAAAATCACATTCGCACTGCTCCCAATACTTATTAAACTTTAAATTACAGCTGACTAGAGGTATTCTCATAGTCAAAAGCACAATAATGCTGCAATATATTTTCAGAAACAATTTCAGAGTATATAAAAATTAAGATTAGTATAGACATTCCAATTATCTCATTGTTTCACACTATTAAACTAATGAAAAGGGGGAAACATGTCTTACTTAATATACCTGACTATTCTATTTCCATTCAAGAAAACTATTAAATGTTACACATTTTCATTTTTTCTCATCATTAACCAATAAAGACTTAGTCGTGCAATATTCCTTTCTTCTAGAGAACTACTTCAATGTCTAAAGCACAGCAATGATCCCCTGAAGATGAAACACAGTGGCCATCAATTTTTAACTCTGAAACAGTGGTCTCAGGATCCCAGAAGACAACAATATGCAATATACTATCCAGTGTTAATCTCCTATTATTTTGTTTTGAAATTCTGTATTATTGTTTTTATTCTTTATTCATTCTTAAAAAAATTGACGATCTTACAAAACAGTGTTTATGTGAGCTGTACCTGTGAATATTTACTGCATTTGAAATTAAAAGTGAATTTTAAAAATATCAACTTATGGGCTGGGGATTTAGCTTAGTGGCATAAGAGCCTGGCTGGCAAGCACAAGGTTGTGAGTTCAATCCTTGGGACAATATATATATATATGTATTTATATATATATAAAATCAATGTATTTTAAAACATTAACAAGCCTTTTATGAAAAATAATTTCTGAAACAAAATGAAGTGGACACTGTCGGAAGATGAATTCTCATAGTTGCTCCTGCTTTCACTGTGTGCTGTTTTGTTTAATCCAAAAGAAACAAACCAAGTCCCAAACAGATACAGACTTTAAAAGGAAAGAGAATTTTAATAACCTTTTATAGATACTATAGTTTTCTTTGGTATAAAAACAAATCCTCAGGCGTTATCATACATTCTAAATAAATAGGTCAAGAAACTGAGCTTAGAGCTCATCAATCTGTATTTTTATGATTCTTGGGATACAGAGGCTGCACAAAGAAGCAATTTGCCTGCCCTCTTGGTAAGTGCCTATCTCAGGCATGAGCCAGGAGGAGAATCAGAGAGCAGCCCCCAAGATCTGGCCAAGGCCATGCTGGAACCCAGGAGGCTGCACAAAGAAGCAATTTGCCTGCCCTCTTGGTAAGCACCTTCCTCCAGCGTGAGCCAGGAGGAGACCCAGTAGTGTTTCCTGTGAGCCTACCGGTGCACGGGCTTGGAATCAAACATCCCAAACTACCCCCACCCCCGTTAGCAACTGGGGACAGAGGTCTGAGTATCTCTTGGCAGGATGACTGTATGCAATATAGCAAATATGGGAGGTCTCCTCTATCTTCTCTTTGAAAGCAAGTGTTGTTTTCAGTTTTGTTTCATTATGATTAACTGCTTTACTCTATTCAATATTCTCTTTCAATTGGTTTTATAATGTTCTGTCTTTGATTTGATTTTGCTATACTAATTGACTAGACAACTACTGTGAAGATAATGAGATATACTATGGTACCTATTACTGTTATTCCGGTAACTTGCTGTGAAGTTCTGTACCAAATTCACTGCACTGTCTGAATTGGCTTTGTTCTGTCTTGTTCTGTTGTATTTCTACCACCTTCAAAATCAAAAAATAAATAAAAAGACTCCCAGGAGAGTATTATTATAGTATAGGGTGAAACTTTGGCACTTCTGGTCTAGTTTGTACCAATACAGCTCACAACTTTAGTTAATTGTGGAGATTATAGTTCACCCAGCCCAAAATTATCCACTGAAAGCAAATACAGTATCCACAAGCATTAAAGAGTACATCATCTAGTCCAGTATGCTGGACACATCTGAAATACCAGCTTTCTGGGAGGCTGAGGCAGAAAGATCACAGGTGTGAGCCCAGGCTGGGCAACTTAGCAAGACCCTGTCTCAAACTAAACGGTGCGGGATGCAGCGCAGTGCAAAAGCTTCAGGCTTAATATTGTGCTAAAAAATTTAAAAACCACCTAACTTTAAATGTATATTATACATTTAAGTCTATAGTTTCACTCCAATAACAATTAAGCTATGTCATGCAGAAGACGATCCAAAAAGAAGTAGCTTAACTTCCCTCCATAATCGGACTTCAAATTACTGTAATTAGCCTACATATTATGTGGAAAGACAATGCTTATTTCAGTTAACGAATGTTTTTCTCCCTCTACATTCCATACAAGTCCAATACATCTTTCGTAACTTAGCCTAGGTTACTTTCTCCATAAGGTGATTTTTAGCTCTTAGGTATATGAAGTACAGTATCTTTATTATATTTTTTTTACTGCTTCACATGGGAAGAAACCACATCTTTTTACAACAAAGTTTTTAAAAAAGCACCTTTACAACAATTATTAACATCTTTCCCATGACAGGTTTTTAGTAAATACACGACTGACTCTCTAATACTGAATATTCAAGTAATGTTCAAGAGATCAAAGATTTTAAATAATGCCTAAAAGAAAATGATACATATAATGACATGTTCTAATTGTTAAACCTCAAAAGAATGATTAATAAAAACTAAAAAGTACTTGTGGATAAAAAGGGAATGCATGGCGGAGGAATCTTCTTATGTAGATATCAACTACAGACAATGGAGCCATAGGGTTAAACAGCATGTCCACGGGTAAACTACATTTTAGATGTGAGACATTTTCATGGAAACCTAAGAGCAAATAAAAATGATATGAATAATGTAATTTATTTAATCATTGTTAAAACACTACCAGGAGAAAAGTTTAGTATTATTCATGCATTTAGAAAAGAAGACATATATGACATAAGTTACACAAGGTTATCCAAAAGTGAGCTTAACATGTTAACTGTGATGTGGAATTTTTTCCCAGGATTAAAAAAAAAAAGTCCATCAATGTTACATAATATTAAAATATGATTAAAAACTCAGGATAGAAGGGCTAGAGATATAACTCAGCAGCACAGTACCTGCCTGGCAAACACAAGGTCCTGAGTTCAATTTCTGGTACCAAAAAAAAAAAAAGATCAGGATAGAAGATGCTTAAAGAAAAATGTCCTAGTAGGATAACACTGAGTGTTTTTCTTTACATTGAACTTTGTAATACAATACTCAAAATATCTTTCTCTGAAGTGCCAAGAGACACAAAAAGGCATTCTTTCTTTCTGAAAGAGATGAAAATCTTAGGATGATCTACAACTGATTATTTTTACTTAATAAAGACACCTAGCTCCCTGTTTTCATTTGTGAATTTTTAAAAATTCATTTATATAGTAATTCAATTGTAAAATCTGTTTACCATGAGCAGTAAACAAGTTTTTCAGTTATCCTGGCCTTTATCCCCATCAAATCCCCAAAATAAAATGTTTATCAAAACAGAAAAAAGAATAAATGCAAACCAAACAGTACAATTGATTAACCTGAACAAACCTCTTAAGGCTTCCTTTACAGATCTCAACTCCAAGGAAAAAAAGTCATCATGCAATTTCTCGGAAGTTTAAATTTCTTAACTTCTTGCCCAAAGAATACTACAGTAATGCATTAAAAAGTAAAACATCATCTGCTTCAAATCTGACTGAAGAAAACACTGTGCTAACTGAGACACAGCCAGCGACAGGCTGCAGTGACACCACCAGGCTTCAACTTTCAGGTGGATACACAGTGCCCTCTGCTGCACAAGCTGAGAACAGTCCCGCGAACCTAAATGCATCCAAACACACAGTAATGGCGGCAAAAGAAACTTCTGGGAAACTTGTGACTGAGCCTCATGGCTGGTAATTTTAGCACATAACCTTTGAATTGATTCTGAAATTCTCTATTCAGTTAATAACTTTTATTCACGTGTGCCTACAATTCTCAGTTGGATCCTTTCTGTCTCATCTATCTTCACGGGGAGAACAGTCTGACAAGGGCAAGGCCCCAAGTGACAAGGGTGAAATGAAGTCTGGGTGTGTTCTTTGTCTGAGCATCTCTCAGCCCAGGGACAGGGCACAGAGGAATCAGTGCGAGTCTCAATTACATTCACTACACCATGAAGCAGAGAAACATTCTTAACCTTCCCTGGATGGCAACTGACAGCAGAAGACGAAGATGTTTTAGTTTGAAAAATGGAAGACATATCACTTGATAAAGTTAAAAAATGTCCCACTGGCTGTTGAAAGGTTGGACAGTTACCTAAGAAACTCCAAAGTTTACAATTTTAATATGGTATAATATCTGTATTAAAGGCATATGGATGCAAAACAGTGAAAGAGAGATCAAAATATTTGAGGTATGTGTTAAGTAAAAGCACTGAAATACTCTTCCTACAATAAACCAGAAGCAAAATTCACCTCAGGGAAGTTATACAACATCTAATTATAACATATATGAAATCAATATAACATGAATCTGCTTTGAAATACAGATTTGCTGCATAAAATGCCTAAACACAAAAATTTTAATTAATTATAATGGTCAGAAGTTGACAACTGAATTATATTTGTATTCATCTTGACATGATCTGCCTTATCTCCTGTAAGTCTAATTTTCTTCAAACTAAATTGAGAATTTGAGAGCTTTTTTTCTAGGAAGAAGACTTAAAATTCTAACTGCACAATGTATCTGAATGAAATAATGAAATAATTAAAGAACAGGTAAGTAAAAACAAGAACTTGTTTTATTTTGTTCTGTTTGAACTGCTGTTTTAAAAGAAAATGAATATAGCTCTTATCTAGCACATTTTAAGGTTTTTGATATTTAGAGACAAATATGAAACAACATTTAAAGTGAAAATAAGAAAAGCTTTTCTTTTTCTTTTGGTATCAGAAATCAAACTCAGGACCTTATGCTTGCCAGGCAGCTGTGTATGCCTCTGAGCTATATCCCCAGCCGCTGTTTTTCAACTTTGGAGACAGGGTCTTGCTATGTAGTTCAGACAGGCCTTGAGCTCACTATGTGGTCTAGGCTGCCCTCGAACTAGCAGTGATCCTCCTGCCTCAGCCTCCCGAGTGCTGGGATTACAGGCATGTGCCACCATGCATGGCCTTAATTAAAGCTTCTGCTTCTGAAATTTTACAGTTTAATTTTCACAAAACAATTGAGACCTAAGCCAAAAGAGTACATTAAGTAAACTATTTTTTCCAAGTCTCACTCCTAAAATAATATCAACACACAGAGAACACTTTTCAAAATTCAAAAGCAAAAGGTGTTACATTACATGAAAAATTAATAGGATGATTAAATTAACAATTAGACTTGTTAACATTTGAAGTATTACATTAAATTCTGGCTATTATAATTTGGAATATAAAAAAATGTCCTTAGATGAGAAATCTACTTAATTTGAGACACCGTCTCCCTATGTGGTTCAGGCTGGCCTTGAACTAACGAGGCAGTGCAGCACGCCTCAGGCTCCCAACAAGCCTCCTTCCTCGGCCAGGTGCAGGGGCGCCACCACACCTGACTGAGAGACCAACTTGGAACAGCTAACCTGGATTAATTAGCACAAAGAAATAGCTCTGTAGAAGCTGAGAAGTATTTACTCATTTTTACTTCAACAGTGCTTTTCTGAACACTCTTACCAGTGTTATTCAAGGAGCAAAGGCACAGAGGTTAACCGGAAGGACAAAGGCCCTCCTCTCTCACAAGGTGCATGCTGCAGGGAGATGACGACGGTCACACTCAATCGTGGGAGGATGTCTGTACTTGTTACCTTCCCAGCATCTAGTGCATGCTCGATAAATATTTGTTGAATTAAACAAAAACATACTGTACTTTTGGTTAATTAAAAGTGTTACAAAGAAAATGTAGTAATAAGAATAAAGGAGGACATATGTATGTTGTTCCAACTGGAGAGTCAAGGGTTTCATTAAGGAAATACTATTAGAACTCAAGTAAGTAAAAATCAGCCTTGCAAACATCTGAGAAAAGAACTCTGCAGAAGAGCCAGAAGCAGTTTAGCATTCAGACGGAAGACCGGAGTGGGCAAACCACAGAATTATAATGAAGAATCCATGCTTTTTAATATATATATATATATATATATATATATATATATATATATATATATATATCTTGTTTTGGCAAAATATGTTGATGGCGTCAAACAGGGTAGCATGGAGGAAATGTGTGGGGAGCAGCTGAGCTGGAGCTCGATCACATGAAGGCTAATGCAAGACCACCCTGAGAACACAGAGTGCCTGAGGCGAGCTAGACAAACAAGTTGTTAGGCAGGTCTTTTCTCCTATTAGGGGAGGGGATTCACCTGTTATCAACCTCTTGCTGATTGTATAAATAAACACACTGCAGTTGCTAGATGGTTCCTTTTCTCCCATCAGGAGAGAGGGCTCCACCTGATCTCAGCTTTCCACATTCTAACTGGTCTCCATTTCTTAAACCTCCATCATCTCCCCATCAATACCAGAAATTTCAAGAGCTGTGCTCGGTGTGGCAGAAACATAGAGAGCAGGCAAACTCATGATCTTCTCTTGAGGTGAGAAGTAGCTAAGATTTTCTAATAGGCTTGTTATGTGAGATGAGACCAAGAGAGAGATTAAGATTCACTTCTAGGCAACCTGGTGGATGATACTGTTAGTGATATGGAAAAAAGGAATAGGTTTTAGAGAGGTAGAGGGGAATGGGGCAGTTTTTATAATTAATATATGTTATTACTTCAGGTATGCAACTGGATTAATTAAATCTGAAGTTAAAACAAAAGATCCACACAAAGAACTTCAAGTTTAGAAGTTGTGTGCACAGATATGTCAAAAGATAAAAGGTTAATGACTTATCAGCAAGAAGAAAGCTGTAAGAATGATGGAACTCTAAGAGAAAAAGCAAATAACCAGAAACAGACTTCAAAGTGCATTAAGCATATTTTGGTAGAAGAAAGAACATTTTAACTTGATCTGCACAGTAAGAGAATGGACTCTGCACACAGTATGGACTTTCCACACAAAGACACACTGCAAATACAGAAACAAAGTATAGGTCAGTGATGGTGAACCTTTTAGAGACCAAGTGCTAAAACTCAACCCCAAACCAACTTATTTATTGCAAAGTGCAAACCCAGAAATTAAAGTTGAGTATCTGTTGCTTGGCCGCTGGGGTGACTTGGCTCATGTGCCAACAGAGAAGCCTCTCTGTGCCAAATGTGGCACATGTGCCATGGGTGCCACTGCTGTCTAGGTCATCACCTGTAGGATTGCTGTGTTACTAAGGTGATTCTTACAGGAGATGAGAGGACCCCTAAATGTTCTTCCACAGTACCACCCACAGAGACTTTTTAAAGATGATGGCCTTCAGCTGCATATGTTCAACTTACTTCAATCAGTAGATTCTGGATTAAAAACCACTGGCATATAAATGTCTGCTGATAGCCATTATTTCTTACCTGTTTTTGTTAGCAGAAGATTATCCAGGTGTCTGTCTCCAACTCCAAGTATATATGTGATCACGCAATACCCAGCTGCAGCAACAGGGAAAGCAATGCAAACCAGGTAAAACATTCCAGTGACCTCTAAGCAGTTTGGCTACTTTAATTTAAATTTCCTTTTATCTCTGACTTCTCATCTAAACTTTCAAATCTGTAATCTCTGTTGGATCTATTAAAACTCTATCATTTGAAACTCAAAAAAGAACTGCTGTCTGCTGTAGATTTTGTTAAATTATAAAAGATATCTGTATTGAAAGTTAAGGTAGCTTTCAGGAACCTTAATTATATTGTGTCTAGTATTTCTTATTTCAGACTAAATATATGTGAAGTATGATATCGAAGAAGATTTACAGAAATATTTAATAAACTGTCAATCATCTCAAAATCTTTAACTGCATAACCTACAAAAGAACAAAAGTAAATGAAACATTTTTAAAAAATGGTTTGTACAAAAGCAATCATGATGTGCCACCAGACAGAAAACTAAATGCACTCTCTTCAGTAGTAAAGACACTTATTAAGTTATAACAGTCTTTTAAATTATTAAGAAAAACTACATGATGATCAATGCTGGGCATCTGCTTTTTACCATTTTCAATTAAAGTCTAGAAATCCAGCTGTTATTTAAACTACGAAAACAGAATTTTGCAAATGCCAACTTTTTATAGCTTCTTTTTCCACATATTGTATGTTGTTTTCTTATTAGAATATTTGCAATAACTTGCAAACATATAAAACTATGTAATGGCCTTTATAAAATTCCAGTATTGTAAAACAGTGTTTACAAAAGTAAGTTTATTTTAGCTTATCTATAGAAATAAGATTGACTACATGTTCATGACCAAAGTTATCATCTGACTCAGGTTCCATGAGTTTCAAAACTATCTTAAATGTTACATCACAGAAATGTGAAATCAAACAAAATACTATGTATATGAAAACAATTTCTAAACCAAAAAATATGCGGCTTTAAACATAGTTGTTAAATGTCTAACTTGTTCTCTTAGATTTGTTTGCTTAAGTATCAGCATAAATATGGACATAAACCTAAATACTGCATTTATGTCAAACAAGTATTAGGTATCATATGCCACATATTACTCAGGATTTAATTCTAGGGTCAGCTTCTTCAAATACTTTCTTAGAAATTTAGTTTAAAAATTCTTAATTTCATTCATGAAGACAAACATACAAGATAGAAGAATATGGATTAATCCCATCAGCATGCTACTTCTTACTCCCCAAAATGGAGTATAAGTACTGACACCAAAATACCACTCCACACAGTGCTGTTAGTTCAACTCAAGTTTTTAACTAAAGCATAATTAATTATTTTCTTACAGACTTTCTCCATAGTCTGCCTACTTGTAGTTCCTCGAGAACAGGAAAAACCTAGGGCAAAGTTAACAGCTTCTAGGCAGAGATAACTTGTGATTATAAAATAGGTGAAACACAAAAGACTAAACAAGAATTTAACCTTGTCATTATGATTATGTCAAAACACTAATTAATGACTTCTTTTATCACCATTCCATATCCTATTTCTTCTTCTACAGAACACTTAACTCTTAACATGTTCTAAGTGCATATGAATACAGCAGTACCCGGCTGGCCAGCTTTTCTTTATTCAAACATATACATAGAAAGCGGTGGCCTGAAAAACTTACCACAGCTTTTAACATAAGTGTCCATGACCTCAGCACTTATTCCATTTGGTCCATTCTCACTTGGTGCGTATTTTCTAAAGAAGTTCTGAAAAGACATCATTTACCTACAAATGAACTATTTTGAAATTGTGATGATCAACAAAGTGTCTAGTTCAAAAGACAGTTAAGACAGTCAGATGCTGACTGAACAAAAGATTGGTATGAGTTCAACAGATGCACCAGAGTGACCAAAGACCCTCCTCTGATGGAACACACTACTCCAACAGCAAACAAATAAAGACTGCGGTCATATGAGTGTAATTTTACCAAAAAAAAAGTATGAGTCAGAATGTCACTTAGCAGTATTCAGAATAACAAAAATTGGAAATAATAAAAATGTCAATCAGTTAATGTTTAAATAAATTACAGTATTTCTATACTTTTCAATATAAAGCAACAAAAAATTAAAATAACAAAAAAGAAATATAAAGCAACATAGATCATTAATACATGTTTTATTCAGTTAATTCTTTTATTATCTTTTATTGTTCACCAATTAACTCTTGCTCCTCAATTATGTGCCAAGCCCTGTTCAAAGAATTGTACCAGTATGGAAGATTTTCCAACTGTGAACAATGTTTACTTCTAAAGAAAGAAAAATAGCAAATAAAACTTGTAAAGGATAGAGACTCCATATATTCTTCATAAAAAGTGGGTACTGGTAGAAGGAATTACTTATGAACTGTGTCAACATTTAAAATTGATACTGTACCTGAATGCTTCCCTCTGTATCAAGCACTTCAGCCACTGGAACAGACTGGATAAACTGCATGAAGCCTGCAGAGACATGAAAGAGCCGCCATGAGCAGACCCACTGACAAGGGCGTACAGGCTCCGCCGAGAACAGCATTCGTCTTAGACAGACCCTACATCCTCCACCTAACAACTCACAAGCATCTGTGAACACTACATTAAGTTCATACTGGTACTCATATGACATCTCACAGTAATTACCAGGAAACCTTTTATTTTTAATTAAGCTGATTAATCTGTATGTCTCTCCATATGCATCTGCTATGATTGAACATAAGGAACATGAGGTTATTGACTAAACTCCTTAAATCTACAATCAAAAATGTCTGCTTATTGCCGTTTCACAAGAAACCACAAATACTGTCTGTAGCAAATTTAAAATCACTTTAAAAGATCTAGAATCTGATATATGATCATTTAATCCTAAAACTGTACATATATTCATTTGGCTGCTTGAGTGCACATTCCATCTTTTGCCCCTTCCTGGAAATGACCCAAGAGAGTATAAATCCCTTACATTAACAGAACAAATTAGCAGGGAACAGTATATGAACATGAATGAGAATAAGTCTGTAAATCTGGAGACAACAGGAATATAAAATAACAAATACAATGAAAAAAAATCAAAACAATATTTCAGGATTATAACAACTATCTCGTATGGGTGAGCCTTACTTCAAAACAATTTGCATGAAAATTATATCCACTTAGAGTAAGAAATATCTCATTTATTCTTGCATCACAAACACAGAATACCCTGCATTAACTTACCAGGTATTTACTGTTTTTCTACTGTGCAGCAAGACATATGGCAAGGAAGCAAAATTAGATGTTTATCCCTGCCTAAGTTTTTTAATGCTTATAATCCTTTACTTGGAGAAACACCAAGAATTAACAGGTACCGTGAAACTGAAGACTGAAGTTCCAGAGGCACAAAGGATACCTGACATTTGAGTCACAACCTCAAGGGTAACAAAGGCAATGGGTAAAGCTGTGTAGGAGTGAAAGGCAGACAGTGACCCTAACACAGCTGGAGGTTCTAAGACAGAAGAGGAAGGTGTCTTAGAGAAGACAGACCGCAGCTAGTGTGGCTGAGGCTTCTGACACCAAGATGAAAGAGGCTCTATCTAGGCAAGTAGGTGGGAGTCACACAATTCAAGGACTTAAGAGTTAGGTCCACAGTCTGGGAACCAACACCATGTGTGGACCCCTGCCAGACTGGAATAGTCACACCCAATGGCATTCTCAGACCAGGGGTAGAGAGAACAAAGGACACATCAGCGAGCAAACCCTGTCTGGAACCAGTGTCATGCGCAGACTCCGGCTGAACTGGAACAGCCAGACCCTAGCTCCTTCTGGCACAGGGGCTGGCAAGCAAGAAGTATCATCCCACAGCCTCCCTCGCCCACACACATTCCCACATCCCTGTAAGCAAATGGCTTATTCAGAGAAACACAGGCTGTGATGATGATAGCTATGGAGGTGAAATGCAATTTGTGCTTCAATGACATTGCAGGTCTAGGGCCAGTGGTCTGATCATGGGTTGAGAGGACAGTGGTACGCAGTGTGCCATCTGGGGGGGGGGTCTCCTTCTGTGGGTTGCAGCCATTGTTGATTCCCTATGGTCTTGTTTTGTAAGTCCTATACTGTTTCCACTGTTTCGTTGGGTTGGGTTTTATTCTTTTTTGTCTTATTTGATTATGGCAAATCCCACGGCAGGAGCAGCTATTTCAAAGAGCAATATATATTATGGTAGCAATTTTGGATTTGCTATTGGCTTGTTTCAAAGTCCTTTATTGCACCCCATTGCCTTGTTTTTATTTTTTATATACTATTCTGTTCTGTTTGAATTTTACTATTTCCGAAGTTATCTACCGATGTTTTGAAGGCATCAAAAGGCATTATGGTAACTATTGTTGATTTTGTAATGTTTTTAGGCCTGTATCTCTTACACTGGTTTGTTTTGATTGGTTTTATTGTTTTATCTTTTTAAAAATAAATAAATAGTTAGGTCCAACCTCTTGAAAGCTAGTAGCTAACCTATGCAGAGAAGAAACACATCTGCCCCTTTAGAAATATCATCCTTACGGGAAATCAGAAGGGTGATGAAAACATCAAATGGATCTGGTAGTGGCTGGGGAAAGGGGAAAAAGTAAAACTGCTATTTTGTTTCTCCAAGGTAACTACAGACATAAAGCATAAGACTATAAAATTAAACATGAGGTAAACATTTTGGGGAAACTTCTACCAAACTTTCAAGGACTGTTTAACCATAAAAAGACTCACAATGCTAGATATATGTATACACATATATACATGTAAATACACCCATCCACATACACAGCTAAATACATAAACGTGAACTCAGCTGATGGGTGGCTCTTACAAGCAGAGCACAGTGCAAAGCTTTTCCAGGTCACAGGAAGGATGACTGTGGACAATGATCATAATGCAAAAAATACAAGCCACATCTATCTAATTCAAAGAAATACATACAGTGTTACTTCTTCTAGTATGCTGCTTTATAATTTGAAGAAGTAAAAATGGAAGGAAAGAAAGAAAAGGAAGGGAGACAGAGACAATGGGGAAAGGATGAGGGGGTCAGGAAAGCAGGAAGAGGAAAATAAACAGATGGAAAAGACCAAAAATGAAAAGCAGGGAGGAAGGGAGAGAGGAAAGGAAGGGTAGGAAGGAAAGAAGACTGAGGGAGAGAAGGGAAGAAGAATGGAAAGAAGGCAGGCTGACCTATGGGATCTTAAATCTCTATCATTTGTAAGCATTTTCAATTTTAAAAAAGCACACTCGCTGGACATTAAAATAAACAGTCATACTGTGAAATAAACTTACCATGCTTTGTACTAGTGGCCAATACTTTGTAAGGTGTCAATTTCAAGTCCAGATTTTCCTTCCGTAAAAGCTTTTGATCAGAAGACAAAATACAGTAAGCCCATGAAATAGTTTTGCACAGAAATACTGTAACACTTTAATGAAGATTTGAGGTAAATTTAATGTAATGTTAACTAAATTCATTAACTTTCATCAACAGAACATACTAAATTTTTGGTGGCATGAAAGTATTTTTTTTTTTTTTGGTACCAGGAATTGAACTCAGAACCTTGTGCCTGCCAGGCAGATGCTTGCATAAGATTTTTACCTGTAAATCTCTATCATCAGTTTCCAATGATAGTAAGATTTCTATTTTATGCACTCTTTTTTGTCCTTAAAATATTTTTGAACTCATAAACAAACAAATGAGGGGAAGCACATCCTTTTAAACACCAGAGACAAGGCTTTTTCTTAAAAAAAAAAAAAATATATATATATATATATATACATACATATACACACACACACACACATACACACACACACATACACACACGCAAACTTACTAGAAATTACTAAATATGACATGAGAACTTTATTTGGAAACTTTTTTTGGTCTTTTTGAAATAAAAGTTTCACTATGCAGTTGAGGTTGGGCCTTGAACTCACAGCAATCCTCCTCCCTCTGCCTTCTAAGTGCTGGGATTACAGGCATGCGCCACCACACCTGGCCTTGGGAAACATTTTTATGGAATACATGCAGTTCCTCAGTTATCATCATAGCCACTCCAAAGTATACTGCATGAAAACACATTTTTTCAAGGTCAACTGAACACTGTAACTGAATGTTACAAATACTTCTGTTTTTGTAAATAGCCTACACACTAAACCACAGTTCTCTGAAATGCACAGTGTCCCTAAATGACATAAAAATTATGTTCACCTTGTCCATTAGTGAAATAATTTGAAGAATGAGCTGATCTTGGCGTAAATCATCTCCATGTTTAAATATCACTGGGTATTTGCCTCCGTCTTCTGTCTTAAAGAACAGCTGTGCAGGCATAAGAGCACTCTGGAAAAGGAAAAATTGTTTTAAAACCTGGATATAAATTCATGAATGCAGACTTATTACACATAGAGGAAATGCTGACATATAAGTTAAACAGAAAGGTAAACAGGAACTAAAGAAACAAAACAGGCTGTCACTCATATGTAGTAGAGAGCCATGAATAGGACGATGAACTAGCTAACAGAGGATTGTATGGTGGAAAGAGAACAAAGTCTGGCATCAAACAATCCTAGACATGAATCCAGGCTCTGCCAGGTACCTGTGCATATTCTGCTCTTTCCTCTTTAAATTAAAGAAAATGTCTGCTCTGCTGAGGACATCAGAAACCACAGCGGTGAAAGGTCTGGCACTATGCCTGACGCAAAGCGGAGATCCCAAGGAGTATGTCTGCACACCACCATTATTCGTATTGCTGAGATACGCTGCACTTGTAAGGTAAAACAACGCAGCACCAAAATGTGGTATATGAAAAGGACGGACTCTGGTTGTAGTGATATTATATATCATTATCTGTGTAGCTTTGAGACTCATAACTGCATTTATAAGGCCAGGAGAGATCTCTGATATTTGTATTTTCTCCACAATCTTTCCCTTCATTGCCAGAAATCCCTAAATTAATTTAGGTATGTTTAAATCAACAGGTAAAATTCTCTTCACAGACTCAGGCTATATAACACCTCATATAAAGTGGCATCCTGAGACCACTATTTGAGATAAACAGAAAACATCTGAGGAAAATAACCTATGGATTTTGGTCACTGAGAGGAACTATGTGAGATGAAATCTGAAGAAATGTTAATAACGCAAAGAAAATAATTCAATAAAAAAATCGAATAGCAATAACTAATTTATACAAACCAAGAAAATCATAGCACCAAAACTACTACAGAAAGAGATGAACAGATACAAGGAAAAGCAAAAGCAAATGCTAACGATGAGATGGAGTGGGAGGCACGTAGATGTATACTAGAAAATTCTCTCCACTCATGTATGTTTGAACACATTCCTATAGAATGATGGGAGGAAAGGCATGAAAATGCTTTGAAGAATATATTTTAGAACACATAAACTCTGGTGATACTAAAATTCTGACCTTAAAGTTGTAGTATACATTCATCACACCCTGAAATGTATTTTATAAATTACTTTGAGTTCTAGTTCTCAGCAGCTCAAGAAGCATAACTGGAAGAGATCTTCCTAAAGACAAATGACAGGCAGGGGGGTTACTGCCACGATTTCTCTGTCACCTGACATATAAAATGAGCAGATGACAAAAATCTAATAACTTGCACTAATTCCAGTGCCATAAACAGTCCATTCTTTGTGAAGATGTAGCTTTGGTGCTTAGGCTAATGTCCACAAGATATTCTTAAAAACGACTAGGAAAAAAATGGTCCCTTGTCCTTTTCACCACTAAGGAGCCTGCATGTATAAACATATGGATAATTTACAATGCATAAGTCATCACTTTTACCAGATCCTCAAAGCTATACAGGTCCGCAAATGATGAATGATACAGTTATGTAATAAAGTTTTTCTACACAACTAACTTTTTTTTTTTTTTGGTGGTCTTTTTGAGGCAAGGTTTTGCTATGCAGTTCAGGCTGACCTTGAACTCACAGTCATTCTACTGCTTTAGCCTCCTGAGCACTGGGATTGCAGTGTACTCCACCATGGTCAGCCACAGCTATCTATTTTACATATACTTATATAATAACTGCTTCATGATGCCTGGCCTACACAGAACTCTCAAAAATGTTCATATACTTGAGGCTGAAAGATGAATAATAGAACTGAATATTCTGACCAAAATTTCCTATATTATATAGACTTTGTTTATATGAGACAAAATTTTATACCCTACAAGTAAGGAAAACATGGATTAAAACCTCCTATCTGAAGTGACACATGTATGTTCTCACACTGTGCTCAATGACGGGGAATCTGTTAGAGCTCCCAGTACTAACAGCCCTCTGCAGCACCTGTGCCCCAGGCCACCACCACTGCTCCACCCTCACACGTATCCTCTGTGTTTCTTACTCTTTTTTATCCTGTATGAAACAAAAAATGATAAAACTACCCTTTTAAATTCACTGCTTTTGCTTAGTCCTGAAAGAAGAGAAGTATTGGAAGCTGGTCTGTGCTACCCAAAGAAACGCCAGCTGATGCATGCACACTGCCTTGTGCACAGCTTTCTAGAGTTCAGCACATTTGTTGTGACACCAGGATTTTTCAAATTGCAGAGGACAATCTACTAATGAAGTTCAAAACAAATGAGAGTTTGTAAGAAACATTTAAAAACTGAGGAAACTATAAACTGTTTTTAAAAGAATGGAAACTACCACTCCCTAGTGTACAGCAGGATTCGTTTCTTTTATGAAACCTATACATGAGGTATGTGAGGTGTGTGAGCTGGGCTACAATAACAGGTGGCCTGACAATGTACCTCTTAAAACATATCTGAACCATTTTCTACTGTGATGCTAGCCCCCTGCACTGTGTGATGCAGAGTAATGTTCAATGTAACCTACGCCTTCCCAAAACTGGAGTCTCGAGACCATGTCTCTGATCACTCAGTGCAGCAGATAGCGTGGCCTGATGGTCTGGCACACTGCCTCGTAACTCTGTTCCCTGCTCAGAAAAGGCAACTGCACTACTATTTCCTCTGGGCAACCTGTGGCCAGCCAAAAGAAAGCTAAAGAGAGCTGCTCCTTGAAAATATAAGAAAGACATTTAAAGTTCACTGGAATAGATACTGGATTGAGAAATATTAAAAAGATTAACTAGGCCCCATACTTAATCACATGAACTTATGAACTATGAATCATATGAAGTTATGAACTAAATGCAGATGTAAGCTGCGCATTGCAATTTGTTTTATTAAAATCAAGATAGCCTAAATCAGTGACTCTGATTAAGCATTACTTCAAAGAATTCTACAGTTTAAAATGTAAATATTTTACACATTGCATTTTTTAAATGCCTGTTACTTGTAACACAGAAAATCTTAATGAAAGGTAGGTTTTCAATTTAGCATTTACTGTATCAATAGAAGCAGAGATATTCCCTGTAATGTACTGATTTTTCAAGGTCGTTTTCTGTTTTCCTTTTTAAAGAATTAGATTACAATCGCTTATATTAAAGATCTTTCATAATTACCTTGAACAGAGTGGCTGTTTCTGGGATTATTCCTCTTATTTTCACCTGGGGTTCTAATGGCAGTGGGATAAGTTCCACATCTGACAAATTCATCTTTTCATTATCTCCAAGCAATGCCTGAAGTCTCTCATTCTAGAGCAAGTTAAAAACACTGATTAGGTTAAAAGGGAAGGTATTTTACACTTAAACTACTATAAATATACTGTTTCTGTGTTTACATAGTACAGACAAAAAAAACGAGTTTAGGCCAGATGTAGTGGTGCGTGTCTATAATTCTACTACTCAGGAGGCTGAAGTAGGAGGATCACTGGAAGTTTAAGGCCAGCCTCGGGTACATATTGAGTTCAAGGCCAGCCTGAACTCCAGAGCAAGACTGCCTCAAAAGGAAACCCAGGGTGAGGGGAGGACAGACCCCTCTGAGTTTAATTTGAAAATATGTACAAAGCACCATAAAAGTATATGAAAACATAAACAGTATGTATGTAAAAACATTTATAAGTTATCCACACAATAACTGCAAAGTTATTCAAAAGGAGTGATGTCTTAACTAAGTAAAGCTGATCGCAAAAGCCATAGAGAAGACATTTCACTTGCTGCAGTTGAGAAAGAATAAGAAATATAGTCAAGCTGGGCTTAAAAGGTTCAATGTATTTTCCAAAAGATTTACAAAATTATAGACAAAAATGAATTTCCTTTGGAGCTTAATTTAGCAGGACAAAATATTTCCTGAAAATTACTTTATGTTTATCCCAATGCATTTTTGGGGTTTAAAGACGAAACTGAATTCACATGGAGGACCTTGACTAGCTCCATCTTCTACTTTCACTGAGACACTCTAATTCCAGTTTTCTAAGATACCATCATCATTCCTTTATTCTCTAGCACCTATACATGCTGAATTGAGCCAAGATCTCAGATACTGAGAAGTTCAAGTCATGGTGAAACAGTTCTGAAATATCCA
This sequence comes from Hydrochoerus hydrochaeris, assembly GCA_004027455.1. Lineage (NCBI taxonomy): Eukaryota > Metazoa > Chordata > Mammalia > Rodentia > Hydrochaeridae > Hydrochoerus > Hydrochoerus hydrochaeris. Next base: position 443,044 of record PVLA01000071.1, read on the forward strand.
CAATCCCTTATATTCAATTTCAAGGACGAATCCATTTCATTTGAAAGCTTGGAGAGTTTTGCATTCTCTAACAGGTGAACTTGTGCCTGCAAGAGTAAAAACTTGAACTGCCAACACCCAGGGCATAAGCTGTTTCAACTGTAATGCTAGTTGTACGCATCAAAGCCATGAGTTCTGGAATCAGTGAGAGATGGAAGTTTAGAAAAACTGCTTTAAGAACTACCCAGAAATGTTCTTTCAGTAATATTCCATAAGTCCTTTTGAGTGACAAGTTCAATTTAAAAATCAACTGAAAACTGGTATGAATTTCTACACGTGGTTTATGAAAAAGTCAATAAATCTCCCTACTCAAATGGATGGTCAGATAAACCAAAGCTAGGAAATATATGGCTTATATTTTAACTTTTGTCAGTGCATCAGTTAGAAATTGATTAAAATAGAATATTTAATCTCAGATGGATATATCCATTTCTTTTTCATTACTGCAACAGGCTCCTGAACACGTTCTTCCTCACTTTGTGATCTCTAATCTCATCAAAGCAACCAGAGTGGGGCAGTTAAATTGAAAAGATGCTCTGAGGCGCCCTCTACTGGTGGGCACTGGGGATCACACTGCTTTTCACCAGGCAGGTACTGCACAGGTTGATTCACTTGCCCAGGGTTTAGGATTCTTCTCTATAACAAAAAAAAAAGGACAGCTCGATAAAAATGTGTTTCCCTCAGTGTCTTTTCTATCTCAGTAAATAATTATTCCTTGTACCTATCTCTACTAGCATTCCTTTAGATCTGCCCCACTGCTTTGTACTTCTGATTCAATTCATCCTTTCCTTTCTCAAGTTTTCTTTTGCAAGTGTAGAGAGTAACAGTGAGATATATTGTGTTATTTTACAAAAGTCATCAAGAAAGATCTGCCTATTACTTAATGTGATGAGGGAAAAAAAAATCAAGTGAATTCTTACAACCTAAGTTACTTCTAAACAGAAAACATGACCTTAAAAAAGACAAGATTCTGAGAACAGATACTATTGTACTCATCTTGCCTGAGAGGTCAATGCAGTGACTGGGATAACACAGCCAGGTGCCACATGAACAACCAATTCTGCAACGTGGGCAAATTATTCTGAACTCCATTTTCTCAGAATTCTAGTCTACATGATCAAAGTGGTCTTTTTCATGTTTATACATTATATTCTAAAATGTAAAGATTCTAGAACTTACCCAATAAAGCACTGTGAATCAATAATACAGATTCAGTATGTATGGGCACAAATAAACCCAACACTTAATAGTTAGTTGGATGACACTGGACAAATTAAGTTCTCTATGCTTCCTACCCCACCAATTAGGGCAATAACAATATCTCATTAATGGAACTACAACGATGATTAAATATATTAATATATGTAAACTGAAACAGGATGGTATATATAATCAGTGTTTAAGTGTTTCTGTAACTACAAATACATGCCAACATACAGTATATATAATATACTGTACTGACCCAATGAAATAGTGCTCAAAACTGAGTATTTTATGATACAAAGTCACTTTAAGACATAAGCACAAAACACATCGCAGTTTTACCTTTTTCTTACGATTTCCACTTTCACGCTGAACTGCCTTCATTAGATGCACCAACCGATCTACAAATGTCTGCTGTGCAGCCAGCAAAGAACGCATAACTCTGACAGATTTATCACCCTAAAGGGAATCAAAGCAAAGGAAAATTATTCTATGCACCATAATAATCTATGTAGCTCTTGTAATAGCCATACACTTCAACACAAAGCAAAACTGAAAGTGATTAATTATTGTGATGCAGAGATCAGAGATAATGGGAAACCCACTATTTTTAGTAAGTACCACCAATCCATTCATTCACACTTGAAAATTATTTGCATCTTCAGAGCACTGATCAATCCAAAACAACACACTGCATAACCACCTGAGAAGACACAATTCATGTTATCCAAAACGCTTTAGCTCATTGCTTCAATAAATACCTGAAAACTGGTAATGCCAGAACTGTGCTAGGTATACATTTGGCAGAAACAAAGATACTACCTTCAAGAAACTAAATCATCTATGTAAGAAAGGGAAGCAGCCAAATACCACTATATTTCCTGTTAGTTGTGTTTGTGTGTGTATGTCTGGGGGACACCTCTAAAATCTGTCTAGTTTTATACAGTGATTCCCAGTTCATAAATATTGGCAAATACATTTTCTCACTTAATCTTTGCAATTAAATCTGGTAAAGGCAGTTGGGGAAATATTATCCCCATTCCAAAGATGACAAAATTTAAGCTCAGAGAAACTGGAATGGCTTCACAGGATGAAAAGTTGAGGTTAGAAGACAGAACCAAGGGTCAATCAGTTTGATAGTGAAAAGCTCTGTGCCCTGAGAACTATTTACAAACCTAGTCTCAAAGTGACTAATAAGATGAAATTTAAATTTTTGCAAACCTGAAGCATGAAACAACAGATAAAAGATGCCATAAAGTAAAATTTTTTGTAGTAAAGTCAGATTAATAAATGCATTTTGTGTTCACTGCCCTTGCGCCCTCTGCTGGCTGGCTGTAACAGTGCTTTCAGAATCAATAGAACATGAAAGCAGAGAACATAAAAAGCTTTGAAAACTGTAGATGAAACAAAGGACCAAGAATATCTGCAACATGACGACAACCGGACTTCTGAGAATGTATCTAGTCTGGATAAAGAAAACAGAAAGGGACATTTTAAAAGCGAGTATATTATTTCCTTTTGTTTCACATAGAGGTTTATTTCACTAGAGAATCAACAAGCTTTCTATGAAGGGTCAAAGAGTAAGTATTTTATCTTGTTGGCCATTTGGTTTCTATTCCAATTATTCAGCTGCTGTTGTGGTGAAAAAAGAGCAGAACCATATGTAAATGAATGAGAGTGACTATGTTCTGATAAACATTACATAATATGTGAACTTTAAGTTATTTCATGTATCAAAAAATACCAATCTTCCATTGACTTTCTTTCAACCATTTGAAAATGTAAAAGCTACTCTTCATTTGTGGGACATAATGAAACAGGCAATGCACCAGGTTTGGCCCATGTAATGCAATTTGTCACCTCCACATTAAACAGCTACCTTCAACAATGCTTGGCTGAATCTTCTCATGACATTCAGGTACATCTCATGGGTCTTTGGATCTCTCTGCTGAGTATCTTGGTCTTCACATTCCACTATCACATACCTTAAAATAGTCACCATGTGAAAGAAATTCAGATTCACTTGGTAAGTATACTTTTTCATTAAAATACATTAATTCATACTTGCAAAAAATAAATGAGGGTAATGAAACTCAGCTTGTCACTCTTTTTTTAAAAGCAAAAAATAGCCAGGCATGGTAGCACACACCTATAATCCCAGCACATAGGAGACTGAGGCAAGAGGATCATCACAAATTCAAGGCCAGCCTGCCATACACGGTGAACTCAAAACCAGCCTGAACTACATAGCAAAACCCTACCTCAAATCAAAGTAAATAAATAAATAAATGTGAAAAATTAATGGGCAACATGCACAACCATCAATAAAAAGTTAATGAAATAATGCTTTTAACTGTGCAATGGCCTAAATTTTCTAAAAATTCTGCCATCAAGGCAAGCATTTCTTCCTATTACTTTATGAGGTACTTAAGAGTAGTAATATACGCCAAAATCATGTATGCCCACATATAGAGTAAATTCCTCAAGAAAAAAATACTATTTTTACATATGTAACACTTTTGGTAGTACTTAAAGCTTTCTTGTTCTGAAAATCACTCTGGAGCTATCTCTCTCACAGCATATTTTTGAAAGATGAACAAAATTTTAGATTTTTCTTTTCTCATCCAATTTCCCCATTTATCAAAGACTCACATATAATCTTCAAATGTTCTAGGAAAGTTCCTTCTACTTCTGTTACAGTTAATAAAAACATTTTCTTACACTCCTTAAACAACTACAAAAATCATACAAGCAATAATCTGAGTCAGAGATTACTGATGGGAACAAACTGTTACAGCAAATAACATTTGATATCACAACCTGATACAAACTGCAATTTGTGTGTACACAGATACATAAAACTAAACGCAATACTCTGAACAATGTTAACACTGACTAATATTTAATATTTACTTTTTAAAAATATTTACTCTTTTCTATTTGTTTAACAAATGCAATATTGTGAAATTTTAAATACTTTCAATGGACTGTGTATAATTTAAAAAATACAAATCTACACCACCTTCCGTGGTTTGTCAACAGTAAAACTGAGAGACACTTTGTCTTGTCCAGGATGGCACAAGAAGATGATTGTTGAGCTGAGACCAGGACTCAGGACTCTAGGCTCCCAGGCCAGGATAATTTCTTATTTAATAAGTTGATTCTCACCCTGTTTTATGTTTAAAAAACAACCCTCCCAAATCTCAAATCATGGATGCTTTTTATTACCAATTATACTATTTGTGGGAAAGATCTATTCATTCATGTAACAATGTAAACTTCATTAACAGTAGGCAGCTTAACTGTTTTATTTTTACTATACCCTCAGCTCTTCTATGTCTGGCTTGTAATAATGATTATTTTATTGCTGAGTAAATGAAAGATTCCAAGATAAACCTCAGGTCTAATTTTGCATTTCTTTATGCAGCCTGCTCTTACATAATGAGACCTTCTTTTCAAGATATTGCTGCTCCCTTTTAACAGAACATGTATAAAACTGAATTTATCAAACTAAGTGGCACCTTTTTCTACCTCGACTGGAAGTACCATGAATATTCCAAGCACTTGGGATGGAAATTTTCAAATAGCAGGATTCACAACTTATGTTTCTCAAAAGGCAGGCAAGAAACATGTTTGAATCATCTGAATATTAAAAAAAGAGGGAAAAGTGGGGTTGCAGTCAAGCCAGAGAACCAAGTTCTGCTTTAAACTTATGCTGACACTTCATGTTCAACTTGTGATCCATGCATCCAGAGCTAAAGCTAGCTGATAGGCTGCTGCCTCAAACACCTACACTCAATTATTCACCATACCCTTCTGATCCTTCCTATTAAATGCCTCTTAACAATGGTTCTGTATCATCCTGTCCCACCTGAAATCAAACAGCAGCTATTTGTCCTCTTAAACTCTAAAAGGAAATTACTTATTGCTCAATTTAATCATCCTAAACTTTAAATAAAACATTTAAGATGTTTTATTTTCCACCTTTATTAATGAGAACATCTGTATTACCCTTTTCCGCTGTTTTACAACAGATTCTGCAGACAATCTTCTTTTTTAACCTTCCTCAATATCCAGGGCATTCACTCCTACCTCAGGCAGGTCAATTTGGTAAAGCTCCTAAGCAACTACTTTTCACCTGGACTCATGCAGGACATTGCTGTGGGTTCCAGGCACTTGGCTGAATATTCCGAGTCTTTAGTGTTGTGGACAGATTCCCTGAACTTTCTGTGTTTAACTCTGGGCAGCCATCATAAAATATATATTATAAATTCTGTGTCCTGATTCTAACTGTTCTCACAATCCCTAACTACAACACTTTTCTTCAAGCGCAGCTGGCATTTTGTCTCTCCAGGAAGTCTTTGTAGATACTAACAAGCTCTTCCTTTTCTAACTTCCCAGAACAGGCTAAACCTCCCTCTCACACAGCTTGTGCTGAGACAATGGTTCCTACTTTGCCGATGTTGAGCATTTGGGTCTCTATATAGGTTATATGGAAAGTGATGCCAGGGGGGCCACAATCTTTAAAACGAAGTATCTCTAGATATACCCAATATGATCTTATACAAAGGACATGAGACTCCCCCATTTCTCAGAACAATATTGTATTCTAATAACATGTTTTAGCAAACCTGTATAACCCGGAATTTGCTGTAAAACTGTATGAGAAGTTGAACCATGATACTGGTTCCACCATATCATCTTCCTAGCAAGAGTTGAATCATCTTCCCAGCAAGAGTTCTAAGCTAAATCCAAAAAGCTCTTTTAGACCTTCCAGAGCTGTCACTGAACATAGACTATTTAAATGAAAATTAAGTTCAGTTTCTCACTCACATTCTAGATAGTTCAAGTGCTCAGGAGCTATATATACAGCACTGAACATCATTTACAAAACTGCATAAAGTTCTGCTGGACAACGACATTAATGAGCCTCAAACAGCTAAGAAATAAAGATGTTTTCCATTCATGGTGCTTTAGAGTATTTGGTCATTTCAGAACAACACACTAAGAATGTCAAAAAACCCTGGTTCTAAACTATAAAAATGGCAATATGACCCTTATTCAAAGCCAGTCCTGATTGGTTGAAGTCCTTCAATGGCTCCATCAAATTTGGATATTTGTTTCTTTTCTGTGTAGTTATACAGCAGACTCATTTACAAACAAGTGTATGGATGACAATATACAGGCCCTACAGTGGTATGCTGTCCACTGATCTTCACGGCCACCAAGCAAACAGTATGGTTGCAGCTATCTTCTGTGACTGAAAGTACGCACGATCTTCAAGATAAGGGTTAAGTAGCAAACACCTCTTAAAATTATTTAAGTCAAAGTTCTGCTGAAAAAAAAAACACAAAAAAACAAATTCATCTAAAATATAAATGACTGCATCATCTCCAAATACGAGAAAAGTTAGAACAAGATGAGAGGTCCTAGATATGAATCATTTCTGAGTTCTCTGTTCACACTAATAATCTAGCTTGTAGAAAGCACTCTCAGGTATTTCCTTAAAAGATGTCACCTCAAAGTAGAAATGCAGACAAAACTGTCTGGGTAGTCAGTGAAGGATGACATCAGTGAGGCTACCTGTTTCCTGGCAATTTCATTTTGTGGAGTAAATAACTTTTATGACCTTAAAAGGTCTTAAAAGTTAGAAAACATGTCAAAACATCCAAAGTTTACTTTCAATTTCAATGCACTATAATGACTATAAAAATAAAAAACTGGAACGATTTATAGATTTTGATGCCCAATATTTCACAGATTGGAGACTATAACTCCCCTCTGTGGCTTAAAAGGTTGACACAATTCATTTTAAAAAGACTGTCTCCACAACTACAGACCCCTATGGATTTAGCTACAGCTGGAACTGTGTTTAAATCACTGGAAAGGGAACAAATGAAAAAAGAACTTCAAAATGTTCAAAAGGAAATAACACAATTGGTTAGGTTTATATTTTAATACATTCATTATAATAGAGCAAGCCTATTGAGGAATATTTAAATTCTCACATCTGATTAACATTTTTATACTATTCTTTCAATGTTCAAATAGAGAATGATCATTTTAAACCAACTACTTAAAATTATTTTCCATATTGTTCTCCTACATTCACTAAAGTAGTGTCTACCAAAATCAAGATTTCACACCAATAGCTTTTCTCCCCATGAGTAATTCTAAATGTGTAATATGCAGACTACAAATATGGGAAAAGCAATTACTCCTTAGAGAATGAATAGACATAGCACATGCTATTACTCTAATGAATCAGAGATATAGCAGGAAAACACAAATCAATTCTCAGTCTGATGAAATGCACCTAGACTGGGAACTGGGCAGCATTTTATTAACTAAGGAAAAAAATAAAGTGCTTTTCCCAAACAAAAACTGCTGCCTTGTTGGAAAGTGTTCATCTATGGCAGTAGGTTTCCTCCTGTTCAGCTGTTTTCAGAATGATATGAAAACTCTTCCTACATAAAATAACAGATTAAAGATTCTATCAAAACTAATTTCGTATTTTACAATGAAAGCTGTTCTACAATCGAATCCAAGAATATGTATAATTTCAAAACACCACATTATCAGTACATAGACATACAGTTTTTCTAGTACTGACTACTTTCCACAGAAAAACTTTCTACAAATATTGCGAGGAAATAAAAATATCTATAAAGGGCTGGGGATGCCTACCTGGCAAGCGTGAGGTTGTAAGTTCAATTCCCAGGAATAAAAGAACATATAAAATGTTAACTTTTAAAATACCCAAGAAGCTTACAAATGCTTAAAAACTTGTTAACAGGCCCTACTTTTTTTTTTTTTTTTTTGGTGGTATGAGGGATTGACCTTCAGCCTCCACAGTTAGCTACAACATCTAGTTATTTAGTTATTTTATTTTTTTTTCTTTCCACTTTTTGTTTGATGACAGCATCTTATTAAGTCACCAAATTGCAAATTGTCCAGGCTGGGCTTGAACTTGCAATCTTTCTGCCTCAGTCTCCCAGAGTGCTGGGATTAGTCATGAGCCACCACATGCCTGGTGGTGTACACCTGTAATCTCAGCACACTGAAAGCTGAGCCAGGAAAATTGCTGAGTTGAAGGGCAGCTATGCAGTGAGTTACAGGCCATCCAGAACTACATAAGCAAGATCCTGTCTCAAAAAACAAATAAATGCAATAGAAATTTGGCAATGAGAATTTCTAAGTAAAACTTTTCTTTTTTTGGTCTTTTTGAGACAGGGTCTTATCATAGAGTTCAGGGTTGCCTTGAACTCACTTTGCAGGCCAGGTCGGCCTTGAAACTCACAGCAATCCTCCTGCATGAATCAGTCTACTGAATGCTGGGATTACAGATGTATGCTACCACCCTTAGCTATGTAAACTTTTTCAAAGGAAAAACTAGAGTAACAATTAGCCTGAATAATCTGTGTATATTTTCAAGGGTATACCAAAATTTAATGTGATAGAAAGGCATTTTTATGAATACTAAACTTTAACTTAAAGTAAACAACTACTTTTCTTCCCACTACTGAAGTTCAGTGGAGAGGGGATAAATCACAGGTTCCAGAGGGGAGAAAAATGACTGATTTGGCAGTTAAATTGTTGATAGTGACTTTCTTTGTTGTAAACAGAATAATAAAGGTGCAAAAAAATGCTCTTTAGGCAAATAACAGGCACTATATTTGTTAAAAAGAATGATCTGATTTAGTTATCTTTTTGGATACAGGAGAGTATCTATAATAACATTATGTCTGGAAAATGTGAGAACAAAGTTAAAGCTTGACTAAACTCATGTAACAGTTTCTCCAAACCAAGTCTAAAAAGACTGTTTTGTTTAATTTCACCATGAAAAGCAAAATGCCTCATTATTATTCAAAAATAATAAGCTTTCAGAACAGAAGTCCACTAGTTAATTTATACTATTTAAATTAAGGTTGTAAATTAAGCAGTAAGATAAGATCAGAGATCACTTCTACAGTTAAACAACCTATGTTTATCGAGAAGTTTGAAAAGTTATACATAATTTTCAATATTCTCTCAAATATAAGAGGCTTCTCGTAAAGCTCACCCAACTGGCTCTGCCTTTTGTTTTCTCTGTAAAACTGGTAAGACTCATATAAATAGTGTTGAATCCCAGTGTTTACTTTTATTGAGCCAAAATATTTCTCATTATGGTTTAAGCTATTTATCTTTTAACATTTAGAGATCTGTCACAGATAACTGAAACCAAGTTTCCTAGAGCTGTGTTTGGAATTAAATTAGTCTCTCTTGCCTTCAATTAGTTCGTTTCTTCAATTCACTCAGTATACTGTTCTTATGTAAAACACACGGTTATACTTAGCCATGTAACTACAGAAGGAGTATGACAAAAGGTCACTGAAAATATTCTGCCAATGGTAAAGTGGTAAATGACCTAATCCTAGATCAGGGCTTAAGTTCAGTTAAAGCATGCCTTGGCCACAGTTTCTTCATCATGAAAAGAAAATAAGGTAATTTTGAGCTCTGACTTTGTATTTTTGCATAATTCCAATATTCTGGTAAATAAAGTGAAAATACACTCATGAAAAATTATAAAGGATCATACACTAGTTATACAGCATAAAAATCAATAAACCAAACTATAAAAACATTACCCTAGCTCTTGGAAAGTTAGTAAACAGAAAAGAAGCACTGATACTAACAAGCATTATTCTGTGAACACAGTTACAAAAGAATTTAAGTAAACATACTTTTTCTAGGCTCCTCATGATTGCCCACATTTTACGTTAAATTGTCATTACATTTGCAGAATGGGAAAAATAGTCTTTGGGAATAAGAAAATAAAACAAAAACTTATTTTCACATACCAGTATAAGTAATTAGCCAGTGTCGAGTTCTTGCAGGCTCTTGATATTAAGAAGGTACACAGGTCTTGCTGAAAGAATTAAAGGAATGTACATATAATAATCCACTATGACTCGGAAAAAGGAAGCATACACTGGCTTGCCAGCATTCATCTGTACATCCTATGACGTAATGCAGATTTTCAATGATCTGACTATTCTTCCACATTTTTCTTCACCCTTGCTACCCACCCATCTCATCCATCCACCAAACCACCCACTAAGTATTTATCAAGCCATATGTAAGAAGTTAAGATGCCTCGGTTTACAATTAACTGTCTTCCTAGAGCTTAATATTTGGTAACGAAACGGTCATTGAAATAACATAGAATAGATCACAAAAGAGAGTAAACAGGACATCACATTTAGGCTGAGACCAAGATAATGCTACGTATAAAAAGGCCCTAAGTTTGGGTTGTTCAAAAATATTTTTCAAGGGCCCAGTGTAGCAAAAATATAATGAACACTAAAGTAAAGATGAAGAAAAGACAAAGGTCAAATTATATAAAACCTTTTTAAGCTGACAACAGGGAGTATGAAGTTCATTTAAAAAGCAACAGATATGGGAAGAAAAATCTTAATGGGAAAGTAAGATGATCTGACTTATGCTTTATGAAAATGACTTGTCATTATGAGAAGCACAAACCTGAGATTAGTTAAAATGCTATCAAAGTTATCTAAGAGTGTATGGTGAGAGTGCAGGCAGCAATAAATTAAATTTAAGAAATTCTCTGGCTTTGTGGGGATAAGAAATGGAAGACAGGAAGGGGAGGGATAAGGGAAGTAAAAAGGATCAAGACGCAATATATGTGTGCTCCAAACTCCCATAATGGATACATTTATTATGTACCGCAAACATATACTAATAAAACTTTTTAAATGAAACAAAATTCAAAAGGGGCAGCATCATCCTTCTAATATGAACAGACGTATGACTAGCATCCACGCAGCACCAGAACATTAGCCCCGTGCAGCCACCTAACTGGACTATGTTGTTTTCTGCTGCATCAACCCTAGTGCCTGGAACATACAAGGACCAAAAACTGCATGAATGACTGCCTGATTTAATCACTGAGTGAATGTTTAGTTTGAAAAGGCAAAATAATTAGCCCACCACAGAATGGTTTCTTAGCACTCACATAAGGATTCTATTATAAATTAAAAATTCTTTCCTTAGTTAAATATTGTGTTACATCAGGAGGTACACAAATAAGCAAACTTTAGTCAGTAGTTACAAGATTCATTCAGTTATTAACTTATAATATATATATATACACATACATACATACATATATGGAACTTTTAACATCAAAGCATGTACTAGTTTTTAACACCAGGACACTAGAGTATTAAATTAGAAGTCTTGGGAACAAATTCGATAGTACATACAAGATCAAGTGTTGCAGTGCACTTCCAACTGTACTTTTCAATGTAGCTCTATTCTGAGAAGCCTGTTTAACCTCAACAATAAATCTATAAGTTTTAAAAATAGTCTCACACGTTATCCCACTATCAAAGTCATATATTTGTACAATGTAATCATGAACAATGACAGTTACAGTAATGCTCATAAATATGCTAAAAAGTAAATAGTCTGGGTCTAATAAAATATTTAAGTCTAGTTCATTTTCACATTCCATATGAATCCATTTATACACTCACTGCACCAATAAAATGATGTGAATTAAAGATATGTGGTACATTATATGGAAGGGAGGACTTACAAATGTACACCATAAAACAAGTTATTTCACAAAGCTATAACATTTAGTCTATTAATCAAAATCAAGGCTTTAAAGACCAAAGTAAGATGTTTATTTGGTAGGGTCTCTCCTACAGTCAGCTTCAAAAGCTTTGTACTAACCTCTAGATTTTCACCATCTGAAACTTCTTTTGCTTTAGAGGCAGGAGGAGGGGAAGACACAGAAGGAAGAGGACTGGTTATAATCTGAGAGCTGAAAAGTAAAAGGAAAGATCACTGACATGCAAGATACTCTGTAAGAGAAACACACTGTGAGCATATGTGTGTGTGGTACTGAGGATGGTACATGAGACTTTTTGCCTAGAACAACATCTGCAGCACTTTTTATTTTACTTTTTAAATTCTGAGACACAGTCTTACTAAGTTGCCCGAGCTGAGCTTGAACCTGTGATCCTAGCATATCAGCCTCCCAGGTAGCTGGGATTAAAGGTGTGCCTGGCTGAAAACAAGATGTTTTAGCATGGTTCAGTTTAACTGCATCTGGTTAGTGTGTCCTTCTCAACATAAGAGTCACATTACCTTCTGGGAAAAGACCTCCATGCTAAAGATTACACAGTAAAATCAAGAGTCAAAACAAGTGTGTATATTCATGTAGGTTTTAATAAGTACTATGGGCATTTTGGTTTGCTTCTTTTTTTCCCTTTGGATGGCACAGAGGATCAAACCCAGGGCCTTCATACTGAGCTACACCCCCAGCCATTTCAAGACAGGTTGCCCAGACAGGGATAACACTTGCATTCCTCCTGCTTCAGGTTCCTAGAGTGCCGAGGTTACAGGTGTGCACCACAACATGGGGCTTGTCCATTTTTTTCAAGAGTATTTAACATTAAATTGGCATTTTCCAAGCATGTATGGCCACATCCACCTCTCTGGGCAACCTCACACTTGCCATCCAGGTGCTCACACAGCTGAGTTAAATCCCTGGTCCCACCACTTCTTTTTTTATGTTTTCAAAAAATCACAACATACCACAATTTGGGAGGCGAGAATTCTACTATTGAACTGCCTAAGCCTTCCTCACAATTTAGAAAACAATGGTCTAGTTTTCATCCTGTCAAAAAGTCTTGAATAACAGAGAATTGTAGTATAGTTATCTATCTTGCACACATATACATAGTTATATGTGTGTACCTACATACATTTAATCGTTTCCTTTCTTCCATTTTCTCCTTTCCCTTTCCCAGTTGTTCTTTCCTCTCGAGCACTTTCTTTCTCTTTCATTATTACAGTACCCATTGTACTTTGGATTTTATTACTTTGTTATTATTAATTTTTTACAGTAGGGAGACAATATAGTATTTACAAATGAGAGTCTGATTTATTTCACTTATGAGTAAGTTGCCTCTATTTACTTATAAATGCCTCAAGATTACCTTTTTATAGCTGAGTAATATTCCATTGTATAAAAATGTTACATCTTTTTCATTCACTCTGCGGTGTTTTGGGTGTTTCCAAGATTTAGGTATTACAAACTGTGCTGCTATAAACATGGGTGCACATATATTGCTGTGACATGACATTTTCAATTTTTCTGGGAAAATTCCCAGAAGGGGAATAGCAGGATTGAGTGGGACTTCCAATTCTACTTTTCTGAGGAATCTCCATACTGATTTATACAGTGGCTACACCAGTCTACACACACTTACACACATACAAATCTTGAATAAGAAGGAAAGAAAAGCATAACTTGAGATTGAAGGCGTCAAATGTACAGTGGGAAAAAACAACTAGTCACTTGTCTTAAATCAAAAATAGTAGCCTAGGGAAGCAAAAGTGGCTTTTTCCTATTTTCTTGTTTTCCAAATATATATAGAAGGTAAGGCATAATACTAAGAAAATCATAAAGAAAAATTCAGAATCCAATCTTAGGCTCATGTAATAAAAGAAATTGTTGGAGAGACTCAGGAAAATTGAATTTTAGATTTGATTCTATCATTAACATTTAGAAAGGCTTCTTTCTAAAAAGACATTTTAAATCAACACATCTCAGATTTTTCACCTTAAAGTTCCTACTTCTCTGAAAGTTTTAAGATTTTAGGGACAGAAAAAATATGAGCTTAGAAGTCAATTAATATTTGCAAGACAAAGACAGGGGTGATTTATTTTTTAGCCTGCCCTTCATCTATAAATTAAGGATATGAACATCAACCTTAGAGATTGTTACAATAAGGAATGCTCTGGTGGCAAATCAGGTAGCACACAGTACTTACAGAAACTGTTGCAGTGAAGATAATGTATGTGAACCAATTGGCATAGGGTCAGATACACAATTGGGCCTTGGTAATTGTTATTGTTAATAGTGGGCTTTTAACCCAGATAATATGCTATATGCTTAGTATGACTACAAAAGAAGTGAAAGCAGCTAATAAAATATACAACTTCTCATAACTATTTGAGCCCACTAAGATATCCCTGTCCTCATTTTCTGTGAATATGAATAGTAGTAACTAACACGTATTGAACACAATGTGTTAGACAATTTTCTGCATGCTAAATTAGTCTGAAATCATTTAATCTTCAGAAAATCCTTAAAGATTGGTTATTACTGTTATATTTATTTTTAAAGGGAGGAATGTGGAGCTACATAAAGAGTACTCAAACAATTGTGCACAGCTAGTAGGTGGATTGGTGGTGTATACCTCTAATTCCAGCATTCTGGGAGCCTGAGTCAAAAGGATCACGAATTTGAGTCCAGCCCTGGCAATGTAGCAACTTAGTAAAACCCTGTCTCCAAATTATAAAAGAGCTGGGGATGTAGGTCAACACAAACAGCATGGATTCAACCCCAGTATAGGGCAGAAGGGGCATTATGATAATGATGACAACAATGATGACAATGGCAAAACAAAACAAATCTGCACAGCTAATAAATAGTGGAGTTGAGACTTTACTACAGGTATTCGGACTTGACAGCGTACACAATACTGCTCACTAATACACAAAGTTGTGTTTCATAAATGCACATGTTATATTCATTGATAAACTCTTAAAATTAGTAGAGTTAATTTTGGCACATCTAGGGAAAAAGTATGAGAAGACAATTTAAAACAGTGAAAACATTTGAAATATATCTTTACTGAATATCCATACCTATCGATTTCTGCGGAACTTATTCCAGAAGTTGACACACTCTCTGACACTGAACCCTGACTGTCCTTCTTGGTTGGTTCCAATCCATTCTTTATGTCATCAAAATTTTCATATTTGAGAGCCTGGACCAGCTGCAATAAATACATCAACAAATCCTGGAACACAAACAACAACAAAATAGGCAAATATTAGAAAAGCAAAAACAGAACACAGACACAAGTTATTTTTAAATGTTAAGCTAATGTTTTATGTTTATTTACTACTCTCTAGCTATTTTACGCTTGGCATGTTACTAAGTTACTTAACACCTTTTGGTGCCTCATAACTGTTTTTTTTTTTTTTTTTTTTTGAGACAAGGTCTTGCTATGTAGCATAGGTTGGCCTTGAACTCACTATGCAGTCCAAAATGGCCTCACACCCATAGTGATCCACCTCCTCAGTCTCCCAAATGCTGGGATTACAGGTGTGTGCCACCACACCCAGCACATTCTTATCTACAAAATGAACACAGTAGTATAAAACTTAGATAAAGTCATGAGCATTAAGGCAGCTCATAATATAACATTACAGAAGAGAATGTGGCACACAATTAAGTGGCTGTCTAATCACCGGTGTAAAGTAGTGGTATCTGAAAAGCTAAAACATTAAAACAGAAAAACAATGGCAGTGTCAGAAGATGGGGATAGTTCATATACAACAGTAATCAAAGATGGATCCTCTTTTCCCCAATGAAACAGATAAATACATTCCACAATGTAAAAAGCATGTTTCTTTTGTACCAGTGATTTCAACACAAGCCATACATTCAAGATCATGAGAAATATGCAAGCAAGCAAACACACACACGAAAACCTGCTCATTAAAATGTAATTATAGCAAAAGACTGGAAATAATTCCCTATCCAAAAATGTTTATTGGTTAAGTATATTATAAAATAAACTCACAGTAGAGTATCATCCTCTGTTTAAGACACATAAGAAACCTCTATGGTAACAAGGTTTAGAATAAATTGCACCAAAACACAGCACCTTAGCATTCAAATATTTTAAGTCACATATTTCGGTAACATATTAAGTTTGAGAAACGGCAGGTTAGAAATGACTATGTCTTCCTCTGAAGCAGGTTCTAAGACTATCATGTAAGTGTCCTCCTCATACCCAGAGGCTGCTACCTTAGCAAATGGAGGGACACTGAGAAGCACAAGAAACAGCCTGTTCTTTTCAGCTCCTGCTGTCACAAAGCCCACGCCTCTTCTGTCCTATCACACTGTCCTTGACTTTCAAGTCTTCATGAAATCTAGGATGAACATGCTCTTTTTAAGTCTTTCTTTCCTTATGAAGATGTCCATGCCATGCAGTATTTTATGTGGAATAATTTTGCTTATTTTTCTTTTTCCTAGAGCCCTAAGGACCTAGATTAGGAGGAAAAGATATCCATAAAGTTCAGAATACAATATTGTTTTTAACAGACTAAATATATATCCTTAACTATATGATGGATATTAGCACTTGTTTCCTCAATTTAGTCAGTGGGTGTGTTGGTGTGTATGTGGAGAGTGAGCCAAAAACAAGTATGCATCAGGAAAAGAAAAGCTTGTAGAAATATTTTAATACTAAATTTATTGAGACACCATGAGATTAATACAAGTTATCTTTGGCCCCCACAATTACAAGAGGTGCTCAAAGTGGTGGTCATTATTAGTACGGTAAACTGTTGGTGTATATACATCTTTTCTCTCTCCATATATACACACTGATGAGAAATTGTACACAATGCATAAACTTGCAAGTGCAGAGAGAACACATGTAAGCACATGCAAGTGACTACCTGTGACAGAGAGAGAATACATGCAATCACATGTAAGTGACCACCTGTGATACTTTCATACATGAAATACATTTGGTCTTTGTCTCTGGTTCCTAGTAAGATCCTTAAAACTTGCAATTGGCTAAGAGGTAAGAATCACTAAGGTGAAAGGAGAGTAACAAGCCCCTTTCAACTGCAGCTGAGTTTATGTAAATGAAGTGATTTTTTTGAAAGCCCCTAAGGATGTGTGCTAATTCCCAGAGGAAGCAGTCAGGTGATTAAAGGGTTGCAATTTTATTTATTTATGGCTTTTTTGAGACAGTAGTGCTGAATTTGGGGATCCTCCTGCCTCAGTCTCCTGAGTGAGGGGATTACAGAAGCTCACCACCATACCCAGCTAGGGTTGCAACTTTATTCTCATTCTCTAAACTCTAGGAACAGGGATCAAAGACTGACTTAAATATCACTGCTTGATGATTTCATCAATCATATCTCGGTAATGAGGCCGCCATAAAAATCTAACATGGAAAGATTTAAAAAGCTCTGGATTGGTGAACAACAATATATGCCTGAAGCAGTAAGATGGTACATCCCAAACTCCATGGAAACAAAAGTTCTGGTGCTCAGGACCTCACCATCCTTTAAAATATCCTCCTAAATTGACCACAGTGGCACATGCCTATAAACCCAGCACTTGGGAGGCTGAGGCAGGGGTTTGAGACCAGTCTGGGTTAACATAACAAATTTAAGGCAATTCTGAGCTATGTAGTGAGTAGTATAAATGTATATACACCTTTTGTAAATAACAGGCAGTAGTAAGTAGTAAGTAGTATCTGAGTTTTGTAAATCATTGTAACAAATTATTGAACACATAGATGGAGTCAACAGAACCCCAAGATAATAGCCAGTCAGTCAGAAGTCAGCATGTGTCTCAAAAAAATACACTAGAAGACAGAATACGGTAAATTGACAACTGCTAAAGACAGGTGAATTAAATTTGAACGTTCACTATACTATTCATGTTATTGTTTAAAATTTACTAACTACCCACAAATATTAACTTTAGTTAAATGCTTCATTTACTTCTGGAAATTCAGATGTCACTAATTCAAAATGATTGTACTGTTTTGTTTTTTTGAAAATCAATGATAATAGGTGTCTCATGGGATAGCTATTTATATGCCTACAGAGGCTTTAGAAAAATCAAGAAATTGCTCCGTTAACCTAACTCATTAGGAATAAAACTCAAAATCTGTTAAGACTTTGTGCCATCCACTGGTTCTTCTTTTTTTAATGGCCTCACATGTATATAAATATTCAGCTTAAAATTGCAGTCCTTGCATTCTAGAAGATTCAAAGCAATCTTTGGAAAACCTACATGTTCACATAACTGTCAGCAGCTGCAAGTTTGAAGGAGGAGTCTGAATGAAGGAAAGTAAGATGACCCTGCATCTCTGTGCTTCAACAGCCCCAATGGTATGGCAAGGCTACAATTAAATGTGGCTTGTTGTATACTGACTGACAGAGGGGATCTGAATTATTCCCTAGATAGTGCTGCACTAAACCATTTTTCATTAGAATTCTTTTTTCCAGACAGAGCAATACAAGCTCTGCTGCCAGGTAAGTGTCTTGGGAGAAACTGTCCTATCACATAACAGATCAGGAAGTAAATTTTCATTTCACAGAGGAGTCCTTGGAGGAATATTTTAATTTTACTTCTGAAAATACAAGCAGTATATCCTCTTCCCATCAAAGAATTTCCCTTGTGCATGTACTCTGTCTTTCTTCCTCCCCCACAGAGTCTATAATTAGGCTCCAGTTTAAAATGTATTCAGTCAAAGAGGAGTACAGAACACCGGTGTACCTACCTCATCATCAGCCTGTCGCAACCGGGCCACAGCATATCGTCTCACTGTTG
The DNA here is from genome assembly GCA_004027455.1 of Hydrochoerus hydrochaeris. NCBI lineage: Eukaryota > Metazoa > Chordata > Mammalia > Rodentia > Hydrochaeridae > Hydrochoerus > Hydrochoerus hydrochaeris. Next base: position 461,738 of record PVLA01000071.1, read on the forward strand.
GGTTGGTGTAATGAGAGGATAATAGCTCCAAGGAATCCTCAACATCCATTGGCTTCCATTTTCCTAGAAGCTCTAAGGCCTGCTTGGCCTCCTGAGGTAGATCCCAATTAACACACTTCAAGAATTTTGTCAAAGCCTAAAGTTGGGAAAAAAAAAAATTTTAATTAGAAACAACACTCTCTTGCCAGGGATAGGAAAGATCAAGAGTGACCAGGCAGAACTTGGAAATGGTTCTGATGGCTGAGTCACAAAATTAATAACAGACTTCCTGTGTAAAAACTAAATCAAAACACTGCAGAAGAGGATACAAGCTTGTTCCCTGTAACCTTACATTTTCCAGGCCAAAAATGCTGTAAGTCAGGATCAAGTTTGAAATCGTTTTTGCTTTTGTTTTGCTTGTTTTAAAATACTGCAGCCCTCATAACATGAAAATAGTTAAGATATGTCTCACAAACTCTAAGATCATTTGGAAATAATTTTCATTTTACTATCTACACTGTGTCACAAAATACTGCAAACAAGCAAAGGTAGAAATTGCCACCACCAGCCTCACTTTCAATCACCTTCCCAGGATACGATCACTGTCTTTACTGCACACTCACATACAAGGACTGAAAACGGGAATAAGTACTGTCTGTCTCTCTGAGAAGCAACTACTTCAAAAGAAAAACGCTAGCAAACAAAAGCTCAACAAACAGCACAAGAATAGAAGCAGTTAACACACATAACAGGAAACGGGAATCGACCTTTCAGAAACGGGAAAAGGACCAAGAGATGGCGGGGTGGAGGAAACAGCAGGGAAGGGAAGCCCCAAGATGTGTTATGTACACGCCGCAATGAATGTAATAATTCTATACTGAAAACATGAACTAACAAAAATTCACTTTTTAAAAATGGCAACAGAAAGTCTGATTAGGCTGACTCTAGCACCTTAGCGAATTACTTAGGCAAGAGACTGAAGTTTTCACATAATGTCGAATATGTAGATTACTTTCCATATAACACTCACAGCTACACAAATAATAAATGTGCCTTTAAGAAACAGATAGATTTATTTTTCATTCAGTATAATCCACTGCCAGTTCTCATTACTGGCAGCACTTTCAATGCAGAACCAAAAACACTTTCCTCTTTTTCTTCTTGTGAATCATTTTTTTAAACAAACATAAATTTAAAACTGTAAATTACTGATTTTGTCCAACTAAAATCTTTTCCTTAGTAAACTAATTAGGTTCTCAGGTAAAAGTCCACTTCCACAAAAAACAAATTCTGATCAGTATAAAATAAAATGAACCTTCAATGACCCTCAATACTAGTTTCTCTTCTAAACATTTCACATAAACTCTCAGAATCTCACTTTTTAAAGTGAATTTAACACAAATCTATTGTTAGCAGAAATTTACCATGTGACCTCTCTGCCAAACAGACTCAGTATTTAATTAATTTCAGTGAATGATTTTGAAACTACCCATAACATCTATGGACCAGTATACTGTTTTTTGTTTTGTCTTTAAAACATAACAAGCCAGAAGACAAAAACATCTTTATGTAACTTCTTCCCACTGGTCAGTTTCATTCTACAGAATGAGAACAAATTTAATCTCACATGAAATAGACAACTCTATAATGTGGTTCTGTATATTAAAAAAAAACAAAAAAACTCTTGGCCTTTCTTTCTCAAAATATTTCATTGATACTTCTCACCACAATCTAAACCTGTTTCATAAACTCTCATTACCATTCTATGCTTCAGCCAAGTTGACCCATTTTTACATGGCACTTGGTCTACAATCCTTCCTTACACTCTTCAGCAACATAGTGGCATCTTCAAGGCCAACATGTCAAAACTTAATTTTCTTCCTGAAGTTTTAAGCAACTTTAAGCTCTTCCTTTAGAGGTTGACTCGGCTGTACCACTGTGGTTTAAACATTGTTCTCCTAACAGCCAAACGCTTTTGTGGGCTTTGTCATCTCTACAATTGGAGCCTGGATTCCCCACGGACAGCTGTACTCTTTGTGTACCCCATCATCACACCATTTAGAATAATGTTCCCTCTCCTCACATAGGACAGATGGTCCTACTAACATTCCATGCCTTTACTTTTCACTTCTAAAATGCATTTCTAGGTTGAATGTGAAAACAAAGTAACATTTTCAATAAGTATAAACTTTTCTATTTCACAGTAAATCAGCAAACTTAATAGAAATGTGCAGGTATGTACTTATAAGCAAATCTTACAGCACACCAATGTACTCAGTTCAATAACTGAAACAATCTAATGCCGAGATTCTCCGATTTATATATCTATTAGTAGGATTTATAGAGCATGCTGCTGGCAGGGAATTTAAGGCACTGTACAAAAACTTCCTCAGCTTTACAATGCTAAATGTTACAAATGTAAGGAACAGAATTAAGAAGGGAACACGAAAAGAATGAGAAACACAATGTAAGGTTTTGAAGATAATGATGATATTTAATGACCCATGTGAAGATACAGGATTCTGATGCAATTTTATTTCTGTGGCTTCAGAGTCAGTATGTTTGGGTTTAAATCCTAGTTCCTGGCTTCATCAATTATTAGCTGAGTCACCTAGAGCAACTTTCAACACACCTATCTCATTGGGTTATGGTGAAGACTAAATAAATTAGTGAAGGTAAAATACTTAAAACAGCATTTCACATATAAAAATTGATAAATGTTAATTATATTATTATCAGTTGTTATTGTTACTCTATTTCTAATGTGTTGACTCTCCCATCAAACATTAATCTTGCTGTACTTATTACCACATTTTATCAATAAAAATATGCTGTTAACCTCTTCCAATACTACAACCACTTCACTGTTATCTCCTGTTCCTAGATCACGGTCACTTCAATGCTAAAACCCCAGTATTTATCACATACATGTAGATTTTTAGTTTTAACGTCTACATAGCTCAATTATCGCAAATTTCTATTTTACTACGCTTCTAATACTTTCAATCCAAAATAATAAAAAATGAGAATATCTGCCCCCCTTGCTCCTTTCACTTGTCATATCCCGTATTTCCAGGACTTAGACCTAATCCAAGACAACTTAGACATTTTCCTCCCTTCATGCTGCCTCGCCCCCCAACGCTGGGGTATAAACCCATATGTGACCCTCCTTAATAAAGTCTGTTTTTCTTTAAACTGCTCCAGCGTACCTACTTTGTCTTCAGTGGTTTCCTGTTACCAGTGAAATCCAATTCCAAGGGTAGAATTCAAAGCTCATGTAACGACACTTTTCTTTAAATAACCTTTCAAACTTTGCTTTTTCCTGAGCCTAACAACTTGCCTTATTTATGCTTTTCTGTCCCATAAAAATTGATCCACAAATAATAACATTACTGGAAAATGCTCACAACTAAGTCCATTCCTTTGTGAAACATCCCTCACCTAACACTGATTTTGTCATCCTTCAGACTTTATTAAAACAGTGACCCTTAATGAATTACAACCTCGCACTTCATTTTGTGCCTAAACATGCTTTACCTAAAAAAAATTTAATTTATATGCCTAATACACAGACATGATATCGAGAGCCCTGTATAATGCTAAGCCAAGCAAGAGTTAATAATAAATACTTGCTGAAATAAATTCACTTTTTTGTATGGGTCCCCATCAACTTCTTGCTCATAATAGAAATACAATTACTGTTCCAATATCACTGCCTCAAACTCACCTCATAAGAAAATTTAGTAATCACAATTTTCTTCACTATATGTAACTTTTCCTATTATTTTGTTTCCCCTAAGCATAATAAAAAGACAGAACTACTATCTTAACACACTATTTTTAATTAATACTTTTTAAGGAAGGCCACTGTGAAAGCTATCTGAAGAACTGTGATATTCGCATTTTGGGTTCTGAAAAATGAGTTACTTCCTATCTGCTGTGACTACAAACTTAAATCTACTTCATAAATTTAAATGATTTTATTAGGCAACGGGATTACTGTGTATGTAACCTTTTGAGGGTGCAATGTCAAGTCCAGAGTAGGTGATTTTTATGCAAATACTTAAGTCATTTAGACAAAAATAAGTTTTTAAAAAAACCTCAATTTTATTAAAAATTTAAAAGTACTACTTTATAAGACCAATCTCTTCCAATTTGTTTTCTAAGCACTGCTTTGTCTCTGGGAAGGCTTTTCAGCCACAGGGCTCAAATGTTATATAACTTAAATGACAATTTTTGAGAACCTGACATTTAAAGAATTTAAATAAATGAACAGGTAGTATATAGGGGTGTATCTGTATGTTTTTAAAACTCATTTTACATTATTACAAATGTAGCTGTGTGAATAATTCCTCTGGTCACTTCAGGCCAATATACATTTGGTTTACTCTAAAGTGCTTCCTGAACATTAAACATTATCATTCACTCTACTCTAGTGACTGTAAGAAGCCTATATGTCCTGAGAATTGAAATTTCACAGCCCACCTTTCGAAAACTTGAAACCAACTAGTTAAATGAAACTTGTCACACACTTGAGGATTTTATTTCTTTTGCACATATCCAGAAGTAATTGGATTTCAGTGGAAAATGACTACTTGTTTAAACAAACAATTTTTCTTCCAAGCCTTTCTATCTAAGGAAGCTCTGCTCCATAAATCTATTCTATGCTTCCTGAACCTATACATCCTAACAGGCTTAATTCAGTTTCTTGCTGTGTGTATTTTAGATGACACTGTGCTGAATTCAAGATGTAATTTCTGTGACTAAGGTTATTATTCTTCATTAAACACAGGATCATGATACTAATGCAATCTTCACTGAACACAAAATCACAAACCTGTGTTTCTGCTAATCAATATTTCCTTTTTCTCAGAGATGAAGAAAATAACATTCAAAGCTGAAATAAATATAAAATTCCTCTGTCATTCTTATTATGGGTAAGAGAAGAATAAATATGATTCATCTGTATTTTCACAGGGCTTCAACAAATGATAAAGAAAAGCTTATAAGAGTTAACCAGATTTTTATCTTTAGAAACTGCAGAAAAACTAGTTAAAACAAAGTAAAGACTAAATATATTGTAAAATACATTAATCCATTTTGACATAATTACATAACAGCTTCCTGACAGACATTAATTTCTTAATGCTTCTCTGCTCCTCCCCAATACAATTTCAGATTCTTCTACCTAAGGCAGACACTTGATGCCACTTGTTTTCTCTACAGTACTCTTTCCTGTCTTCACTGACTCCCTTGCCTTTTACTTCCAAATATAAACATATTCTGAGACACTCGTAAGCTTTGGGATTCTGCCAAGTTCCTTAATCTCTCTAAGGCACATCCTGTCAGTAACATGCTTGAAAATCCACTTCCATATTGCCTATGCATCACCAAACAGGAATGTACGTCTTTGAGACCTTTTTAATTTTTTAACAAATGTAGCAATACATACAATTGCTCTATAACATTTTTTAGGTTGACAATAATTCAATTTCCATTTCAATTTTATTTCATCTTGATCATTAGTTGCAGTTTGTACATAATTTTGACATAAAAAAATATTTAAGAAACTCACTTTTTCTTGATTAGTAAGATAGTATCTAAACTTCCAAACAAGATCTTGTTCTTCATATGTAAGCTGCTTAGTTGGTGGATAACTCACAATAATCTACAAGAAAAAGAAGTAGTTTTATCAAATACATTCCTATATGTTTCCAGTGCATTTAAAAATTTTGTCTATTAACTAAACTACCATGGAGAAGGTTTATTCAGCCAAGTAAGACTTAAATTTTCTGTACTTATCCATCCAAAATGTATGTGATGAGGGTATGGGGGGGTGCATGAGAAAGTCATACTCCATATAAAAATGTATAACTATATTGGCTGCCATGGTGGCACATTCCTGAAATTCCAGCACCTGGGAGACTGAAGCAGGAAGATTACCATGACTTTAAGGCCAGTCCTGGTTATATAATGAGTTCAAGGCTAGCATGAACTACAAAGCAAGACCATGCTTCAAAAAGAAATAAGCTGGGGCCTGAGGATTTAGTTCAGTGGTGCAAGTGCTTGCCTGGCAAGTAAGAGGTCATGAGTTCGATCCCAAGTATATATATATATATATATGATGTATGTATGTATGTATGTATGTATATATATATAAATAATGCTTAGCAGCACAAGTGCCTGCCTGGCAAGCATGAAGTCATGAGTTTGATCCCTGGCACCCACCCACCAAAGAGCTCCTTTAACTCAACTAAAAATAGAACAAGTAATGCCCTCTACCACAAACAAGGGAAAACCAAAACAAACCCTCGTCTTGAGAAATCAATACACACAACAATGCATGTTTACACATACCAATTCCTTTCTCCTGGGCAGTGTCTGAGCCGTGGTGACAAACCTATGGTGTGTGTGCTACAGTGAGCACACAGAGCCCTCTCTGGCAGCTGGTGAACCAAGTCATCCCAGCAGCCAGGCATAGGATAACAATTGTTTTTTTCTAAACTAAAACCTCAACACTCAGGCTTAATTGCAGTGTTGATGCCTTGTGATCAATAATTGAGTGTTAGGTTGCACTTTGGGCACTCTAGAAGGTTCACCAACACTGTCTTAGGGCTATATTCTAAGGATACTATCACAAGAGTAAAAACTATGCAGAGCTCTGTAGATAAATTTAGTAAATAAATTTACTAAAGGTATCCAAACAATTAAGAAAAAGCCTCTAGTGTTACACTTGGGATCAAAAAGGTTCCTCAAAAGGTTCACGTGTTCAGGTGGGGTTTACGGAAGGTAACTAGATAATGGAGAGCCAACCTCATCGACATCATTAAAGAGCTGGGCCTTGCTGAAGGAAGTAGGTCTCTGAGGGCCTGCCTCTGAAAGGTGTATCTCTTCTCAAGCTCTTCTTTGCTCTCTACTTTCTGGCTACTTAAAGCAGAACAGCTTTCCTCTGCCATTCCGTTTCTGACTTGCAGACAGTCAACCATGGACTGAAACCTCCAAAGCCAAGAGTCAAAATGAACCTTTTCTCCTTTAATACATTTTGTTTAGGATAAGGTAAGAAAGAAAGCAAGGGAGAGAGAAGAACGGAGGGAGGGAGGAAGGGGGGAGGGAAGGATTTAAAAAAAAAAAAAACCACCAGGGCAGCTCCCTGCCAGGTTTCACTGAATTTTTAGAGGTCAAGATTGACACCTGGTGTGGAGGGGGACTAAAATGATTATAGCTGGCTATGGATGGTGACATATGCTTGTAAGCCTAGTACTTGGGAGGCTGAGGCTGGAGGATCACTGAACTACATAGTGAGAGTCTATCCCAAACTGAACCAAACCAACCCCCAGGCATGGTGGCACATACTTGTAATCCCAGCACTCAGGTGGCTGAAGTAACCTCTTGCCATTAGGTTGAGGCCACATGTTTGAGGCCAGCCAGAACTACACAATGAGACCCTATTTCATCCCCACCCAAAAAGAATTAAAATATTGTGTATATGAAAATATCACTACTAAAAACAGAAAGCTATAATAACTAGAATAATTTTTGCTTCCAAAAACTCTGGATATAGTAGAGTGGTGCAGAAATAAAAGCGAGAAATTTTGTGGCAAACTGTGGGGATAAGATTAAGACTACAATTTATGAATTATGTTTGAGTAAATGCTCTTCTAAATGCTGATAGCAAGGATTCTTGGGCACAAAGGGAAACGGGCTAAGTTATACACACCAGGTATTTTGTACAAGGTAACAGAAGGGTAACTAATATATGCAGATGTGACACTGTTGAAACTATATAGTGGATTGCCCTAGAAAAAAACGTACATCTGAAAAGTAAAAAAAAAAAATATATGATTTGGGGATGACAATGCACAGTATATGTACCACTGTTTACCCTGATTGACATGTTTTGAGATTTTTAGGTTTTTTTCTTTTTCTCCTTGAAATAAAATGAATTTGGAAAAAAATTAAATAAATAGATATCCGTTATAACCAAAATATCCACTATATTATTTTTATATTTGTATTTTTATAAATACTCTTACATTTAGCTGGTCTCTTGTAGCAGCATTGGGTTTGAGATCATGGTCAGAAGGTCCACTTCTTAAACTCCGGGCAAGCTTATGATGTTTGCTCTCAACTAAATTCTCCTATAATATTGAGAGTGTTAATATTGAGAGTTTAAAATATTGAGAGTGTTAATATCACCAAAAACAAATGAATAAAAAAAGCCTTCAGTAGCCAGTTAGAAATAGAAAAGTAAACAGTTACCTACCTAGAACTATTTTATTATAATACTTACGATTTTTTTCTGGTACCTATGTACTATAAAAATAGGTATGCATTGAGATTGGGGAACTCAGTATGACTTAGGCTCCACTAGGTGCGATAATACACAAATGTCATCCCAGCTTCTTAAAGCATCTGCCTTCCACTCTCTACACATTCAAGATGTTCATCTTTACTCTGCTCCTCAACCAGACTGAAGCATTCCCTCAGCTACAGGAAACCTTGTGATGTCACTATTCTATCATCCTAACAGTTATCTATACTCGGTTTCCAAGGTGGAAAACACTGCTCCCCAGCCCTTGAAGACCCAGGGTTGGGTATTTTATCCATGGCCAACACCATTACTTCTCACCATACTATTACTACATAAGACAATATGGCAACTATACATGCTTATATATATTTTAGTTTTCAAAACTATTTTATTAGTTGATTGTATGTGTGAATTCTCTTCATATCTATTGTAATTTTTGATTTTGAATCATTTGTCCTTGAACTTCAAGAGTAATAGTTGGGCTGGAGATACAGCTGGTAGTATACCTAAAATATAGCCTAATGAAAGAAAAAATAGAAAGCATTCTTTATATACCAATCTTCTGTTGAACAGCTGTAGTACCTACAATGTTCCTTATTTTATAATAATCTTGACTGCTCTTAAATTCATTCATTCTGTCTAATTATATACTTTTTTCTTCTATAGGATAATTTTTCATATAGTATATTTCTAAAAATCTTTGTATTAATTCAGATAAAATGGTTGCCCAACACGATAATTGTGTTGACCTTATTTTTAGGATGTTGCTATGACTTATACCTAGATGTCCTCCTAAAGGCTCATGCAGTCACAGGTGGGGCTTTTCAAAGGAGGCTGGACCTAGGATGAGTGATGCTAGGGATCAAGGATGTGATAGTAGTGCTAATGGGTAGCATGGATAAAATATAAGGGACAGAAAGAATGTTATTGCTTGCTGCCTCCTGCCTACGTGCTCGGCCCCTCTGCAATGCTTCGGGCATGGAAGTTCATAGTGGGTTTCAGCCCACTATGAACTGAAACCTCTATAAACCATTAGTCAAATGAACTTTCTTCCTTTAACTTTGGGTGTCGGGTGTTTGTCTCAGAATGAGAAAAAAGGAACTAAGACACATGTCAGTTTTCCTTGGAAAATACCCACCTGAACCTCATTCCAAATAGCTGAAACAGATTTATAAATCATTTCCAGACAAATGAAATGTTTTTTTTAAAAAAAAAAAGGCGCATTGTGTGGATCTAAGTCAAAACTATTCTGTAAAGGCCAGGGATATACTTCAGCGGCAAAGTGCCTGCCTAGCAAGCAAAAGGTCCTGAATTCAATTCCTGTTTTTTTTTTTTTTTTTTTAAACTATTCTGTAGAAAGTGTTTTAATTAAAAAAAAAAAAAAGTCTGCTAATAACTTACCATAGACATTTGAGGGTCGGGAACTTTCACTAATTCAAAGCTTGTTAAAATAGGAGATGATTCATCACCATCCTGGAGTACAACACAGTTAAAAGCAAAATAAAGAGATAGATACAAACTTTAACTGAATGATATGAAACCATACATGGTATTGTACAGCTTAAAATATTTTAATTCTATTGAACAAATATCATCCACTTAAAAAATTCATATACTCTTTCAATCATAGAATGTTAATTTTTTACATTTTTCAACACTAATAAAAGATTTGAACAAAATAAGAGCCAATAAAAATTTGCATTGCAGTAGAGATATGAGGTCTAGAAATCAAATTTTTTTTTGCTTTTAGTTGTTCTTTGTTTTAAAGACTTCATTTATTACAATAGTATGTATTTTTATAAAGTTCTAATGTTCAAATAGTACAAGAAACCACACAGCATAATAAAAATACGTGAAAAGAGGTCATGTATAATCTGCAAAATCTATGGACACTGATACTTTTATAAAGTATTAAAACTGTGACTGGGGCTCCTCTCCATGGTGCAGCAGTGTCGCGCCTAGAGGGAGGAGCTTTGCTCCTGGCACTAGGTGTTGGCATCGGGAATCCATTCAGTCTGGGGTTCTGGATGGCACTGCTCGAACCACCCAAGTCTGCCCCAAGTTCATTCAGGAAGCCAGGGACCATTGAGTCTAGGCTGGAGAAAGGGGAGCTTTTAAAGGAGAAAGTAGGGCGAAATGTTCTGTGTCTGGAAAGATGACAGACTATGCTCTGATGCAGTTGTCAGATAAAGAACTGCAATTTATTAAGAAAGCCAAAGAACAAGTGGCAGAGCCTGGGGAAGGGGAGGATTTACCTAGGGACTTTGGCTGGGTGGATTAACAGAGATGTGGCAGACAGACTGGCTGACATAGGGAAAACAGTAGAACCTGAAGTTCCTCAGATGCAGCCACTTCTTCCAACTGTGTGACACAAGAGCAAGTCTCACCATCTAGTCCTTAATTTTCTTTGTGTATTATGTCCATGTATCCAGCTGACCGGACTTTGTGGTATACTTGCATTCCTGGGTGATTCTGTTTTACGAAGGTGCTTTTGGAGATTTGGACTCTTGATTAGAAACTCACCAAAAAAACTCACCAAAACAAAATAAAAACAAACAAACAAACAAAAACTTCCAGGCAGGATTATAGGCTTCCCAGGTAAAGCCACTGTGGAGAAATTCTACATATTTACTTAGGATTTTTAGGAGTTTCTTCTCCAGCCCATTAGCTTCAGTCAGAAATCAGGCATGTAAGTGGACAGAGTGTGACTTTTGCCTCAGAGTTTGGAGGAATACACCAGGAAATCTAAACAACTTGAAACCTGTTTTGCATTTTTGGTTGGAGCCAATTTTTCAAAGTAAACATGTTTTTGATCCATTTATGTGTACATCAAGAAATAAAAGAATTACACACCAAAAATAAATCAATCAAATAAAATAAAACATTGATTTAAAGGAGAACTTTAAGTGTGGGGTTAAATGTTCCTCAAATTTATGCAACAGCTAAAAATATAACAACATGGCTTCTCGGATGAATGATGCAATGTAAATTTAAATAACAAGGATAAATCAATTCTTAAGAAATCAAGCTGTTTTATATTTTTGGTGCTATCAGTTTTGAAGAATGTTGACTTTTATTTTTATCCAATTCAGACAAGAAAGGTAACTCAGTATAATAAATGTCACTGCCAAATACATTGGAAAATGCTAAACTAATTAAGGTCAAAATTCATTTCTTCGCAATTATATACCTAACATTGAGCTTTTCTATCAATTTCCAAATGCCAGTATATTTTCAATTTTAGGTAAGTGCACAAAATCAGGAAAGACTGAAAAAAGGGAAGTACTGTGAGTTTATGTTAGTTCAGTAATTGAGTCTTACAGAAAACCACAAATTCCCTCAGCTGTTGTTTAACAGGCTTGTTCTCAGTCACAACACCAGAAAACACATTTATCAGCCCAACTGTGACAAGCAATCTTCAGTAAGACTATCTGTCACAAAAGACAGGTGACAAGAAAGTCTATTCCCATTAGATTCAATACACTGGCCCAGCAATCTTTACACTAAGTGGAAATATGAAAGGGTGGGTAGACAGGCATTAATTTATAAGCAATTTGCTAGAAGCAACAGAAAGCAGTCAAGAACCTTTTCAAAATACTTGGAATTTTTGTAATTTCTCTTCTATTATTATTTCATCTATTATCAAAGCTCTCTTTCAAAAGATTCTTCACATCTCCAATGTTTAAGAGTCCTATGTTTATTAGTATATTTTTGCAACATAAGCTCCCTATGAATAAAACTGCTTTTTAATAAAACTTCATGTACTATAAAATGTAAACTATGATTTTATTAAAAAGTATTGATGACAAAAAATTCATATTTTCCTGATAGTTTTCCTAATAAATTACTAAACAATGTTAAATAGTCTATCTTCTTATCTTTTGTAACCAAGGAATATTATATATGAAAAGCTGAAACAATTTAACTTTTCCTACTCTTTCACTAAAAAGAAAAGGATACAAGCCAAAGGAAAAAAATATGTATGTTAACTAGAAAATACTACAACATGATTTGTAAACTATTTAAACCTCAATCTTTTCAAATAGCAACCTATGGTTACAAAAAAATTAAAATTACTTATGCCAGCTTTAACAAATGACACTAAAATGTAAATGTAATTCAAAGTCTTGCCTTCTAATGAACAAATGCACTGTATACAAACTTATTTATGTATTACAATATTAGTCTATCGTATCAAAAATCGTTTCACTTGCATACTATTTCCAAGATAATAAAAGGTATTATGTGGTTTTGATATACAAACAATTAAGTCAGTACTATTTAAATAGAGGCTCTTCAAGGCAGGTCGATATAAAAAAGCTACCTACCAAACAGAACTGTTTTCTTTCCTCTAATAAGAAGACCATAGCAAATTCATAACTGTGGATTTGTTACTGAATTAGTCTTCAGGCAACATAAGTTTCTTATTTGTGCATGTGTTACATAAATCAGTGTTCATTAATGAAGTCTTTCATATGCATAGTTACTTAGTTCCACATATAGAATTCAAACATATTTTATATATATTTTCAAATAACAAACATACCCTTAACTTTGACAGGAACTTATCACTTCAAAACTATGACTTTCTATTATTTTTCAAATGCATACCAATTATAATAAAGCTATTAGGGTCCCACTTACTGACCTACATAATTAAAAAGTTTTTAATCACTTGCATACTTATTAAACTTTGTAAAACAAAACTGCATTACATGAATGATTGGCTTTTGTAATTCTGTTGTAGCTATAAGATTTGATTTGTGTACACATAAACAGCTGCTGCTGACAGCTGTCTGCTATCCTACAACCAAATAATTCATCTCAGCAGGAACAACAGTAATTTTTTAAATGTTTCCCCTCCCCTCTACTTTAGAGACCATCAACAGTTCCACGGAAAATACCTTTTCATAATAAACAATACCATACTCCTTATCATCACACTTGACGCATCGAAATTCAACCATCAAGTACATGAAATTAGAACTACGCTTTTCACTCTGAAAAGAAAAACAAAAAATGGTCATTTTCAACATTTTCTCAAAGGATCAGTAAACAGTTTTCCCCAATTCAGTAACACATGTATCCATGAAATACAACTTATAACAATTTTTTTCATTATATATACTATTATTTTATGTAGTACTATTATTTTATTATATATAAATGGTAGTATTTTTCAAATGTGAGCCAAACATCTGGTATTTTAGAGTAAATATATTAAAAAGAAAACTTCAAATAACTTTTAGAAGGACTCACTGAAGTCAACTTTTAACTAGATGTAAAAACTGGCCCAATTAATTAGGCAAAAAAAAAAAAAAATCAATTCCTTAATCATGTAACTTGATCAAAGGTAGAGTCATACATAGTACATAAGACAAAGTATTAACTGGAGATGGGACTTCCTAAAGGTGCTGTGTGGTAAATGAAGAGGCGGTAACATGCTGACAAGAAACTTAGCCCACACTGACTTGAACTTAGACATGCACGGCCATAATAGAGGAAACGGGAAAGTGAGGCATGATGCCTTCACGAGTTTTCCTTATATGATATTTAGTACATGTAGGATATATATTACATACTTTGCAATTCAGTGTTAAAATATAAGGCAGATATTCCAAATCTTCCACCTATTAGCATAAAATTCATATGTGCACAATAACCCATTTGTGACATTCTTCTCAAACATTACTGATTTAGAATATTTGGAAAGAAAAGAGTCAACAACCCACCTCATTTATCATTTCTATTTCTCTAAATGTCAATCTGTCCAGCCAATCTACTTTTACCATGTGTCCTTGTCGATGAGCTTTGGTGAGCTGCAGAAAAATGTAAAGGAAAAAAATCTTAACACTGATCTAACAGGAAGGAAGATAAAGAATGATACAGGCTAAGGATCCCTAGTCTGAAAATTGAAAATCTGTAATGCCCTGCATGCAAAGCTTTCTGAAGGCCACATAACAAGTGGAAAATGCCACATTTAATCTCATAGCCAAAACAAGTCCATTAAAAGTATTATGTAAAATTACCTATATTCTATATATGGAAAGTATATATAAAAATAAATAAATTTCATATTGATACTTGGGTCCCAATCACAACATGTCTCATTATGTACATGCAAATATCCCAAAATCTGAAAAAAATCCAAAATGCAAAACACTTCTGGTTTCAACTATCTATGAAAAAGAATGCTTAACCTGTAAAAATCCATTTCACAGCTGCAATATTCTTAGACAAAACAACCAATTGGTTAAGAAACGATTAAAAAAAACAATTCTCTTTGTTTTACAAAAAATAATCTTTAAAATTTTTACAAAAGGCCTACAGTCTTACCATGTTTGGTATAACAACATATATCAAAGTCTTTCCTGAAAATACCTCCAGTCTCTATACTTAATATTTTACCTAGTATGAACAGAGGAATTATAGTAAAAATAGTTTCTCTAAAGGAAAGTAAATCACATTTTATCTTTTCTTTCCATTTTTAATACAAGAAGTATTATGAACAATGATAGTTACAGATAATAAAGCATTTCCCTGAGATCCATAAAGTAATACTCTAGGATTTAAATACATACATATACATATATGCTTTTATTTTAGGAAAAAATGATAAAAGACAAAGTTCTAAATTTGCTGTTGACACAGTCCTCTGAGGTCTTTCATATATGAATTTACCCTTAGTTTTCATAAATTACAGAATATATCAACTTTTCAAATCCACAGAATTAAAGGTAAGTTCTCTAAGGTTCTCAAATTATAAGTACTTTTTTTTTAATAAGAAAGCTTATTTTTAAATACTAGCTTTACTAATGTGTCAAAACCTTTTTCCTAAACAAATATAGCATAAAGCAAAATTGGACATCAAAGTCTTACAGACAGTTTCTTTGTATCTTATCTCCTCACTGGTCATGTCATGACAGCATATCTATGATCAAACACTACCATCAATTATTCGATGTCACAGAGCTAAAAATTTTCATCAAGATTCTTCATCTCCCTTAATTCTTATTACCATAATAAGGTCACATTATTTCAGAAATAAGACAATAGTTTCCAACAAAAAGACCGAGGTTCACTGAGATATAAAATAGTAATATGGTTTTCTTCAGAGTAATAAACTCTTTTCTGTCTAAGGTAATCTTTAAATAAAAATAGACAAAAAGATAATAATAATTACCTGGCATAATTCTCTTCATAAAGATGAAGCTAAGTATTTTATTGCCTGTGATAGACTAGTAGACCAACAAGCTAACAACAGAAAATAGTTAAAAGGGAACCAAAAGAAGATCAGGCAATGTGACCTAAAAAAAGAGTGCCAGACTGAAAGCGAGACCTAGGTTCCATTCCTAACACTCAAACTGTCATTTTTTAACCAGCATCAATAAAATGAAAGTATCTTCTATTCTTATTTTAAAAATTCAAATAAGTAAAACATGATAACTAAGGGCTAGGGATTTAGCTCAGTGGTTTAAGCGCTTGCCTGGCAAGCACAAGGTTATAGGTTCGATCCCTGATACCAAAAAAAAAAAAAAAAATTAAATTAAAAAAAAACATGATAACTAAAACATAGTAAGAATTTTATTATTTAATGTAGTCATTAAAGGCTTACATTCTCACTCTGCAGCATGTTCCAAGGGGGTTTTCAAGACAAATAAAAATATAAAAGGTCAAATTACCCCCCTTTGCTTGCACAGAGTAACAGTATAAATCAGTAAAAGATTTATGTCATTTATATAGGAAGAAAAAAATACATATACCAAATTCTTGGAATACTTTATAATCACTGTTTTAAGCAGACAGTTTGACCCCAGTCTGCAGATTATCAACTACTACTGTGAAGTGACAGTGTAAGGATGTAAATCCCAGGTTTTTTATGTTCCTAAAGTCCATTTTCCTTCTGCCAGTCTTTGCAATCTACTCTCCACTGGTGTACTATTACTAAGAATTATGCTTGACTAATTTCTGTCATTTATTGAACATTCCCTATTTATGATACAATAGTTGATCCTCACTAATTTACTAGGTGGAAAGAGCTACTAGCAACAGTAAATTAAGTTTAAATATTGGAGAATGCAGTGGAGGTTTTCCTCTATTACTAAATTATTGAGATGAATCAGAAATGTTTCAAAGGCATTTATACTGGCCTCAGAATTTATGTATATATTATTCCTTATACAGCATATGTCTAGTTTTTTTCCTATGTAAATACCAAGTATCACCTTTCTCAATCTTCTGAAGGTCTATCAAAGAATATATGATCAGTAAGGCAGTATTAAATTGGTAAGGCCATAATGGAGCACATGCAAGTTTAAATTACCCCAGAGACATTCACATCTGTGTAAAATTATTTGCAATACTGAAAATTCGACATAAAAGAATGCAAATAACCACCGACGGTGAGAACTGTTAACTATATAGTACACACACATTCTAAAATGCTGTAATCCAAAAGAATGAGGGAAATCTATATGCCTTGATAAGGAAATGCAATTGCTGAAAGCAAGAGTAACCAGAAAATTACAGGTACCACTTGTGCTGCAATGACTGTTTACACACTGTCTCTTGCACCAGACTTGAGATCGAGTAGAAATTCTACCTATTTCTGTTTAAATTAGTGTTTTTAAATTTTTGCAGACCTGAGTAACTACCATTCAAAATGTATTCTAAAAACTAAAAAAGAAAAACCTGTCTTTTAGCCACTTGTTTTATTTACCTATCACTAACAAAAACCATCCCTAGGTTAGCGAGTTACAACATTCAACTAGAGAAGCCATCATTTTTTTGCAAAGGAACAGGTAGGTAGAGTTTGAAAATGTCAGTAACCTACATCTTTACAAAGGAAAAAAAAAACTACATTTTGTTAAACAACAGGGTAAAAGCAGCACAATCTGTTTCAAATTGCCTATGAAGAAATAATCCTCACTAGGATGTTCATTTTAGCAAAGAGGTCAAGAAATCAGCAAAAGTACCATTCACTCTTTGTAAGGAACACAGGTTTCTACAGAATTCACTAGACACCACATAGAGCTCAGAAGAGAAGTCCATTGTCACAAAAATAGTGTCATAATTATTCAGCCCTATCTTTTCCAGAATTAAACTGCAAGGGGTTGTACAAGCTATTTCAATAAAAGAATCCTCAAGACTCAAATAACAACATGCTCAGGAAACTTCTTGGAGTACAAATTATGTATTACCAGGTTTAATAGAAAGAGAAATATATGCCTGAGGAAGATATCTCATACCAGCAGGTGTTTAATAAAGATACCAGAGACAGTTAAAAGTAGGTCAAAGTGCTGCTGTACTCTAGAACAGCAGGGAAAAGGATTGTCAAATAGCGATCCTTAGGAGCAGAAGGACTACTTTTATCACAACTCATAGTTCACTGGTCTTTATTTTTGTCTGCCCTACTAGAGTGTAAGTTCCTTGAGTGTTAAACTATACCAGTAATTTAATCATTTAATAAGTATTTATATTTAGTGAATGAATTCTACGTGAAACAATGACAAGCAGAATGGAAAATAAGTATTTTTTCAACTCTGGAATTTTGCCTAAGAGCTATGAAGAATTAAGAGAAGGCAGTAACATTCAAAAGGAAAACAGGAGAGAGGATTCCAGTCCTTGGTCAATTTTCCTCGGTAATTATACACCCTCAATCTAGACATGTTACTGATTGCTGCTGTAACCATTTCATCATGTCCTGTGCCCTGGAGGTGTTGAATGAACCAACATAGGTGTTGAATGAAGCAAATTCTCTGCCCTCATAGAACTGCAGGGCAGAATGGTGAGTCATTCACAAGCTAAGTGCCTAAAGGTTTAACTACAAATCAAAACAATGACATGAGAATAATAGGGAGAGGTATGTCTTGAGGTCTTCTACATTTGTAACATTGAAGCAGAGCCTTGAAGGATAAGTCAGCCAAACAGGATGAAATCCTCTAAGCTGAGGAAACAGCTGGTGTGTCAGTGTATCAGTATACTTGATCTCCTCAGACATCAGAGAACAGGATAGCAACTTTCAGTAATCATTTGCTAAACAAATCAAGTGTATTCAGATAAGAGAGAGAGAAGATCTATGCATACTAACATAAGATGTTATGCTGGTGATCACCTTTCTTGAATTTATCATGATCTAAGGTTTTACAGATAAAGTCAAAACAGAGAGAAAAGAGTGCTAAGAATTGAAAAACAACATTTCCCTGTTTCAAGTCAGCCCAAAATTTTGTAGGAAGTACAGTGATGGTAACCGAAGGATAGACACAGACTCAAATAGAGGGAAATAGAGAAACGTCTTCAACTTCATTTAACTACCTTAGTCAGTTTCTCCCATATTCTTTCTTATATTCCCTTCATCATTACAGCGCACATCAAATGTGTTTATTAAGGAAGACTACGCTATGCCCAAGTTAACATACGCTATAAAAAGCTAAGTTAGTTGTGTTTATTAAGAAGTAATATTATTGTATAAGGAATTTAATACTAGACATAAGACTGAGATAAGCACGTGAAACACAGCAAAACTGATTAAATGAATTCAAAGATGTTCCTAAAACTTTGATCATGATTTTAAACATCCACATATATTTCAAGAGTGCCTGATAACTTGAAAATACAAGGTAAGTATAAATCAGCCTCCTGAAAATAATTCAAAAACACAATCCTCATTTTCCACTTGAAAGCAACAGAAAATGTGAAGTGGGTAATGGTTCTGTATCACATAGAACTGAAAAAATTTGAAACTCAATCATCAAAATGAACTGTGAGATGCTTATAATATGCAAAATCCTCATACGTCCAAATTGTGTTGTAGACATGCTTTAAATGACCTAAAACAACTTTGAGGTACTAACAAGGGTAAATATAGCATTATATTAAACACAAACACACACTATGATCTGAACTTAAAAAACAGACATTCATGTAAATATTCAGAAATTCACTGAAAATATATAAATTTGAATATTATTGTCTCGGTATTAAATTGGGGATTTTCATTGCTTTCTTTGTGTTTAACAACATTTAATCAGTACAGAAGATATGTATTACCTTTTTAATAAGAAATACTAACAAAAGCTATTTAAAAGGTAAAGTTATTTAAAAAATAATTGTGGTGGGCAAGCTTTGTGCCACACACCAATAGTCCCAGAACTTGGGAGGCTGAGGAAAGAGGATCGCAGCAAGTTTGAGGCCAATCTGGGCTACATACTGTACTGAGTTCAAAGTCAGCCTGCACTATGAAGCGTTTGTCTCCAAAAAACAAGCAAATAAAAAACAATTGTGGAGAAATCTGTTAAGAAAACTGCTGACCAGGTGTGGTGGCCCATGCCTATAATCCCACCACTTGGGAGGCTGAGGCAGAAGGACAGTCATGGAGTTCAAGGCCACCTTGGGCTACACAGCAAGTTCAAACCCAGTCTGAACCATATAGTGAGGTCCTGTCTCAAAAAAACAAACAAATTTAAAAAAAATGACAACAAAAAAACTGCTAAAGAATAACCTTTCTATAGATAATGTTAATTAAGCTAATTTTCCTTGATAATAAATTCAAAAACTATAGGTCTGTCTATGGTTAATTTAGCCTGACCATTTAAAATGAAAACCAAGTGTTAACACGACTGCACACGTTTTCTCTTTCCCTTTAGTTATTTCTTCCACAGGTTGTCCAATTAGTTTAAACTATAGAAGCATATAATCATATAGTGTTTTTTTTTTCAAGGTGTTTTAATAAAACTTTACAGAAGCATAAATTTACATGGTTTAGGTATCAAGCCTTATGTCAAGATCTGAGTTATAAGATAAACTTTCAAAAATATAACTAAAAAAGTAATGCAATAGATACAATACTTGATTGGGATATTTATATGCTTTTCTAAAAAAAAAATTAACAAGGTAGTACTTTTTGAAAATTTTTTGGAAACAGGGCCTAACTATGCAGTTTGCACTGCAGCAAACTTACAGAAATTCTCCTGCCTCAGTTTCCTGTGTGTTGGGATTATAGGTATATATCACCATACTTGGCTATGGCTGTACTTTTTTCAACTTTTTTTCCTGACACTTAAGGACACTTAGCAGTACATATACTTAAATAAACAAAACCAGCCCAGTACCCATAGGCCCAAAACTCAGGAGGTTGAGGATCACTGAGTCCGAGGCCAGCCTATGCAACATAGTGAGTTCAAGGTCAGCCTGGACTACACAGTGAGTCTTTGAAAGAAGGGAGGGAAGGAGGGAGGGAGGGAGGGAGGGAGGCAAGAGGAAGGCAGGGGTGGGAAGGAGAGGGTAGGGGCAAAACTAATGTGCCTGTCACCTGATAAAAATAAACTCTCAAATGCACAGAACATATGTAAACACAGCCATCTGACTAACCATGTTTGATACTTACTACCATACCCAGGACTATTTTTTCTAGAATGATTACACTCGGTTGCATTTCTTCAACTCATACTTGTTACTCTAAATTCCCTCAAGTTAAAGGCTTCAACTCTTTTTCATTCTAATACCTTCTTGGATCTAGAAGAGAACTGAGAATAATAAATACTTAAACAGAGTATCAGTACTGACCTACCAATATATGTGCAAGGTATGTTATGGTGTTGTCATGGATTTCAATTATTAAAAAATTATAATTTTTCAAAAAGTAGGACACTGAGTCCTACATGTATCAAATCAAATACAAACTATGCGGTAATTTGTAATGAGAAAAAAAATTCAGTTGTAGGTAAGAATTTATTTGGGCAATTAAGATTTAAAAAGGAGTACATGGATATATACACTAGAGTTTGCACATGCCTACTCAACTTTGAGCATGCAGAAGTTTCTTTCAGTATTTTCTAGCTTCCTGATTAATGAAGTCTTAGCCACAATTTTTCAATTTTACTCTCAAACACATAAATCTTATTATTCAGGAAGAGTAATATTTCCCTCATAAAAAATTCATTTAGTTAAACTTTTCAAAGATTAATCTAGTTTTAAAATCATGTTATTTTCCATTTTTCTGGCAGGAACTATAGCTGTAAGGACAGACAATAGATTTTTCAGAATATAAATCAATACTGTTTCAGGGCTCAATCCTACAATGGAAAAACTAATTTAGTTTACTTGATAACACTGGTTTAAAGGCAAATCTGAAAGTTTTGTCAGCATTAGACAACAGTTACTAAGTTAGTTTTTTACTAATAAAAAAATTGGTTTAAGAAATAAATTTACAAGTTATTCCCAAACATTTCTGTTATAATATAAAAGAATGACTACATAATCAAATCAAACAAGCTACATTTCTAAAAGTTAACATAACATAGTGTAAGTTGTTCAAAAACTTACACTAAAGAGACATTTTGGATGATGTCAAGGATGCTACTGAAAAGGTTGACAGCCCTGGAAAATTTTAACAATTACCATAATTTTCTTACTATCATTTATAATACATCTGAGGAAGGAAATAAAACAACATGAGCCTCTTTTGTCAAACCAAATTTTATACCCAGGACTCTGTGTTTTCATTTGTAAACTAACATGTTTCTCTGTAAATTCTTACGTCACCATTTTCCTTTCTCTATAATATAAACATTTAAAAAACAAAGATTGTTATTCATGATTAAAGTATATTAACTGCACTCAAAATACATAGAAGTGCATTTCTATTTCTTGAGGAAATGAAATTCTTCATAGTGTACTTATTGCTATACAGTCGAATCTCAATTGTTTTAGGCTATGGCTAAGTGCTAAATGTAATACACAGACTTACAGCCCAAACCCTGTAATTATCTTATGCGTTTATATATTTAGCTAGGTGTGGGTTATATGATCATGGATAGTATATTCATACTACCAAATTGCCATAGCTAGGCCACTACTGTACTGTATATACAGTTCCCATCATAGTTATGGCAGTTCATAAGTAAACTGATTTGGAAGGTGGAAAACTAAAGATTATCAGACTATTTCAATTATATACTTAAATTGTTAGGTGGGCGAACTACAGAAAAAAAGATACCTTCTTTGGGTGAAATATCTAACCAACTAAGGGTTTAATCAAGTACAGATATTTCTTATAAATATTAACTTTTTAACAAAAGTCCTAATATAGAGAATCAACTGAAAGTAATTCACCAGGAAAATGCAAATCAAAACCACAATAAAATTTCACCTCATCCTTATTAGAATGGCTGTATCAAAAAGATAAAAATGACAGAATGTAGAAAAAGGGGAATTCATATACTATTGGTTTGAGTGTAAATTAGTACAACCATTATGAAAAACAGTTTGAGATTCCTCAGAAAATTAATAATAGAACTACCATAAACTCCAGAAATGTTACCACTGGATATATATCAAAAGGAAATAAAATCGTATCACAAAGATCCCTGTATGTCCATGGGTAATGCAGCACTATTCACAATAATCAAGATAGGGAATCAACTGAGATATCCATGAGACAAATGTGTATATATATGTATATATGTATGCATATATATGTGTGTGTGCACATACATACACACATACACATACACACACACACATACATATAGTTTGGTCTTTTTTGAGGCAGAGTTTCACTATATGGTTCAGGCTGGCCTTTAACTCACTTTCTGGCCCATGTTGGCCTCAAACTCGCAATGATCCTCCTGTCTCAGCTTCCTGAGTGCTGGGAGTACATGTGTGTCACTGCACCTGGCTGAATGCATATTTTTAAAAACGTGTACAGCATTTAAATCTTTCTTAGTTTTGAGAGTTTTATTAATTTTAAAAGACTAAAGTAAAAATTAATGATTTCCTTTTTTTCAAAACTTAACTGGACACTTTCAAGTTCCCCGCTGCCTTAAAATCTAACTGCAGTGGCTGGGGATTTAGCTCAGCAACACAAGTGCCTGCCTGGCATGCACAAGATCCTGAGTTTAATCCCCAGAACCACCCCCCCTCCAAAAAAAAAAAACTAACTACAAAATATCACCACATAGGTCTAGGTTTAAAATTCACATAAATTATCAATTTGATAATCTGTTCTAGGCTTTCTAATAAGGGATGATATCCATCTTATAATAAAACTCACATCACAAATCATCCTTCTTAAAACTACAACATTGGCAAGACTTACTTTTACCAAAAACTGCTTTCCAAGTTGGGAATGGTGGTAAACACCTGTTCTCACAGCACTGGAGAGGCTGAGGCAGAAAGATCACCTCAAGTTCAAGGCCAGCCTGTGCTACCTAAAGTTCAAGGTCAGGCTGAACTACATAGTGAGACCTTGTCTCAATCCCCAACTCCACACAAAATCTCTTTTCATTCCTTCAGTTCCTCAAACATCAGCAGGAAGTAAGCAATATTAGATTTGATATCAGTTTCAATAATGTGGAAGATAAGGATAAAGTCTCTCCCACAACATACAGCTAAAACTAAAGCAAAAATAACAGCAAAATAACTGGGTGCACACCTGTAATCTCAGCACTTGAGAGACTGACGTCAGAGAATTGCTACCTGTTCAAGGCCAGCCTGGATTACATAAGCAAGTTCAAGGCCAGCCTGCACTACACAGCAAGACCTCCACTCAACAACAACAAAAAACCCAAATGTTTCAAGTCACATTAACTTAGTCTTCCTAATAACCCATAAAGTAATACTGCTACCTTTCTACTTGGCAAATGAAGATTTTACGGCTCAGTAAATGTTAAACAGCTAGTCCAAGATTACAATTAAGTAAGAAACATAACTGGGACTTGGAAAAAGAAAAGGTTTCCAAAGCCAAGACCTTAAACCTTGTCTTAGTCACTTTCTTACTCACTGGTATAAAATTCAATTCTTGCAAACGAAAAGAGGGAACATTCAGTTTGGCCCACGGTTCATAGAAGTCTCAGTCCATATTCTCCAGGCCCCAAGGCAGGACAGCATGGTGCAGAAGAGGCTACTCATGTCAAGGCAGCCCAGAAGCATCGGATCAGGGAGGAGCCAGGAAGGAAGACGCATCCTTCCGGTCATACCCACAGTGATTTCCCTCTGGCCATCACACCCTACCTCAACAGCAAGTCAGCTATAATGTCCCCATAATTCATTCGCCTTTCAAATACTCACCTTTGAGCATGAGGATCTGAGCTATAAATTATTTGGCTATAAACCATAACAAACCCTTGTGCATTTCAGTTCTAAGCGAAGGAGTTCTGTAGATATTAAGGCATTTTATACATTAGGTGCATGGTGACCCCCAATATACCTATTATTATTTCATAATGGTACTAATAATAACCAATAATACTATTATTGGTGACCCCAATATACCTATTATTATTTCATAATGGTACTAATAATAGCCAAGAATCTAAAATATACTCTTATTGTTTCCCAATATTTAGAAATGGGCTTTTCACTTACCAAGTGATTTTGGCAGGAATGGAGGGGACTTGTCCACACCCATAAAGTTAAAATTTCATTGAGCTTCTCTAATCAACACCCCAGAACAGTACTCATTTAATGCAAAGTGTTTTCATTCAAGGGCAAAAATTGTAGTGAGTCAAATAATACTCTACAAAATTTTAAATAAACAACTTCAGCCAGGGATACAGTTCAGTGGCACAGTGCCTGCCTGGCTAGTGCAAGGTCATCAGTTCTACTCTCAATACCAAAACATAAATAAATAAATAAATAAATAAACAAACAAACAACTTTAGTCACTCTTCAAAAAAATTAAGTATAAGACAAAAATGTCTATATTTATTTACTATGTTTATCTCTATTGTTTTTACTTATTATTTGTCAATATTATTCATAATATTCAATGTATCTATGAATTATCAATTCTAAATTATAAATAAAATTCTTTTAAAATTTCCCAAAGCTGAGAGAAGTATTTCATAAAATTTTCCAGCTCCTCAGGCTAGTTCTTTATGGCTCACTGAGAAATCAACATTTTCAAAAAGACTAGTTTCATCTCCAAGGTATCTAAAAAAAGTGTTCTGGCTACCAGTCATAAACAGTATGGTTACTAAAAAATATACTCATCAATTATAAATGAGGAAACTGTACTCTGTTAATAAATACTGTCCGGGACTTTTGGCAATAATAAAAAAGTTCCAAATCTTCACAGTCTGACAACCTCTAGCTATAAGTGGCTACTCAGCACTACAATAGGGGCTGTGTTAGGACAGTTAAGTTTTTTACTTCATTTTAATTAACTTAAATTGCCATATATGACTTATGACTATGATACAAGGCAGTGGAGCTCTAAATTTCAGATAACTTCTCAAGTTGGTTGGTATGGGCCTAATCTCAAGAAACTATTCCTGGATGAACTAAAAATATCCAGTAACTGGTTAATCTGAACTCCACACCAAGAGCTCACAGGAACCACTTGCGGGAACTCAGAAGTTCAACCCCCAAAACCCCTACATATTACCACATTTTCACGGCATTTTCACTGTATCTATATTCTCCTCAATATTCCCAAAGCTATCTGTGTCACAGAAAATACAATGCATTAGGGGCTGGGGATTTAGTTCAGCGGCATAAGTGCCTGCCTTGCAAACGCGTGGTCGTGAGTTCAATCCCTGGTACCGATACAAAAAAAAAAAAAAAACCAATGCATTTCACATCTATTTGTTACTTCATCTTTGCCTCCTCTTAATCAACTGTCAGCAACTAAAGCACATTCTAAAGACATCAAACAAAGTTGTTAAAATGAAAAGGAAACAGTAAAGAAATATGCTTTTGTACTAACCTTTAATGTCTAAAGACACGAATTCAAATATAAGTCAAACACTAAAGTTTGATAACCACAGCCAAAACCCCAGGTGTATATGTATTCTAGCTATACAATTTTTGTATGACAAAACTGAAAATGAAATAGAGAGGAACAAGATGTAAACTGTCTCAAAAAAGGCCCACAATCAAGAAATGTCTTGCTCATAGACAATGAAGGCTTAACAAATGCCCCAGAAGTCTGTCCTCTTGTTATTGATTTTACAAATCAACTCAAATACATTTATTAAAAAAATAAGGAAAATTTAGGGATGGGAAACAGAAGACAATGAGGAAAGAGATATGGGTATAGTTTAGTATATTTATTTCTCATTGCTCTCTATTAAAAGTCTAGGCTATCCAAGTTATAGAAAATAAGACCTAACCTGCTTGTTATTCAGTTTGTTTTCTTTTTCATGCTCACATTTTCTCAAAGAAAAACTAAACATATTCACAGAATAAAATCATTAGAGAAATTAATTCCATTAAAAGCATTCTAAATGTATATGACCTTAAAAAACAAAAGAAGACAAAAACAAAACAACAAAAACCCTCAAGCTTGAAAAGTAGGCTTTTAAATTTCAGTTACTCATATTGTAGTTAGAATTCAACTTTCATTGCTGAGTAATAAATCAGAGTACGAATATTAAGTCAAGTCTGGAGTTAAAGTTCTTTGCTTAATAATTACCTAATACCATCTTTTCACAGGCCATTTAAATAGTTAATCCTCATTTCACAGTCCTCTTGTCTCATTATCCCTAGGCAATCAAAACTGAAGCAGGCTATAACTGAATAAACTTTTTCACACTATGATTTGAAAATTGCCACTAAGATATTTATTTAGGCTCATGGGTATAACAGAGCAACCACACTTTGCTATTATTTAGATTTATGCACGCCTTTTACTCTGAAGCCAACTACCTTCTCAATAATTACAAACATAGTAAATTCACTGGCTGGAAAATCAAAGTCTAACAGAAATAAACCATTTAGTTCTAACCACTTAAACCTCATCTAGTTATTAATTTCTTTTCTTAAATAGTAGAGTACAAAATATAAGCATTACATCCACCATCTCTGTTCTTTGGCATAAAAATGAAGCATACCCAGTTTTTAGAAGGCTGTTACACTAAAGCCAATTTCATGTTTTCAGGAAGAGAATGACATCTTAACAACAAATTGTTTTTAAAGGTTGGAGAAAGTTGAGTACACTATAGTGATACAATATTAAGAAAAAAATGGGTGTAATTTTGAGATAAAAGTGTAAGTATCAGGAGCAGAACATGGTGGTGCACACCTATAATCCTAGCATTCAAGAGGCTGAGGCAGGAGGATCACCACAAATTTGAGGCCAGCCTGGGCTACACAGTGAGCTCAAGGCCAGCCTGAACTACAGAGCAAGACCCTGTCTCAAAACAACAACAAAACACACAACGTATAGTCTGATAAGTTATTAAGGTAAGATTATAACAAGTATCAAAGTGTTATAGGCAGCTGAGTTAGTTAAAAATATTATAGGCAGTGAGACAGGGCTAGTTCTTCAATGGAGCCAGTGCAGACACTTGGCAACTGCAGATACCTCCTGCTGTGGGCCAGGCCTCAAGACAAAGGATCAAACAAATGCATCTACATCCTAAAGACTGATATTCTAATTAGTTCCCTATCACCCTGGAGTCACTATCCCATCCCTCTAGGGAAAAGGTCACACACAGCTCCCCTTCCTACAAGACTTGCTTTCCCATGTGTCCCTAATGTAATCAATTTTACCTGAACTATTGATCTTATCGGCTAGCTATAGTGATGTCCCACCTTATGCCCATCTGTCTTGTGAGCTCCCAGTCTTTCCCCACCTGAAACCCATGGTTTTACTCTATAAAAAGTCCCTGGAAAAGACAGAATCCTGGGCAACCCACTTGGGACCCCTTCTGTCTCTCTTGGACAGAAGCTTTCTTTCTCTCAATTAATATATTCTACTCTAAACTTCTGTTGTTCCTAAAATTCATTCTTCGATTTTAGGAACACGAACTCGTGGACATAGTAGGTTGGGAGTTTCATTCCCCTATATCAAAAAGCACATTTTCTCAAGTTATAAGGCAAGCCAAATGAATCATGCTTTAGCTGAAGAAAGAGCTATTACTCTGAAAGCCTGTAAAAAACATTTAAGTAAAGCAGTCACTAATTAAGCAAGAACAAAACCTATGAGCATAGCCACATCATTCATGGTAGGCCAGCCTTGTATATCAGTTCGGGCTTACACACCACAGAAGCAAAGAACTGACATGAGTACAACACACCCACAACTGCAACCTGATAATCAAAACTCTGTGCTCTGCAAAGGTGATAACTATAAATTGGGGTAAATAAATAATCCCAATTATCTGCTGCATCGCTACTTTCAGATTCACAGAATATAGGAAGCTACACCAGACTTTAGAAATCATTCATTCTAAACTCCTGGTTTTATCAGCTCAGAAATAATTTTCCCTGAACTGTTGATGGCCAAAACTGTGACTCACTACACTACTCTTCTCACTGTAAAGTGATTCCAAATATCCAAGCTTGCAATCCTGTCAAGTCTAACAAATCATTTTTTAAACTCATTTTTCTTCAAAGGTGAATGCAAAAGAGCCAGTGCAAAAGTCTAGATACCTTGCAACTGTAGGGGAGAGAGGCACCTCCTGCTGTGGGCCAGGCCTCAAGACAAAAGATCAAACAAATGTATCCACATGCTAAGGACTGATACTGTAAACAGTTCCCTATCACCCTGAGGAAGTCAGGAGTCAGCATCCCACCCCCTTAAAGGAAGAGTCACTGGTTAAGCATGCCCGCTTATTACATGACTGGCTCTCCCATTTGCTCCTAACTTAATCAGTTTTACCTGAGCAATTAATCTTACTGGGTGACCACAGTTCTGTCCCGCCTTATGCCCACCTTGCAAATTCCCATTTTTCCCCACCTTTGACCCATTTAACCTCATGATTTTACCCTATAAAAGTCCCTGGAAAAGACAGAGTCCTTGGCAACCCACTTGGGACCCCTTCTCTCTTCAGACAGAAGCTTTCTTTCTCTCAGTAAATACATTCCACTCTTAATCTCCATTGTTGCTAAAATTAATTCTTTGATTTTAGAGAACATAAACTTGTATTGGACATATATTAGATGGAGAGTTTCATTCCCTATATTACTATAAGGAAAAAAATATAACATGTTTATTCCTCCTAGTTTTTACTCTCTTTTAAAGATTTATAAGTAAAGATTTATGAAAACTGTTAATTAACCATTATAATACATGCAGCACATAAACTTTAAATAACTATCTCTTGAAAAAGTGGGATACAACTTGCTATACCCTAAAGACTGCTGATGGTGATTGTTAGCAATTACCAAAAATATTAAAAAGGTTTCTTTCCAACATCTTATTTAGCTCTATTTATGCTCAGTCACAATATCTAGTCTTGTGAATGTGCACAGACAACTGAAAGTATAAACATGAACCTCTATACCTCTTAATGGGTCAGTGCTTGAATCATAAACACACTGATGATTATCAAGCTGTCTCTTACATTCAGTCAAAATATGAAAATGAAAAGTATCTACTGTAACACTGTGCTACATTCAAAAAACCAAAAGTTCAATTAATAAAAATTCCAATGATTTATACAATATATACTACTGATTATTGAAAAATGTTGTAGTTTATTTATTTATTTATTTTTGAGATGGTCTCATTATGTAGTATAGGCTAGCCTTGAACTCACTTATGTAACCCACCAGGTTGGTCTCCAACTCACTGGGATCCTCCTGCCTCAGTCTTCTGAGTACTCAGATTACAGGCATGCACCACCACATCCAACTGTAAAATTTTTGAACTCTCCTTGGAAAATAATTAGGAAAAGCTGGGTGTAATGGTGCATGTCTGTAGTAATCTCAGCACTTGGGAAGATGAAACAGGAGGACTGTCATGAGTTCAAGACCAGCCTTGGCTACATAGTGAATTCAAGACCAGCATGAATTACATAGTAAGACTCTCTCAAAAAACAAAAAAGAAAAGAAAAATAAACAGGAAAAAGAAATTAAAACCATATAAATATAAACCCAAATATTTTGAAATAATAACAAAGCACATAAATTGTGCAACTATACAATTTTACATCTCCTGACTTTGCCCTTCCTTCCTGAAAGTTAGAATTTCATCTATAATATAAATCATAATTCAACCTTCTAATGATAATTTAAATGATGTGATGATGCATGCCTGTAACTGCAGCATTCAGGAGCCTGTGAGTTTGAGAGCCTAGGCTATACAGTGAGTTCAAAGCTAGTCTAAGCTATTAAACCCTGTCTCAAAAAAAAAAAAAAAAAAGACAATTTAAGACCTGCTTCTTCAGTATAATCCACATTCCTCTAGTATTTGTGATATAACTATGTTTCACATGTTTGTAACCAACAGTTTATAAATAGCTGATTCTAATAAAATGTCTAATAACTATTTTACATTTATAAAAGTCACAGGGAATAGCTTAAATAAAAAACCACTAGCAACATACATAAAACCAAAGAGAAGACACACATACAAAAAATTTGTGAACTTTCCTATACAATCTTGAGAGAATGCAATCAAGATCTTGGAATGAAAAGCTGGTGAACATTAAATTTTATTCATTTAAATATAGAGTAAGATCAGTAATCAGTTCAATATGCTTATTAGGTAGATATGAGATTCTTTTTCCTTAAAAGAACAATATAAAAAGTAGACATGGTAACGAGAATTTTTATGTTGAAGCACAAAGCCTAACCACACAAATATTTTTATAATTGAGTACTAATTATATATGAAAGTAGAAGCAAAAAGCTATTAAAAAGGTGGACATCTGGCCTGGGGATTTAGCTTAGTGGCTTAAGTGCCTGCCTTGCAAGTGCAAGATCATGAGTTTGATCCCCGGCACCAAAAAAAAAAAAAAAGGTGGACATCAAAACTTCCTCCAGACATTAAAAAGTTGTTCACCAATAAGACTGTAAAGGAAAACTACATGTGGAAATTAAAAGAAAGTGTTGGCCAGAAATTTAGCTCAGCGCTTCAAGTGCTTCCTTGGTAAGTGCAAGGTGGTGAGTTTGATCCCTGGTACCAAAAAAATGAAAATAATTTAAAAAATAAATAAATAAAATAAAGTGTTAACAAAAGAACTGTAAAAGAAACTTTAAACAACCTAACACAGTGCTTTGTAAGAGCATGCACAAAATAAGTTGTTGCAATTTAAGTAAAAAATTGAAACACTTTTATTTTGAAAATTTCATTAAAACAATCTTGAAAGAAAAAGACAATAACTCAACCTGCTTATAAAAATAAAGATAAAGGCCCTCTAGACTAGTTAAATATAAAGACTTCAAGACAATGTCACTAGAAACAGTAGATGGCTATCTTGAAACTATCACTAATAGATCAGCATTTTCAAATCTGAGGAGATGCCAGACCTAAAGACCACACGCTGTGTGGTTCCATTTATATAAGATGGCTGGAACTCAGAGCCACACAGAAAGGAAGCAGACAGCCGGGAGCTGCAGGGAAGGGAGAGGAATGACTGCTAATGAGGACACAGTTTCTTTAGGAGTGATGAAAAGGCTCTAAAATTACACACTATAGATTACACAACTATGAGATGTGCATTTTTTTAAGAGTGAATTTTATGGATGAGAATCATATTTCAAAAAAATTCTTACTAAAGAGTTAAATTTACATTTTAAAAAATCTGACAAAATTCATAATATTGTATAAGACATACTATTGCAGACATCATTCAGAACATTCAACTGGTTTCAAAAGTCCTTTTCTACCTTGGCAAGGCGGCTCATCTGATCTTCGGAGACAGTGCTGCTGGTTCTGCCAGGAGTTTTTGTAGGTTCTGATCCATCTGCTTCTATGTTAGGCCAGACTTTCAAGTCATGCATCCCTTGGCGAAACATGCTAGGGAAAAACAGTGTCCGGAAGAGGTAAATGAATGCAGTTCATTGTAGAAAACTTTAGATTCCTGAAAACAAAGCATTTTACACAAAGAAGTGCATTTCTCTGATACCAAGCTTTCAGCCCCCAGAGGGTTGTATGGCAATGAACTAAAAAACTAAAACCAATAAAACATTCATTTTCTCATGCTATTGTCTCCCTCAAACCATCAGAACTATTTCTGAGTGGAAGGGGCAAAGGACTGATAGTGGATCTCGTGCCACTTCACTGTTTCATTGGAGATCTTCATAAGAGAGGCGAGATTGCTATCCAACAAAATTATGCCACATTTACAATGACTGAAATTAAAATTTGAAAAGCTTTGGAAGCAGCTTCTTCCTGTGACAGTTCAATGTACATTGGTTTGAGTCAGAGCTGCACCATCTATTACACATGCAACTTAGGATAAGGTAATCTAACCTGTTAGTATCTCAGTTTTCTCATGTACAAAGTGGGAGTACTTGTACCTCACAGAATAACTGCAAAAATAAAGTAAATCATTTTAGATTAAAAAGCACTTAGAACACAGCACAAACCAGGTGTGGTAGTGCAGGCCTGTAATCACAGCATTCAAAAGGCTGAAGCAGGAGGATCTCTGTGAGTTCGACCAGCCTAGGTTACAAAGTGAGCTCAAGGCCAGCCTGAACTGCATTGGCAAGATCCTGTCTCAAAAAGACAAAAAACAAACAAACAAAACAATCTGATTCAATTATGCCAATGTCAAGTTTCTGAGTTTTGTTCTTTATGGGTAATTAGAGATGATCTACTCTTTACATGTTGTCTTTTTACAAATTTTTTTAACACCTTTCACATAACATAAAGTCTACACAAACAGTATATCCACCAAAGCTTAATGATCAAGTTGTTAACTGCAAGGAGAAGAAAAACATTAGAAATATGTGCAGGAGCACAGAAAGTTTAAAGCATTTCTCGTAATCATATTTAGCAATTTTTTTAAAAGACACATTTTGAACTTCTTTTTCAGTCTTTATAAGAAAGTATTGAGCTGCAAAAGATTTACATAAAATTTTTAATAATTACAGTGTTCTGACTAAAGGAAAATTTCTGAGGTAATCAAGGCAATTTTTATAAAGTGCCATAAACATTTAGATAGGAAGCTATAAAGGATAGCTACAAGCACATTAGCACAATAAAATTAAGGACCATATCTGTTATAAAGTCTCTAAAGTTGGCAATAAAAAAGGTAATCTAACAACTATATTGGTGAAAGCTTATCTTATAGACTAAATTTTTAAAAATGCATGACGTTATGAAGAATCAAATTCCCAATTTTTATGTTAAAAATTTTTAAAAGCTACATTACAAGAAAAGTACATTCACATGTTTTTTATAATTTTCTTTCCCTTTCAACTGTAATAGATTCAATGACTAATAGACCTGCTTGGAAAGTGGTCTTTAAGGCCATGAGTGTGGTGAGGTTATGTATGACACCATGTTAGATGAATAGCCTTAGAGTACCTTCAGAAACAGAAGGCTTTCCTTCCTTCTCCCCACCTTTCGGTCTCTAGAGAATACTCTGATTGGATGAATTTAAAGCAAAAGTAAGCACATCTGACAGGACGTCAGTTCACTACATGATTTAGGTTCCTTGGGATGGATCCGGGGAAGAGACTCAAAGACTGGGAATGGGGAGGGGAGGGTGATGCCAAGTGACTATACTGATCAAGGGAACAGGTTACATTCTTTTGACACTAATGGACCCTTGCAGAGTTACACAGTCTTCAGGTGGCAAAGCAGAAGATGCCCAGGGCATTGTGTCCACGTGGGAAATTAAACTAAATGAGCAAGACAAAAGAAACAGCACAGTGCTCCCTACTTCACTTCCAAGAGAGGCCCCAGCAACAGCTGCTGCTGTTCTAGTACAGTGTCAAGCCACTAATGCAACAACTGCCTTGACTTCACAACTCACGTTTGGAAAAACCATCTGCACAAAAATGCTGCAGCTTACCTACACGTCTAGCAAGGCAGCCTGATGATCAATCCCTTTGCTACCCACTAGACCACTCGCAAGCTAGATATGCAAAGTCAGAACTATACATTACTCTAGTCTTATCCTAACAGGTCAGTCTTTCAACCACTAAATACGCTGCAAGAAGTTCTCTTTCAGAGTCAAGAATACAAAACAGATATCAGCAAATATGAAGAGCTGGTAGTCACAAGATTACAACAGTAGATGCTTTGAGCACCATTTTCACAAGCTGCTAAGTGCATAGCAGGAGCCGTTAGGGGAAAAGGTGGGAGCACCAGTGTTATACTTTGCTGCATTAAAAACATCTGAGGAAAATATAGTCCAAGGCAAGAGAACTGTGGTGGCATGTGACATGACTTCTGACGATAGGTGGTAAAAATATGTACAGCTTTCCTGCCGAGGCCGCTCAGAAGACTCAGGTTGTTTCGCCTTGCTGGACATCAGCAGCACTGCGCAGAGAAGTGTTAACAGTAACCTAGGAGCACAAGTGAATGTCTGCTCACTGCTCTACCTTGGGACATCCAGAAGACAAGCACCACAGTGCAGAGTATTCACAGGAAGGCCTGGCTAGTCTCTACTACAACCCACGTTACCTTCTGGGCAAGGCCCAAGGACACAGAGAGAAAAAGGAGTTGTTTCATAGGGTTCTTTAGGATTCCTTCTCCTAAAATGAAGCGGAGTCTAAGTGCCTGGAAAATTAGAGTTAGTGATCTGCTATTTTCATGTTCCTTCCCCATTGTTCAAAGTATCCAAACACCTATAGGAAAATATAAGGTTATAATCTGGACAGTGGACCTGGACTGACTAATAAAGAAAATGTTGCTAGGTATGGAGGTATATGCCTGTAATCCCAACCCTCAGGAGGCTGAGGCAGGAAGACTGCCGTGAATTCAAGGCCAGCCTGGGCTACAAAGCTAGTTCAAGGCCTGGCTGAGCTACAAAGCAAGACCCCCACCTCAAAAAAAAATTAATTAATTAATTAGAACTTTACAAAATAAAAAATTAATAACATAAAAGTTAATGTAAAAATCTCTTCATCACATTAAATTGACAGCGAGATAAAAATCCCCATACACCTGACTAGATACAAACAGAACAATTTTAAGAAGTTTTTTGCAATTGTGCTTATTTTGCAAACTAAAAAGATTCAGTATTACTTTAAAAATTAATTGATTTCATTACATTTTCTTGCTTTTGATTTCTAAAACTGAATAATATAATTATTTCCATTACATGTAGTAATCTCAGATATAGAAGATCAGACTGTGGTTAGCAATCATGAAAAGAAAGATTTCTTCAAAACAGCAAACCACCATGAAAAATAAATTGCACAGCTGCCAGATAATGCAACAAAGAATAACACAAGATTAACTGGAGTTGATGAAAAAGCAGGAGACAGCAAGGATGACATGAACAACCTGTTCACAGAAGTAATGGCAGAAAATTTCCCTGGCTGGGAAGAAGATAAGTGAGGTATATAGAACTCCAATTAGCCATGATCAAAAAAAACTATACCAAGGCATATAATAGTCAAGACTACAGAAATGCAATGTAAGAACAGAATATTAAAAGCAGTCAGAGAAAAGAAAAAAAATCATCTATAAAAGAAAGCCAATCAGAATAATAGCAGACTTCTCAACACAAACCCTTAAGTCTAGGATAACTTGGAATGAAGTGTTTCAAGTCCTAAAAGAAAACAATCTCCAACCCAGACTGATGTGCCCTGAAAGCTATCTTTCAAAACTGATGGAGATATAAGATACTTCATGACAAAGAACACCTGACCTGAGGAAATTCATGAGCACCAAATTAGCACTCCAAAATATTCTGAAGGACATTCTCCTGTGAGATAACAAGGACTGCATCTCCATCTCCATGACTCATACAGAATTGACCCATCAGACAAGGCAAGTAATTAAACAGAGGACAAAAGAAACTGGCAGAATGGATGAAGCAGTGAGATCCAACAATATGCTGTATACAAGAATCACATTTCGTTCAAAAAGAAATTCAAAGACTGAAAGTCAAAAGATAAAAAACAATATTCCATGCAACAGAAACCCAGAAAACAAGGGTAGTATTCTACTTGCAGACAAAGTGGATTCAAGCTAAGACCAATTAAGAAAAAGAAGGTCACTAAATCCTTGTAAAGGGAATAAACAACCTAAGAGGAAGAGATAATAATCATAAATATATATGCACGAAATATTAGTGCACACGGCTATATATAAAAAAATAACAGGCACGAAAATCAAACAAGCACTCATACAATTATACTGGGGAATCTCAATACCCTACTGTGCCAAACAGAAAGGTCAACTGGACAAAAAAAGAAAATTTCACCAAAGAAATATTAAAATTGAACTAAACTTTTGAACAAATAGATTTAGTAGATGTCTACAGTATTTCATCTCACAACATCAGAACGGACATTCTTCTTAGCTATACATGGGATGTTCTTCAAACCAACCACATACTGGCTCACAGAACATGCTTAAGTAAATGCAAAGGAACTGAACTTATCCAATGTATATTATCAAGCCATCACACAATGAAATTGGAAATCAATAGTAAAATAAACCACAAAACTTCATAGACACATGGAAATTAAATACCTTCTTGAACAACCAATGAATCACAGATGAAATTAAAGAAGAAATTACAGTTTCTACAATGAAAGAATAATGCCAATACAACACACCAAAACTTATGAATGTAATGAAAGCAGTATTATGAAGAAAATGTGTAGTGTTGAATTCTCATATCAAAAAAACAGAACAAGCTCAAGTAAACAGCCTAATGTTGAACCTCAAACTTCTAGAAAACTAAGAGCAAGTTAAGCCCAAAACTCCTAAGAGGGAAGAAATTACAAAGATCAGAGCAGAAATTAATGCAATGGAATAGAAGAAAACAATACAAAGAATCAAAGAAATGAAAAACTGCTTCTTTGAAAAAATAAAGAAAATTGATAAATGCTTAGCTAAGCTTATCAAAAAAAAAAAGGAAAGACTCAAATCTATGCAATTAGAAATGTAAAGAGTGAAATCACTAGATTTTGCAGAAATCCAGATCAATGCCTGTTTTGAGAACCTGTACTCTAATGAAGAAAAGGACAGATTCCTAGATACATATGAA
Source organism: Hydrochoerus hydrochaeris (assembly GCA_004027455.1). Taxonomy (NCBI): domain Eukaryota; kingdom Metazoa; phylum Chordata; class Mammalia; order Rodentia; family Hydrochaeridae; genus Hydrochoerus; species Hydrochoerus hydrochaeris. The sequence continues at coordinate 498,878 of PVLA01000071.1, forward strand.
TTACCAAATCTGAATGAAGAATATATAAAAATTCTAAATAAAACATTATCACTCAGTAAAATTAAAGATATAATGAAAAATGTATCTACAATAAAAAGTCCAGGCCTAGAGAGATTCATTGCTGAATTCTATAAGAAATTTAGAGAAGCTCTAATGTCACTATTCCTACAACTCTTTAATGAGATTCCAAGAATAAGCAATACTTGCAAATTTATTCCTGGAAGCAAGCATTATCCTGATACCAAATCAGAGAAGTATCCAACCAAATAAATAAAAAAAAAAAATTAAAAAAAAAACTGTAGCCCAATCTCCCTAATGAACACAGACAAAAAAAAAAAAATCCTCAATAAAATATTGACAAACAAACTGCAGCAAATCATCAAGAAATTACATACTATGACTAGTAGGATGCATCCCAGGGATGCGGGGATGGTTCAACAAATGCAAATCAATAAATGTACGACATCATATTAACAGAGCCAAGGACAAAAACCATATGATCATCTCAATAGATGCAGAAAAAGTGTCTGAAAAAATCCAACACTCATTCATGATAAAGATCATACAGAAAATTGGAATAGGTGGGCTTTATCTTAAAAAGACCTGAGAAAAGTCATCTATGACAAACCAACAGCAAACATCATATGCAATAGACTAAAACTGAAAGAATTCACTCTAAAAGCAGAAACAAGACAAGGAGGTCCACTGACACCCCCTCTTATTCACTATAGTTCTGTGAACATTAGCCAGAGAAATTAGGCAAGAGAAAGAAAAGGAATAGGGATAGGAAAGGAAGAAGTTACATTATCATTATTTGCAGATGACATGATACTCGACATAGAAAACCCCTAAAACTCAACCAAAAGATCTATTAATACCTAAATTGAGTAGCATAGCTGGACACAAAGTCAACACTCAAAAATAAATAGCATTCCTGTACAACAGTAATAAGGAACAAATTCATGGAGAAAGCAATTAGGTAAATAGCAGGTTTCATAAGAGCATCCAAAAAAATAAAATAAAATAAAAATATATCTAGTAATCAATCTAATGAAGAAAGTCAAAGACCTTTATGTTGTTTTGTTCTGTTTTTAAGACCTTTATGTTGAAAACTATAATACTCTGAAAAAGGAGACTGAAGACGATATCAGAAAATGGAAAGATATCCCTTGTTCTTGGATAGGAAGAAGAGAACTAATATAGTAAAAATAGCCATACTTCCAAAAATGTTATACAGATTTAATGCAATCCTAAGCAAAACTCCAGTAGCATATCTCACAGAATTAGAGAAAACAATCCTAAAATTCACTTGGAATCAGGAGAGACCTAGAATAGCAAAAGACAATGCTCAGTAACAAAGACAAGGCAGAGAGCATGACATTTCCTTACTTGAAACTACACTACCAGACACATTTTATCTTTGACAAAGGAGCCAAACACATTCACTGGAAGAAGGATAGCCTCTTTAATAAATAGTGCTGGATGGGGTGTGCTCAGAGCAGGTGGTCTGAGGAATGCTTCTCTGTTTACAACGCACCCAACAGGAATCTAGGATCATTGTGACAGGGGCACAAAACTTGTGACCTCTATTTGGAGCAAATGTCCTACACATGCACTCCATATGCTTCCACATGGCTTCTGGATAGCAATAAGGTGATGAGGCTCAGGAACAGGGGAAACTATAGCATTTAGTGGGGGAGAGAGACATTTTGAGTGTATCCATAGGTGATCTGTTGGTAGCCCTAAAAGTAAAGATTTTGAATTCTATTTTCAATAAATTTTAAAAAATAATAATAAAAAATAAATAAATAGTGCTGGAAAAACAGGCTTTCCAGATGCTGAAGATTAAAACTAGACCCACATACTTCACCATGCACTAAACTAACATTGAAATGGATCAAAGATCTAGATACTAAGACAAAAACACTAAATCTGCCGGAAGACAGAACAGGTAGAACTCCTGAAAACTTAAGTATAGGCAAAGACTTTATGAACCAAACCCCAATTGCCCTGAACTATCACAAAGAATCAACAACTGGGAGTTCATCTTATTGGAAAAACAAAACAAAACAAAACAAAACTTTTCACAGTAAAACAAACCAACAACAGAGTGAAGAGACAACCCATAGTGGAAAAAAACATTCCTTGTCAGCTGTTCCTCAAACAAAAGACTAGGTATCCAAAATATATAAAGAACTAAAAAAAAAAAAAAAAACACCCTCCCCCAATTTAAAGACCCAATTCAAAAATGGACATCTGAAATAAATAGATACTTCTCAGATGAGAAATAGAAATGGCAAATAAATATATGAAAAAATCCTCAACATCACTGGTCACTGGAGAGATGCCAATTAAAACAATGTTGGGATTCCATCTCACTCCAGAAAGAAGGGCTATTATCAAGAAATCAACCAATAACAAATGCTGTAAGGACTGGGGGAAAAGGAACCTTTTACCACTGGAAAAAGGAAAAGTGGAAATCAGTGTGGAGATTCCACAAAAATTAAAACTGTAGGTTCCATTCAATAAAGCTATTCCCCTCTTTGATATCTTCCCAAAAGAATTAAAAACATCATACCATAGTGATGTTTCTATACCCATGTGTAGTGGCACATGGGTATAGTTTTAATAGCTAAATCTTGGAAACAAACTATCCATTTTTGTTTGACACGTTCAAGACAGGACTGTACTTCCTATGTTTTGTGGCTGGGTGGCTCTGGTTTAAGAGTATTATGTTCCTCTCAACTTGAACAGTGGTACATGCATAAATGTCTCCTAGGTGACTTATTAGTTTTATTAGTAAAAAGACTGACTGTCTTTTACTTTTTACTTTAGTAAAAAGAAGATTGTCTTTTGCTATGGATAAAGACAAATGGATAAGAAGATGTGAGGTTTTTTTTACAGAATGAAATGCTACTGTGCCATAAAGAAGGATACGTTAGAGGTATTTCAAGGCAAATGGATGTACTTTGAGATCACACTGTTAAGTGAAATAAACTGGACAGACATGTTTAAATACTGCACTGTGTCTCTGGTGTGAAAAACTGAAAGTGTAAATAAAGACCAAAATGTATAACAGATCTTGGGAAATGGGAAGAAAATGTTCAAGTGAGAAGAGGCACAAGGGGAGAAGAAAAGAAAAGAAAAGAAAAGAAAAGAAAAGAAAAGAAAAGAAAAGAAAAGAAAAGAAAAGAACAAGGGAAAAAAAACAGAAGGGAAAAAATGGAAACAAAGCCTGTTAAATAAAGAGGAGAAGGTGGAATAGAGGGGAAGGGAATGGGAAAAAAAGGAAGCAAGATGTATCATATACAGTACAAATTCCCTGAATGTTATCATTTTGTGTATTTAAAATGTACCAAAATGTACACTGGAATTCTGAAACTGATGACCAAATGGCTCAAGTTTGAGAAATCTTGCTCTGCTGATCAAAAATTGGACTTGTAAGAATAAAGAAAGCAATGGAATAAAGCAATATTTAAAATATCTAAGACTGAAACTTCATGACGAAATTTAACACTTTCCCACTGGCTTGAATCACCCATCTAATCACTAATTGCTGTCCTATCTCATCACTTATATCAGTCTTTTTACTAATAAAATTAATAAGTCACCTAGGAGACATTTATGCATGTACCACTGTTCAAGGTGGGAGGAACATAACACTTTCAAACCAGAGCCAACTAGCCACAAGACATAGGAAATACAGCCCCGTCTTGAACTGTGTCAAACACAAAAAAGTCATCAATCATTACCTTTGCATGTCACCAGAATATAGACTGATTATTCTTAGAACTGGTAAATAGGAAAGAAGGTTTAACCACTACATACCTTGATTTTTATATAAATCATATACTGGGAAAACTAACTGTTTTAAAAGACCAAGTTCTTCAGGGAAAGAGTCTAATCTATAAATGCAGAAATAATAGTAGAATGTTAATAATCGTCTAAATAAACTCACCCACTCCCCCATCTTAGGAAAAGAAAAATATCCCTCCAGACAATTTCTTTTTTTAATGATGAGCTTCTATTACTCACAAAAAAAGAAAAAGAAAAAGAAAATCCTGAATTACAATCAAACTGTCATCAGCAAATTGACTTTTAAATCTATGTACAATCCTTTTTGCCATTATTATAATGGAGCAGGAAAAATTGTAAAAAAACAGTTTTTACAATATGCAAGATAGTCTTTCATCTGCCAAAACATGGCCCTAGTTCATGACTTCTTTTTTAATAGAAATCACATTACAAAGCACTGAAGGTAGTGTTACATAAATTGTTTCACTCTATCTGCATATTCTGTAAAACATATGTGTGAAATTTAGTCTCCTGAATTAGTCGGGTAAGGTGGTACACACCTGAAATCTCAACACTTGGGAGGCTGAGGCAGGAGGCGCATTCCAAGTTTGAGACAAACTGGACTACAAAGTGAGCTCAAGGCCAGCCTGAACCAAACAGCAAGACCCTGTCTCAAAAAGACCAAAAAAAAAAAAAAAAAAAAAAAACTCCTATGTATTTACTCAGTATTTACATGGAAAACCAAACTGCAAAATCACTGAAAGCCCTGCAGAGGACAAAAGAGGCAGAAAGCTACAACTTTCCAGCATAATAATGGAACAGAATGCTCACCCATATTTTCCAAAAAGAGAAACAGTTGTTCCTCCAACAGGCACTGCTTTTCCTGGTCCATACACGTCCCATATGGTCAAGGCCACTTGGGCATTTCTGGGCAGGTCAGGGTACTTCACAGGCAGTTTGAGCCATTCATTCCAGCTACAGAAATAAAGTTGACATAAACACATATATATCTTTCAAATTAACCAATCACACGCAAAGATTCAACCAGAGGAAAAGGTTACAAAAAGATTAGATTAGTAGTCACCTTAGTCTTGCTACTTGAAATATAAGATATGAAACATTTCAAGAGAGCTCATAAAATGTAACACTGTTGTGGAACATGGTGATACATGTTTCCTGTAATCCAAGCACTTGGGAGGCTGAGGCAGGAGAATTGCTGTGAGTTTGAGGCTGGCCTGGGCTACAAAGTGAGTTCAAAGCCAGCCTGAACTACATAGTAAAACCCTGTCTCAAGAAGACCCAAAAAAAAAAAAAAAAAAAAAAAAAAAAAAAAAAAAAAAAAAAAAAAAAAGAAACAAAGAAAGAAAGAAAGAGAAGTGATATGTAACACTTCTTCATGATGAATGTAAACATGTGTTAATAAAAAAATAAATTACATTTTAATAAAGTCTTGAGATATAGCTCAATGTCAAGGTCCCAAATTCAATCTCCACTACCTAAAAGACAAAAGACAGAGGAAACAATTGCTAAAAAATTCTGAGAAAAATTTCAATGTGTTAGAAATTTTTGAACCAAATAGTTATTTTCTTAATTATGTCTGTCCCTTGATTGATTGATTGATTGATTGAGACAACATCTTGCTATATAGTTCAGGCTGACCTTGAATCCACTATGTAGCCCAGGCTGGCCTTGAATTCATGACAATCCTCCTGTCTCAGCTTCCTGAGTGCTGGAATTACAGGTATGTGTTACCAGGCCTGGCTTGTCCAGCACTTTTTAATATTATAAAGAAGTTACTAGTTTACTCCAGACAGACATGTAATATCTTATGTGAGATTTTTTTGGTTAGTAAAATTATTTCATTAATACTGTCAACACTTTAGCTATCAGTGCTTATGGTTTCAAAACATCTTGGAATATATTACCTCACTAAGGAATGTTTATCTTTAACAATATGGCAATGAGAGCACATTTCTATTCCCTAAACAGCAGATGGCATTTAAATTCTCCAAAATAAATAAATAAAAATAAATAAATCCCCCCAAACAAAGTGAGGTGTGGTGGCACACACCTGTAATCCCAGCACTCAGGAGGCTGAGGCAGGACTGCAGCAAGTTTGAGGCCAGTTCAGCCTACACAGTGAGTTCAAACTATAGTGAGATCCTATCTCAAAAAGCAAAACATAAGTACATAGATAAAAGATACACATATATTATTTGATACAAAAAGACTGTCAAAGAAATTGCAGTAGTATACTAATTGGTTTTGACAGTCAGAACATCAAAGCTAGGCTTCCACTGTCTCCAAAATACTGTTCCCATGCAGACAGGTCAGTAACAGGTAGAAAGAGGGTCCTACTTGTAAAGGCACAGCGTGATCATACACGTGGCCATGTCCTAGCTCTCGTGAACACTGTGAGCGCAAGCTCCTTCCTTAAGAGCACACAATCACATCTGATACTGACACAACTCAAGTGTTGAGAAATACTGCCTGACTGCTGCAGGAGCCCTATACAGTCTACTCAATAAACAGCACTGAGTGATCGGATTGAGGACCCACAGTACTGTTCTGGAAAAAGAACATGAGTGTATTCATTAACCTACATTTACCCAGCATCCCAAAAGTGTTTTTGCTAATGTATAACGCTGAATAAACCAGGAACCTAAAAAAAAAAAAAAAATCATATGGGAAAATAATAATAAAAATTTTATCCAAACAAATGACAACAGATCTGAGTTTCAGAGATCAGGGTAGACATATCAAAATAATATACTGACTACAAATATCAGTTTGTTTCTGTTCCGACTGCAATTGTAATACTTATATGTTTAATACCTTTTTTGTTTGAGACAGATTCTTGTTAAGTAGTCCAAGCTTGCCTGGAACTCTGTGCAGCCCAGGCTGGCCTCAGGTTAGCCTCAAACCCACAATCCTCTTGACTCAGCCTTCCAAGTGCTGGGAATACAAGTGTGCGCCACAATGCCCAGCTCAGATGTAGACTACTCTATCTAAGCATGTTACTGCTTTAAACTAACCAATGCTATGGGTATAAAATCAAGAATTGCCTCTGTAATCCATACTAAATTGTCCCTATTAGTAGAAATGGATGAACAATCTAGAATCTATGTTAAAAACAAAAATAAAAAAAACTTACTTCCATCTTGTACTAAAGGCCTTGTAGGATGTTCTCACTGGCAAAGCCAGAGGCTTCCCTTCTGCAAACACCTGACAGGTAACATACAGATCAGAGCAGGTCTCTTGGTACAGCCCTGAAAACTTCAACATCGGGTCTTCTAGGATGGCTTTGTAACTCTTCTGTTCTCTTTTCCCCTCCAAGCTTCCTCTGTAAACACAACAGTGATAATATTTTAGACATACATTTTTAAAGCACATACTGTACACAAAGACTAAGAAAAAGTTTGTATCTATCAAAGTACCACAAGACCACCTAAAGAACATTTTCCTGTAAATAAAATTAAAGTCACCTGTATATCTGATAAAGGTCTCGATCTATCTTCATCAACATATTTCTTTATGATAGTTTAATTTTATAGCCTTCCAGCAATTTTGGCTGGCTGGCTGGCTGGCTGGCTGGCTTTCTTTCTTTCTTTCTTTCTTTCAGGACTGGGGATTTAAACCAGGGACTCTGCACTGAGCTACATCTTCAGCTCTTCTACTCTCAAAATAGGGTCTCTCTATGTTCCTAAGCTGCCCAGGTTGAGCTGAAAATTGTGTTCCTCCTCTCACAGAACTCCATAGAGTGCTGGGATTATACAGCTACCACACACCACCAATTCAATCAAACTCCAAAAAGTCATCAGCTTTCCAGGTTTTAGTTTCATTTTTTTCAAACTGATCACCTATTTGACCATTTTTTTCCAACAAATGTTTGGAAACACAGGAGTAACATAGTAAACACAGGAGCCCAGCAATGAAAAACAAAATTACACTGCAAGAAAATGTTAAATTTCCAGGCATGGTGGTGCATGCCTATAATCCTAGCACTCAGGAGGCTGAGGCAGGAGGACAACTGTGAGTTCAAGACCAGCCTGAACTACATAGAGACTGTCAAAAAAAAAAAAAAATCACAAAAACAAAATCAAGCCAGGTGTGGCTGCATACCCCTGTAATCCCAGCACTTGGGAGGCTGAGACAGGAGGATCACTGCAAGTTCAAGTACAGCCTGGGCTACAAAGTGAGTGCAAGGCCAGCGAGAACTGCATAGTGAGATCCTGTCTCTAAAAGACAAAAACAAAACATTTTAAAGAAAATGTTAAGTCATTGGTGGTGGGGAGAAAAACATTCTTATGGTCTATTTTTTTAACTATGTGTATGTATTATCTGACTTTTACTTAAAATTTTTTAAAAGTACACTGTTACCAGTCATCACAGATATGCACATAACACTATTAAAGAGGTAGAACTATTTCTTGAACATCAAGATTATGTCAGAACCATGCTGGTCATTTGATATAATCTTTCTTAATTTTTGCATATTCTCATTTTAAAAAATGAGCAAGTAGAGACTAAAAGATCAAACTTATTTTCTAAAATCATCAGATAAGAGATACAAATAAAAACCAAGAAGGTCAAGGATCCCAAAGCCAATGTTCTTCCCACCATAGAAAGACAAAGTCTCAGAAGCACCCAGTCTGACCTTGAGCAGGAGCCTAGTGTCCCAGATATATACCTGAAGTAAGCAAACACTACACAAGACTGGAGTGAAGAGATAGGAAGATGCTTTAAAAAGAATGTAAAACATATACCATCTGTATCTTCAGCTGATACCCTGCACCACCTCGGGACTCTCCCTGGAAGGGAAATCTTCTCCACCTATAAAAGTGTTTCTGGTTTCTGTTTTGAAGTGATTACCGTTCTATTAGTTCTATTACCACTATCATTATTATTACATAAGTGAGATTTTATTATGTGCCACTATTTCAAAGAATGTTCTTTGTATTATCACCTGTAAAAAACCCTATTATGTGCTGTTGTATAATCTCCATCCAGCAAGGCACCTTGCTAAGTCTAGTGTTCATCCTTTAGGATTATTTCTATCAGACAGTACATATCACAACGAAGAACTATTATTCTTTGAGTGATTTCAATTATTCTTTAATCAGGTGGTTTAAAAAAGAACCAAAAACATATATAAAGATAAAGGGGCAAGATGATGCATCTGCAGAACTGCAAATTCACATAGGTAAAGCAAAGGGGGAGAAGCTAAAGATGAGAATGAAAGACAAGAAGCTAAAGATGAGATGAGCCCAATGAACACCACCACAAATTCAGTACAGACCCTGACATAAATAGTAGTTTGAAAATCTTTTAATTGAAATGAACTATGAAAATCAGGTAATCAGATTGTCTTTATAGTACTTTTGCTAATATCTAAAGAACATACCACAAAGGTGAGAGAGACTAAAGTAAGGAGACCAAGTTAGAAGGCTTGCCATCAAAACAGAAACGAAGAGAGTACCCTAGAACTGGAGATGGGGGAGAATGGAACAGATACAAGTACATTCAAGAAAATTGCGTGACTAACTGAATAGAGAAGGTAAGATATCTCATTATGACTCACAGTTTTATGTTTTAACAAACTTAATGGGTCCTGTGTATAATCACCAAAACAGAATGAAAGAAAATACAGGAAGATCAGAGAATAATAAGCTAAAGATGAGCTCAACGTCAATCAAGTTGTCTTAAGAGTGCTTTGGTACATCTGAAGCAACCAGGTCTTGTTGGGACTGATGTATTTACCACATATGTCAGACACACAGCCCTTTGACATGTATTTGTTGATATTAAATAAAAATAAGTAATAAATGTTAATTATGAATTATCCTGTGGTTAATAACTAATGAAGCTTTGACAGTACTTCCTATCCATCCACCTCCTAAGGATACAGTTTCCAGCTCTGTTACCTCAGTTCCATTATTCTCTTTTCAAGATGGCATGCTCGTAGCTCTCAGCTCTCTCAGAGGCTGAGACAGACGGATCATAAGTTCAAACTCTGACTGGCCACTTAGCAACTTTGTGAGACACGGTCTCAAAATAAAAAATGGCTGGACATGTATCTCAGTGCAAAGGCCCTGGGTTCAAGCTCCAGTATTACCAACGTTTGGGGCGGTGGGTACTGGGAATCAAACTTAGAACCTCATGCTTGCCAGATACTCTGTGTCACTGGGCTAACTCCCCAGCCAAACCAAACCAAATCAAACCAAAACAAACCTTTCAGTTAAACAGTGACGCCTGAAGGTTTTCCTGCCAAGACTCCTTCCCCAGATAGGCTTGGCCCCTTTGCAACTGACATCTTCATCTATCACCCCCTCTCAGCTTCTCTGCCTTAAAAATGTCAAACGAGCCTGTCAATCCATGCTTCTATCACTCCTATATTGTTACTATTACACTCATTTGCACATCTGAATCTCAACTATCGCCATCTACATGCGTGTCTGTCTCCCACTAGTCTGCGAAATCCATTTCACCTGCTAACTCTCTTCCAAAGTAAAGATCATCCTCCCCTTATTGAAGTCCCCTGCAGGACTTCACCTAAATTCTTCCATGTGTAATATGAGATAATAATAACCCCCTCAAAAGGTTGAGAAGCAAATTACATTGAACACTGTCAAATACTAGAACTATGATGGGGCGGGGGGTTGTTTTGCTTTGGGGTGGGGAGGTGGTACTGTTACAGGCAGTTGAGTTAGTTAGAAATATTATAGGCAGTCAGACAGGGCTAGGCCCTCGAAGAAGCCAGCACAGAGAACCAGATGTCTGGTGACCTTGGAGGAGACAAACACCTCTTGCTGGTCATATTTCAGGACAGAAGGCAAAACAAATACAAACACAGCTTTAAGTATAATCCTTAGGGATTAAATCTGGATCATCTTAAGAAGTCAGGAATCACCTTTCTAATCCCTAGGGAAGAGTCACTGCTAAGAATGCCCGCCTTCTGCGTGACTCGCTTCCCCCATCTGTTCCTAATTTAATCAATTTTACCTGAGCTATTAATCATATTGGTTGACCATAACTCTGTCCCATCTCATGCCCACCTGCCTTGCGAGTTCCCAGTTTTCCCCAGCTTTAGACCAACCTTACCTCATGGTTTTTACTCTATAAAACTCCTGAGAAAATACACAATCTTTGGCAACCCACTAGGGACCCCTGTCTCTCAGACAGAAACTTTCTCTCAATAAATATTTCTACTCTTAACCTCTGTTGTTCCTAAAATTCATTCTTTGATTTTAGGGAACACGAACTCCTATCAGACATATAGTAGGTCAGGAGTTTCATTCCCCTATATCAGCACCGGGAATCAAACTCAGAACCTCACGCCTGCCAGACAGACGCTGTGCCACTGGGCTAAATCCCCAGCCAAGATTTTTCTCCATGTTATGAGGTGGGGTGACGGGTAGGGGCCACCAAGAGCTTACTTATAATGCTGTCTTTCTCCCAGGGACCGCGTCCTCAAACTTTCTCCCCCAGACCCTCTACAACCCGCTTCCCTGTGCACAGCCTTCCTGCCGGCCCCCAGTCCCGGCTTTCGGGGAGTCAGCCCCTTCCTTCCCTCCCTGCGACTCACGGCCCTGCCTCCCGCGCTCCTGCCCAGCAGCCCCTCGCCCTGTCCCCAGGCTACTCTTACATCTTAAGCTGCACGTTGATGTCTAGGTCACAACTGTAGATATAGTGAAACTTCTCCGCTTCCCCCATGGTAACCAAGGCAGACGCAGAAACTGCAGCTGCAAACTGGACACAGGAAAGACGCTAGGAAGCAACAAGTCCAGCTTCGCTACACAGGCGCTTCCGACTCGCCCCTCCGAGGCCGGCTGCCAATCACTGCGCGGAGCGTAATAGGACGCGCCGGAACTCTCCGCCCAAGCGTCCTTACTGCGCATGCGTGCCCTGGAGCCATCTTTCTTAAGGGTAACTATGATTCCGGAAATAAAGCTATGCGGTTACATTTCAGGATTCCAGGGTTCCAGGCTTCCTGTCTTGTCAAAACTTTTTTTGCCCTTTAAGAAAGAGAATGTTATTTGCGCTTGAATTGTACTTGAAAGCGAGGCGGACAGATAGAAAGATCTAACCCCCCAACACACACACACACACACACACACGCGCGCGCACACACACACACACACACTGGGCGGTTTAGCGAATTAGCGATATTCTGTTCCAATGTTTTTTTTTGAAGTCTCCCCTCCCTTTTACACCACAGCCCTTTTCCCCTTTCATGCTTCAGCCCTTTTCTTTCTCCTCTGCACTAGAATCCCGTTTTCCTTCTCCTCCTTTCCCTGTTCCAACCACTGTTCTGTAATCTTCAATATATGTAGCTACTTACAAGAAGGAAGGAAAAAAAGAAAAAAAAAAGGAAAGGAAGAAAAAAGAGAAGGGACAGAGGACTTAGCTGAGTGCAAAGATCCTGAGTTCAATCCCCAGTAGCACACACACAAAAATTAAAAATAAAATTTAGAATTTTGTTAAGTTTAATGACACTGGCCTTTCCAAAATGGAGATTTGGTCACAGATTTGCTATTGCAAAGATTTTTCTCTTTCTACACTAAAGAGGAGGGAAAGTTTGGACAACCCCCCCAAAAACTGAGTTTCTTTTCTGGCACTACCAATACTTCTACTGTTTTGAACAAAGTGCTATAGTGCTTGTGCACTCTGTATATTCAGATCCAATGTAGTTTTCAAGACACAACACTAGTTAGAACCTAGAAACTTCCAGAACACAGATCTCTGAACACTCTGAGTTCCTAGAATGCTTATATTTGTTATTTAATATAAGCTGAAGTTGTAATCTTCATTTCTGATTAAATGTAAAACTTTAAATACAAGAATAGTATGCCATACACTTTTGTAGCTTTCTCTTCTCACAGTCTGATACACTGCTAAATTTAATAAAGTCCTACTTATTGTTTATTATTGATGACATTGAATAAAATTCTCCATTTTCTGTATATTTATTTCTAAGTGCCACATTTTAAGAAGGACATCATCAAAATAGGATTGCAGTAATACTGAGGAGTCACAAGAAAAAACTTTCAAAGCAAAGAAAAATTGACGAATGCACAATATTTAGCCAAAGGTAAGTTCTCAAATGTATTTGTTGAAGAAAAAAAAATTGTACAAACAAAAGTTTAACAATATAGGCATAACAAAAACGTGATTACTGACCTGTAATTGAACATGTAACCAAAAGATCAGATTGGATTTGTTCCTAATGACAATTGTCATTAAATGATTGAAATTTAATTTCAATGTAATTTCACCAGGGATTCGGCTCAGTGGCTCAAGTGCTTGCCTGGTAAATGTGAAGTCGTTGGTACTGGAAAAAAAAAAGAAAAAAGAAAGGAATGTAATATCTACAAATAAAAAACTCTCTAATCATTGAAATGGAAATCTATAATCATCAGCATAAGGTAGCAGTAAGATAAATTGTCACAAGTGTTCTATTTGTGGCATAATTTCAGCAATAAGTGTGAGGTTTGATGCAAAACAGATTTTCCAAACCAGTGAAATCTTGATAGTGTGAAAAGAACTAAATTTTCTGATTCTTCTGCTTACTTGAATTATTCTGCTGCTTTACTTCTTTTACCAACACTGGATTTAGGATGGCCAAGAGTGCATGTTCCAGCAGAGCAGTGGCATGGCGTGGCATGGCCCAGTGTGGTGTATACCTCTCTGCAGGTGTTATAGCAGCACAAATCAACAACTAAATCTTTAGTTCAATGCAACCACACCCTGGAAGCAGCCTGTATGTCCATTAACCAAGGAATGGATAAAGAAAATATGATATTTACACACAATGGAGTACTACTCTGCCATAAAAGATAAATTTGAGTTATCTATGGGAAAGTGGATACACCTTGAGACCATATTGTTAATTAAAATATGTCAAACACTGAAGCTTAAATATTGCATGGTTTCTCTTATATGAGAAACCAAAAATATAAATAAAAAGCAAAACAAAAGAAAGATGATAGTATTACAGATAGAATATTGGGACTGAGGAATGCACGTCCCTCCACCCACTTGATCTCAGCCACTACCCTAGGAACATTCTGTAGAACCCTCGACCAAAGCACATGCTCTGCCTTTGTTTTCTCTCTTGCTCTTGAGCCTGAAAGCCTGCTTTTTTTGTGCAGTGTGAAGTGTTCCTTTTCGATCATCCTAGCACCATTTCTCTGTTAATGCCTTTAATAAACATAGCTGTTTTTCCCCCACCATTGGGTGTTTGCTTTGAAATCTTCACTTGCCATACACAAGAATTTGGAATCTACCTGTTGAATTCACCACACAGTTACACAGAAAGTAGGGAGATAGATCTTTCTCAGATGGGCATTTGATCAGGAGGTGGAGGCAAGAAGGGGAGGGAAAGGGAATGGAAAAAGTAATCACATACATGGACCAACTATACAAAAGGCATTTAAACATTACACACTGCAAACACATACTAATAAAAACAATGGAAAGAATTAAATTTTTTAAAAATGTTCCATTGACTATGCTAAATACTGTACTACCCTCTTCAGTGTCACTAGGGAGAAACTGTCCTATCCATATGCAGTATTACTTCTAATATCCCTTCTATGTCATCTTGCAGTCCTCCTATAAAATCACAGGCCAGAAAGAGACTTATTTAATTTATCTTGTAAATGTTACATAATGATAGTGACTTTAGACATTACTGAGAACACAATGAATATGCCCTGGTCCCATACTCTGTTTATCTGTAGTTTTGATCTCTGAGCAAAGACATGGCTCTTATTTTTTGCATGCTTTTTATGGGCTTGGCCCGTGTGCCTTTCCACTTGTGTATGAATATGCAGTCATGGAAAGGTTGCTGACCCACTGCTCAGATTCACATCTCTGAAACAAAAGTAAGAGGAAATCCAAGTCCTTGAGTAGATAGATAGCAATTACTGGCATAAGTAATTCTTCCAGATCCCTGACTTCATGGATGTGGTGCATGCCTATCATCCCAGCACTTGGGTGGCTGAGGTAGGAGGATCATTGCAAGTTCAAATCCTGCTTGAACTACATAGCTAGGTGTTATCTCAAGAAATACAATGATCACTGTTTTTCTCTCAATGCTTATTTGAAGATACCAGCTCGAGTAATGTACCTTCTCTTTTCCTATATTCTTCAGCACATACCTTTGCTTTTAGCAGTAGTAGAACAGTTGACATTCTTTGTGGTAGTTGTGTTCCACAAAGCTGTAGTGAACACTGAATTAACAACTCTTGAAACTGCTGCAGGGGAAATAAAGGATTATGTTCCTGTGAACCTCTTGTTACAATATTTTTATTAAACGATGACTACATAAACTTATTTTATGTGCATTTTTGTATAAAGACATCTTATTTAATATATTCTGTGGTTAACTTCAGTCTAGTAGTCAATGGCACTATCCCTCATGCCTCAGGGAAGCTTTCCTAACACAAGTCTTTTCTCTGTAAGACACTTCACCATCTTTTATGCTTGGGGACACACCAGATAGCACGCCAGCACCTTGCTTAAAGCCCACTTAAAAATACTGAAATCACCATTGTAAAGTATGGAAAGGCAAATACAGGACAATCAATAACCCATAAGAAGGACGCCTGCTCACAGAATGAGAGTCAAAGGATGCATAGAGCGCTTTTATTTGACCTCAGCTTGGAGCGCACATGGCAGGCATAAACTTTTGCCACTCAGCACAGTCCACACATGGCTGTCAGCACGGGGATGCGGTTGTAAATAGATTTTGCCAAGTAGGTGAACTCTCAGTCATGGAACCTGTGCAGATTGAGAATCAGCTGCCTCTGTTCTCAGAGGGGAAGCGAACACTTGTGCAGGTCAGAAAGCATGTGGTTCACCAAGGGATCTTACTGAAATGAAGGCTCTGACTGAAAAGGTGTGAGCCTGTTTGAGAGGCCTGAATCTTCCTTTCTCAAGAATGAGACTGTAACTGCCTTGAGCAACATTTATTTGTACCACACATTCCTTTCATCAAGAGACACAGAAATGTCATCTTATAGCAAATAAAGTGAATTGCAAAGGGTAATACTGAAAACTCATTGGTGCATGGCTACAGTCTACAGAAGACTTCATGGAGAAGAAGAACTTCAGCAATGCAAACAGGGACCTAAGCAAATTTATGATTGAAGGATCCTAGACAGGTATGATCTGCTTTCACTGCTCTATTTTTCCCTTTATCCATCCCTATCCCAAATGTCTTTGAGTTTCTCAAAGGTCATCCCTCAAGTGTCATTTTAAGCTCCTTAAAAGAGGCACGGACTGGGTATGGTGGGATGTGCCCATAATCCCAGAACTCAGGAGGCTAAGGCAGGAGAACTGCGATGAATTCAAGGGCAGCCTGGATTATGTAAGCAAATTCAAGGCTAGCCAGCACTACATAGTGATGCTCTATCTCAAAAAACAGAAACAAAAACAGGCAGGGGTTTCTAAAAAGCTCTGTTGAGAGATTATTCCATCCTTTCCACCATGTTTATATTCTATCTATCTATCTATCAATCAGAATCTACATATCTATCTATCTTCACTCCAAATCCTTCAGTGGCTCAATGGTTAATCACATATGACAGAATAACAACCAGGCTTTCTCACTTTTAATCATTCAGATTCTTACTTTGTCTCATTTCATTCTATTTTAAACAACTGCTTCCCACAGTGGACTCTCCTTTTGAACTCCAGATAGCTGCAATCTTCTGTACCAGCTAGATTTCCACACACATTTGTTACTTATGTTCTATCCTCTCCCTACATGTTGTCCTCTTTTATCATTCTCTCACTGACTTCAAGAGCCATCTCATTGCAATTATCCCCCTTGGTCTTCAGTCACAAGTCGACCAAATTCTAGAAACCCCACAGTTATTGGCATGGTATATGTGTGCATTTGTTATCAGGAGGCAGGAATCAAAATTAATTTATCTTTGTATTTACCTTAGCACAACAGCATGCACACTTATTGCACCTACCGTACATTAGCTTTTTTGACAAGTATTTCTTGAGCATCTGTTGTGGGCCAGACATAGAGAAGGAAAATAGACAGATGAGTACAGATTCTGTCCTCTCTGAATAATATCAGAAAGAAAACACAAAACTACACCAAGTCTAGTAATGAATTGGTTTAATAATGTGGGTACATTCCTATAAATGCAATGCTGGGTAATGTTGTTATTGCGGGAGCCAGGGATATAGCTCAGTGCATAAGTGCCTGCCTAGGCAATACAAGTCATGAGTTCAATTCCTGATTATACCCACAAATATTGTCATTGTGCAAACACCACAGAATTAGCCAAATCTTCATGGTGTAGCCTGCTGTATACCCATGACTCATATATACAAATACACTATTGCTCTTAGGGCCATAAGAAATAAAGTGATATTAAATTAAATGATGCAATCAAGAGATGCTAGGAAACATGAACCATACAAGGCTGCTATTTTTCTAGCATTCATACTAGTTTACAATAAAATAGTTTTATAAGTAAGAGTGTATTCCAAATAATAATATTGCATTATAGTAAATACATAAACCAGTATTATAGTTTCTATCATCATTGCCAAGTATTACATACTATTTGGATTTTTACATGCTATACTTCTATATAATTCACAATATGGTGTAGGTTTGTTTATACCAGTATCATCACAAACACTTGATGAATTACAGACCTGACCAAATCCAGCATTTTTGATTGGTTCATTGTCTAGCGCTTGGACTGGTGACATGAATGCTATACCTGCCTAGGAGTGGAGCCAGCATACAATGTAATGGTGGGAAGAAGGTGTGTCTCTTTCTCTCTTTCCAGTTCATGCCTTGCTGTTTGCAGCCAGCCATGAATGGCAGCCCACCATGCTACCCTGCAACTTGGAGCCAACTCAGTATGGACTGAAACCTTGCAGAACTGTAAGAAATAAACCTTTCCTTCCCTAACTTTGGATGTCAGGTATTTTGTCTCTACAATGAGTAAAAGGTAACTAAGACAATTATGCAGCAACATTATTAAGGACTAGGACATCACTATTTAGTGAGAATTTTTCAGTTCCATGATAATCTTGTGGGACTATCATCATATATGTGTGTCATTTACTGATAAACTGTTATGTGTTACACAAATGTAGTTGAGCTTCATTATTCATGGATTCTTTAATTTGTGAATTTTCCAAGTTTCCAAAATTTGTGTATAGTAGCAAAGTTTTTTTGTAGTTATTCACAGACATGTACAGAGCAACAAAGGATTTGAA
Organism: Hydrochoerus hydrochaeris; assembly: GCA_004027455.1. Lineage (NCBI taxonomy): Eukaryota > Metazoa > Chordata > Mammalia > Rodentia > Hydrochaeridae > Hydrochoerus > Hydrochoerus hydrochaeris. The sequence continues at coordinate 516,932 of PVLA01000071.1, forward strand.
CATCTCAATGTGTATGTTTCAATGAAGATCAAACTTTGCCTGATTCAGTGCTCATAATATTTTGAGCCCTTTTCTTTTTAGAATATTTTTGCATTTTTTCTTTTTTTCATTTTGTGTCTTGTTGGGGATTTTTGCTGCTTAAAATGACCAACTATAGTACACAGCAGTCTGATCTTACCAAGTATAACAAGACAATGACATGCATTATGGAGAAATTAGTTGTGTTAGATAATTTCTCTTTAGGCATTAGGTACATCACACTTAACCAGGCTTGTAATATTAGTGCATCAAAAACTCCACAGTTTAAACAAGTTACAAAAGAACATCAATACACATAAAGCAAGGCTATGCATAATACATCATTTAATGAAAACATGACCAGTGACTTGCAGAAATCTTTCATTGTAATTCCCCTAGAAGTACTGTCTCAGTGTTTGTTAACTTAATGCTCACAACTACTGTATAGTACATAACTTTAACAACAAAAATCGCTTTAAATAGCTATGATAAAGCTGGGAAGTAATGTTCCATGGGGACATGTCAACATAGTACTTTACAATTATGGTGACCAGGTAAGGCAAAGAGAAGGGCAGAGAAGACATTCTTGGTTCCTCAAGAGAAGATAGCTTAAGCCGAGCGTGGGGGCTCACGCCTATAATCCCAGCACTCAGGACGCTGAGGCAGGAGGATCATTGTGAGTTCGAGGCCAACCTAAGCTACAAAGTGAGCACAAGTCCAGCCTGAACTGCATAACAAGATCCAGTCTCAAAAAGACAGAGAGAGAGAGAGAGAGAGAGAGAGAGAGAGAGAGAGAGAGAGAGAGAATGGTTTGAAAGAGATATAACACAATGGAAAGGGTGGGTGTTAGTTTGCCAGGGCTACCACGATGAAGTAACATAAATGGGGTGACATAATAAAAATGGACTGCCTCATTGTTCTGAAGGCTCAAGAGGTCACAGGGCAGGTTTCTTGCTGGTATAATAAGCAATAATCTGATCCATTCTATTCCTTTAGCTTTGGGTGGTTTGATAGTAATCTTGTGTGTTTTGTTTTTATCTTCACTAGCACGTGGGGTTCTCCATGTATTTGTTTAGGTCCAAATTCCCCGTTTTGGAAAGATTCCTGTCAAATTAAAAGTGATAGTTTGCTATTTAGCTTATAAATAGGCAGCTAATAAGGGATGGAGCCTGAGATAGACTCGGGCTGGTCAGCCTTACGAAAAACAGCAAGTTCACAGGGGAAGGATTAACTCACACTATTCAGATCATTAATCAGGAATACAGAAAGCAGCTCTAGTTTTCTTTTTTTTTAAATTTTATTTTAAAGAGATTAAAACAAAAGAGGACAGAACAAAGCAGATCAGAACAGAACAATGTAAGCAACACAGCACTTCACAACAAGACAATTGGATATTAACAGTAGCTACCATAATGTTTCTTCCTTTGAAATAGTTGAGCATAACTTCACACACAGTAATATCAAACATAACAAAATAGTATAAAACCATTCAAGAGAATGAAAGTATTACAGGGCATTCTGAACCAAATAACAGAAAATGAACAATGGCTACTACAATATCTCATTTTCCATAAAGAATTTGTTTATACTATCACACATATTAAAATCCAATAAGACACAACATGATAGAACCAATGGTAATAGAAGAACAAAAGCATGTTAGGACTTCAAAGCAAGATGATATTAAATCAGCAATGGCTGCCATATTGTCTTGTTTTCTTCAAAGTAGCTGTTCATACCATCACACATAATAAGATCAAATAACACAGAATAAAACCATTCCAACTAATGAATGAAAACATTATAAGGCTTCAAAGCAATGTAATGGGGAATCGTGATTACCATAAAGTCTTATGTTCTCTTACCATTTCTTACACTAGGGAGACTATACAGTATTTATACATATGAGCTTGATTTATTTTGCTTATGATTATGGTCTCAAGTTTCACCCATTTATTTATAAATATCTCAATGTGATCATTTTTTATAGCTGAGTAGTACACCATTGTATAAAAATACTACAAGTTTTTTACCTATTCCTCGGTTGATGGGCACTTAGGTTGTTTCCAAGATCTGGCTATTACAAATTGTGCTGTTATAAACATGGGTGCACATATATCACTGTGGTATGATGTTTTCAATTCTTCTGGGAATATGCCTAGGAGCTGGGTCAAATGGGACTTCCAATCCCAGCTTTTTGAGGAATCTCCAGACTGACTTCCACAATGGTTGCACCAGTCTACACTCCCACCAACAGTGCAGAAGAGTTCCTTTTTCCCCACCGCCTCTCCAGCATTTGTTGTTGGTAGTTTTCTTGATCCTGGCCATTCTTTCTGGAGTGAGATGGAATCTCAGTGTGGTTTTTATTTGCATTTCTCTAATGACTAATGATGATGAACATTTTTTCATGTATTTATTAAGAGCTCTAGCTTTCTAGAGAGCAAAACAAGTTATAACAGAATTTCAATATAAATAAATTTTAAGTACTGTGTGATGGTGGTTAAATGAAAGGTTTTATTTAGCATCCTACATTAAGATTATTGGTTAGCTATGGTCACAGCTAGTTATCACAATGAGGAGAGATCAAGATAACTGCCTATATTCATTCTGTCAGAATTTTCTAGTGAATAGAGAAGCAAAAAGTAAAAAAAAAAAGATAAGAACAGGTTTATTGAGGACATGGAAAGGAACACAAAACCCATGGCAGTTGGGCTGTCTCCTTTGACTGGATACAGAGAGGCAGAGGGTTATATGACCTCTGATCAGAAGTGGAGCATGGGGTGGACATTGATGGTGTGTGAGGAACTGATTGGGATTTTCTTTGTGTACAATCAAGAAGGGGAGTTGCAATTAGAGCTAAAGAAGAAGAAGGGAGTGGTAAGCGTTTCCTCTTTGACCTTCTGCCACATTAGACCACCACCATGATTGTACAGTATAGGAGAGCAAGAACCTTTTATTCCCATCTTTGTATTGTTAGGAAAAAGGTGAAGACTGTCTCTTACTACTTCCTGCTGGATGGGGACATTGTGTTAGGGACTAAGGGGTTGACAGGATTATGGTTGATGCCCATGTAGAAGATGGTACCAAGTGTTTTAGCCAGGACAAGGAGTTAATCATTGGTGAACGTTCACATCCTAGATTGGAGAAATAAAAAACACAAGGTGTTATGAGGAGGCAGATCACTATCATAATTAAATGACCCAAGAAAGGTAGAAAGAAAAGTGCCCTTGATTAGAATGTGTCATTCCATCAGGGCCATGGTGAGGAAGAATCTGAAAAAGAAGCAGGGAGTTGGGAGGGGTGAAGTTATGGGAGGCAATTATTTTCCTATGTGAAAAGGTAAAAGTAAAAGTGTAGGTAGGATTTGTCTTTGGTCCAGGGGTTGAGCTGGAGAGAATGGGAAGCATGAGAAATGTAAGACCTGATAGTTGAATCATGTTTGGGAAATTATAAAGTAGGGATGGGGAGGGCTGTGGCTATGTCAGTATAAGGGATATGAGAGCCTAGACCCAGGGTGGGTCTCATGTAAGGGATTAGGAACCAAATAAGATAACAAAACATGATCTAGCCTCCAAGTTGTGGCTGTGGGTCCTTGGTGAGATGGAGATGAGTCAGAGATAGGAGATGTGATGACCATTCAGGATGTGTCGAGTAGTTAGGGTTAGTAGGGCACTGCTTAGCTTGAGTGACATGGAACCAGAGTGGAAGTCTAGCAACCTTGACTGCCATTGGATTTCTGAGGAAGACCAGGTAGGGCCACTCCACTTTGGTTGTTGTCTTGTTGAGGGATCTGAGAAATAAAGGCTGGAGTATTATCTGACTGGATACTATGACATAGACCAAACCTTGGAATGATTTGTTGTAACAGGACTTTAGTAACTACATCAGCAGTCTCCCTGGCTATGGGAAAGGCTTCTATCCATCCTGAAAAAGTACAGACAAAGGTAAGAAGATATTTGAAAGTTTTGTGGCAGGGCATGTATATAAAATCTATCTGCCAGTCCTGACCAGGGGTGTGTCTGTGAAATTGATCAGTAGGAAAGGAAAGGGGTGGTATGTGTCTCTGAGGAGAGGTCCGGTAGAGATGAGTATGTTGTTGAGACCTGAGAGTGTCTGGGTTAGTCTACATAAACACAAACGAATCCTGACACTCAGGCTGTAGGGGAATGGTAAAAAAAAAAAAAAGGCATCTTTAAGATCTAGGACTAGAAAGTGAGTATGAGAGGGGGGATACAAGAGAGCATAGTATAAGAGTTTGACACCACAGTGTGAATTGGGGTGATGATGTCATTGATTAACACACAGGATATCTATCCACAACACTAAAGACATAGAATATTCAGCCAAGGGCCTGAATCCCACAGCAATATCCTGCAGGAGTCCAGATGAAGACCCAGAGCTCATGACAATGCCTCCTACAAGTCCAACTGGAGGTCTAGAGCCCACAAGAGGGACACACTCCTGTCTGTTTTATAGATCTGTGCTGGGAAGGCCCAAAGGTCAGTGGTGGAAGCTATGCCAGTGGTGTTAAGGAGCTGCTGGTAGATTGAGGGTTCTACACTGGAGCTGAGAAGTCATGCTCATAATAAAGAACTGGGCTGTCCAGAAAAGCACCACCACTACCCTCAGTGATACAGAGGCCCTGAGCTCCTCCAATGATAAGCATAGTCAAGTACATGCCAGAAAGCCAGCATGATGAGTTTGTCTTGGAGATTAAATGGTACACGCCTTCCCTTCCAGAGCCAGGCAGCAATGCTCAATGTAAGGACCAGAGCTCCCCCAAAGTGAACCACAGCCACTCTCATCAACAAGGTCCCAAGCTCCTCTGATGACAATGGTTGAACTCACATTGCGGAAGCTAGTCATGATGAGCTCCTCCCAGAGAACCAATGGCTCAAATGGCAACAGGTAGGAAAAACCACAACACCTCACTCTTCTCCTCTACATCTCTATTTAAAGTCATCAGGCAGTTGCTTTATTATCCATCAATTGAAGTCTTGTCCAATCTCTCCTTACCCCAAGGGATTTTGTTTAATAAATTTTAGCATCATTTTGAGCAAGTGGCAACGTAGGTGGAAGCATATTTGTTAAATCTATAACCCAAATAAACCTTGATTAAATGATTTGAAATTGCAAAAAAAAAAGGGAAAGAGAAAGACTGTTGAGCTCAAATAAAAAGGAACAGCTATTTACAGAACAGACAAATGGACTTACATGGATAGATGATCTGCACGGTACAAAAAGACTGGACAGAGGAGCTAAGATGGCCAATCAGTAAGCAAAAAAATAAAGAGCCTCCCAGGGAGAAACAACTCATATGACAGAATAAAACATCCTGGAGAGACCCAGACAGAGGGAGATGGATCCTCTTGACACAGGAAGAAACTAAAAGGAAAAAAATCTGGTGAAACATGCAGTCTCTGGGCTACCACTGGAACAGCTAAAATTAGTGGCCATGGCACTTTCACTGCAACCTGCCAAGTCACCTAAACTTGTGCCCACAGTGACCTGCTGCGACCCACTGTGACCTGCTGTGACATGCAGAGGTTGCCTGAACTCGCTCCCACGGCAACTCACAGGAGTGCAGTTGCACTGCAGTTGGGGGTTGGTGAACCCAACAGAGAATGGAGCCCGGAGAGGCCTCCATTAATCCTTGATAAGTAATGGAAATAAGACCCCCCCCACGGGAAGGGGTGACCAAATGGACAACATGTTGGAATTGGGCACGAGGAACCTAAACTAGGAACAACAGTGACTTCATTTGGTTGCTCCCTCCCAAGAGCAGATTCATGGGATTTGCTTGGCTGGGTTAAGCCCCTGGAAGGGACCCAATAAGCCATCCCAAAATGATTCCCTATGCCTAGCACACACTAACCTGGTGAAGGCCCCTGAAGGTTGATTGGCCTGGTGGGGAGGGGCCAGCATACACAGCCGCTGCTTACACTTCAGTGACAAGAGCAAACAGGAGAGGGCACAATCCCTCACCAGCATGCTTCAGAAGACCCATAACCAACAAAGTAAGGGGCTGGGACCTCCACTATACACCTGTATGGAAGAAACCAAAAACAGGACAAGAGAAAGAAACAAGAAAAAGCCCCCAGCCCCCAACCCTGAGAACAGTGATCCAGGAGAGGGAAATACAAAAGAGACTGAGGGCAGCAAGCTTGCAACATCAGACATGGCATCAATGGACATTAAGAGATAGCTTCAGGACCTTGTAGACGAGCTCAAAACTGAAATATTAAATCAGGTAAAGCAAGATATAAGTAGATTAACAAAAAAAATGCTAAGCACCTCTCAAGAAGATACAGATGGAAGAAGGGAGGAACTCAAGAAAAGGAGAGGAACGTTCTATAAAGAATATAAAGAAAACTTAGAATATATGAAGCAAATTCAAAGAGATTATCAGGAAATTAAAAACTCCATTGAAAGCTGGCAAAACTGTTTGAAAGAACCTAAGGATAGACTATCAAAACTTGAAGACAAGTTTGCAACATGTGATCATGAAAGGAAAGATCTCTTAAAAATAACAAGGAAACAGGCAGCAACAATACAGAGGCTAGAAAATGACAAGAGATAATGTAATTTAAGAATAAGAAATATAAGTGAAGAAGCAGGAAAAAATGGGAAGTACAAAGGCTATTCATGGAAATAATTAAGGAAAACTTCCCAAGCATAGGAAAGGAAAATGATATTCAGATATATGAGGCATACAGAACTCCAGCCACCTACAACTAAAACAGAGCTACACCCAGACATATAATAATCAAGATACCAGAAATTCAATATAAAAACAGAATATTAAAAGCCATCAGAAAAAAGAAACAGATCACTTATAAAGGAAAACCCATCAAGATCATGACAGACTTCTTGACACAGACCATCAAATCAAGAAGAGTTTGGAGTAAAGTATTCTAAGTCCTGAAAGAAAATAACCTCCAGCCTAGATTGATGTACCCTGCAAAACTGTCACTAAAAATTAATGGAGAAACAAGATGCTTCCATGACAAAGAGGAACTGGGGGAATTTGTGACCACCAATCCAACCCTGCAGAGAATACTGAAGGACATTCTAGAGAGAGATTAAAAAAAAAAAACAAGGATTTCAGGAACAGTGGCAGAAAAGCCTCAATGAACAGGGCAGGCAGTAGAATGAAGGCTAAAAGTAGATAAACAATGACAGAAAAATAACACAGCAAAAATGAGGCAGAGAAGATTGGCTATAATCTCTAACATAGATGGCCTTGATACATTAAAAAAAAGGCAGAGTAGATCAGGAAATAGGGTCCATTGAGATGCTCTGTATAGGAACTATAAGCAACCTGAGAGAGGGTTTATGGACCAAAAATCAAATATGAGAAAATAATGCTCTATGTGACAGGGATCCAAAGAGAAATAGGAGCAACTCGACCACCACCTGCAGATAGGATGGAAAGACAGGATACTTAAGTGCAGTAGAGAACTACTGAGCTATAATGAAGGAAAACCTTGAGGCTTTTGTAGGTAAAGGAATACAACTTGAGATCAAGTCTAGGAGTGAGAAGGTTTGGAAACACTTAGATAAATAGCAGGTTGTCCCCCCCAATCTAAAAACTGAGGGAGTTGGTGGGACCCAAAATGCACAGCACCATGTGGGAGTGAAAGGGGAGGAATACTCTAAAAAAAAAGAAGGCAGAGGATGTTGTTAATAGTGTATCAGGATTTAAAACCCACATTAATCACACCACTCTGTTTAGATGGATTATGTTCTGCTCCAGTTTATCTACTTGTACTAGGTTTGAGGGCACAGACAGTTATCCCAAAAATAGCAGGATATAGTATGGCAATCATCCTTAATTTCCTATTAACTTAATCTGAAGCTCTGTAAAACTTACACTGTTTTACTATGACTGATCTTAATTGAATCTGGTTTGTTAGATTGCTGTTTTGTATTGATAGATTTTATTCAAAGCTGTTATGATTGATAGTATCAAGTCTGAGAGTATAGGCAACTACACCAGAGATGATAAGATTCATTAAGATACCCACTCTGGTTTCATTATTACCTGCCTTTGAAGTTTTACATTGTCTACAATGTTTTATTTTTACTAACATTGTTATGTACTGCTATATTCAATTATCCTACTATATTCAATTATGCTAGATGATATAGATCTAGTACTGCAGTTAATCTTTGGATCCAACCCTTTCTCCCAGAACCATGGATTACCATGCTGGCTGGATGAGAGACTCAGGAACCACTCACCCAAACAGAAGATCTCAGCAGGTTCCAGTCAGTGTGGTGAGTTTGCCCCTAAAATAGAGGTCTGCAATAGGTAAATAGGAGTGGAAGTGAAACTCCCTCCAATGGCAAGACTTTGGCGAACCTGGTAAGAGAGTGGGTAATCCCCTCCTCCACACAGAGAACATCAGACAGGTTGGGGAGTGCACCAATAATGTCCCCCTAACTTAGAGAAAATTAAAAGAGCTTATGAGACCCCCAATGACACAGTAGGGCCTCAACTGACCCAAACCCTATAGCCAAGGAGATCTAGTGACTGGCGACAACCTGAAGATATAGCAACAGCAGGAACTAAGAGTTGACCTACATCAATACTTCTAGGCTAGTTAGCCCAGAAAGAATATAGGACTCACCCAAAAGGCCCTGTAAGTGGAATTCAGGTGACTGGATCTCCTCTTCATTGTAGTACCCAGCAATTTGACAAACATTACCACACAGGAGGACCCTACAATTCATATTACAGACAGTTGTGACTTTGGGATAGAAAGACCATGTATTTACCCAAAAGGTGAAAATGACTAAACAAAAAGGCAAAATGCAATCTCAAACATCTGGCCCATCAGGAGCAAGTATATGCCACAATGAAATACAGGACTTCAAAAGTCATACACCAAAAATCTCTGAAAAGATAACAAATGAAGTAAAGAAACAAATCCATGAGGCTACAGAGGAACACAAATTATAAATAATGTCTTATGTAAAGACAGAAATAACAACCTTAGTAAATGAGTTGCTCAACATAACTACAGAAGAAATAGATAAAAAAAATACAGGATCATGGAAAATTGATTGAAACTTTGAATGAACAGTGCAGAAAACAAGCAGAATCCATGAAACAAATTCAAAGAGATATACAAGAAACAAAAAATTGTATTGAAAGCTGGCAAAACCCTTTAAATGAGGCTGAGGATAGAATTTTGGACCTTGAGGACAGGATCACAGATAGCGATCATGAAAGGGTAGAACTTATAAAAACAACAAAGCAGCATGAAAAGACAATCCAGCAGCTTCAAGATGATGCCAGGAGAAACAATATAATATTAATAGGCATCAGTGAGGAGGCAGGAGACAATGCAAATGACATATCTAAGCTACTCACAGAAGTAATTGCAGAAAATTTCCCAAACATGGGGAAAAGTCTGTTATACAAATAAGTGTGGCATATAGAATGCCAAACAGTCATAAACAACATAAATCTACACCCAGGCATATAATAATTAAGATCTTATACATACAGCATAAAAACAGAATACTAAAAGCTGTCAGAGAAAAGACACAACTCACCTATCAAGGAAAGCCTATTAGAATCATGGCAGACTTCTTAGCACAGACCTTCAAGTTAAGAGGATCTTGGAGTGAAATATTTCAAGCTCTAAAAGAAAACAATTTTCAACCCAGACTGATGTACCCAGCAAAGTTGTCTTTCAAATTTAATGGAGAAACAAGATACTTCCATGACAAAGAACAACAGAAGAAATTCATGTCCACCAAATCAACCTTAGAAAGAAAACTAAAAGACATACTAGACAGAGATAAAAACAACCACAATCTCCAGAACAACAGCAGAAAGCAATCATCATGCTGGACAAGAAATTAAGCAAGGGAGAAAAGCAGCAAACCAACAATAGGAACACAACATGGTAAAGTCAAGCCAGTGCATATCAGTAATATCCATAAATGTAAATGGCCTCAATTCACCTATCAAAAGAAATAGATTGATGGAATGGATCAAAAAACAGGATTCCATGATATGCTGTATACAAGAAACACATTTGACTCAAAAAGAAACTCATAGATTAAAAGTCAAAAGATGGAAAACAGTATTCCATGCAACAGGAATCCAGAAAAAAGCAGGGGTAGCTATTCTGTTTGCAGACAAAGTGAACTTCAAACCTAAAAGAATTAAAAGAGATAAAGAAAACCATTACATACTTATTAGTGGAAAACTACAAGAGGAAGAACTAACAATTATAAATATATATGCACCAAAAATAGGAGCACCCAACTATATAAGACAAATACTTATGGACATGAAAAACCAAATACACAAGAACACAATTATAATAAGAGACCTTAACATCCCACTGTAACAAAAAGATGGGTGAACTAGACAAAAAGTCAGCAAAGAAATAATAGAACTTAATCATACCTGTGAGCGAATGGACTTAGTGGATGCTTACAGAGTGTTCCACCCAAATACATCAGAATATACATTGTTCTCAGATGCACATGGGACATTCTCCAAAATAGACCATATATTAACCCATAAATCATTCTTAACTAAATGCAAAGGGAGTGAAATTATCCCATGCGTAGTATCTGATCATAGCACACTAAAATTGGAAATCAATGACAAAAACACCTGAAAAAACTGCATAAATACATGGAAATTAAACAACAACATTCTGAATAACCAGTGGATTACAGATGGAATTAAAGAGGAAATAAAACAATACCTACAATACAATGAAAATGCAGATACAACATACTGGAACCTATGGGATGCAATGAAAGCAGTCCTAAGAGGGAAATATATAGCAATAAATAGTCACATCAAGAAAATGGAGTGAACACAAATAAATAACATAATGCTACATCTCAAGCTTCTAGTAAAGGAAGAGCAAGTTAAACCCAAAGCTCAGAGAAGGGAAGAAATGGTACAGACTAGAGCAGAAATTAATGCAATTGAAATTAAAAAAAAATACAAAGAATTAATGAATCAAAGACCTGGGGTTTTTTTTGAGAGGATAAACAAAATTGATAAACCCCTAGCCAACCTTATCAAGAAAAAGAAAGAGAAAACTCAAATCCACACAATAAGGACTGAAAATAAGGAAATCACTACAGACTCCATGGAAATTCAAAAGATCATGAACACCTACTTTGAAAATCTCTGCTCACATAGGTAGAGGAAATGGACAGATTTCTAGAAACATGAACTACCAAAGCTCAATCAAGAAGATATAGCAATTTTGATTAACCCAATATCAGCTACTGAAATCAAAAATGTAATTAAAAACTTACCAACAAAGAAAAGCCCAGATCCTGATGAATTCACAGATGAATTCTATAAAAAAATTTTAGAGAAGATTTAATGCCAATATTCCTTAACCTCTTCAATGAAATTGAAAGAGAAGCAGTCCTTGGAGGCAAGTATCACTGTGATACCAAAACCAGAGAAACCCAACCAAAAAGGAGAACTATAGACCAATCTCACTAATGAACACTGATGCAAAGATTCTTAATAAAATATTGGCAAATAGAATACAGAAAATCATTAAGATTATACACCACAACCAAGTGGAATTTATTCCAGGAATGCACGGGGCTCAACATATGCAAAACAATAAATGTAATACCCCACATCAACAGAGCCAAAAATAAAAATCACATGATCATCTCAATAGACACAGAAAAAGCTTTTGACAAAGTCCAACACCTTTTCATGATAAAACCCCTACAGAAACTCGGAATAGACAGTATGTACCTCAATCTCATAAAGGCCATCTATGACAAACCAACAGCCAACATTATACTAAATGCACAAAAACTGAAAGACTTCACTCTAAAATCAGGAACAAGACAAGGATGTCCACTATAACCACTCCTATTCAATATAGTTCTGGAAATATTAGCCAGAGCAATCAGACAAGAGGGAGAAATAAAGGTATAAAAATAGGAAAAGAAGAAGTTAAATTATCCTTATTTGCAGATGACATGATACTTACATAGAAGACCCCAAAAACTCCATTAAAAACTATTAGAGGTAATAAACAAGTTCAGCAGTGTAGCTGGATACAAAGTCAACACTGAAAAATCAATAGCATTCCTGTACACAAACAAAAAACTCACCAAGAGAAAAATTATGGAACTATAGCCTTTCACAATAGCATCTAAAAAATGAAATACCTAGGAATCAACCTAACCAAGAATGTAAAAGACCTATATGCTGAAAATTATACTACTCTAAAAAAGAAGATTGAAGAGGATATTAGAAAATGACAGGATATTCCTTGCTCTTGGCTAGGAAGAATCAACATTGTGAAAATGTCCATACTCCCAAAACTGTTACACAGATTCAATGCAATCACAATCAAAATACCATTAACATAACTCACAGATCTAGAGAAAGCATTCCTAAAATTAATTTGGAAACAGAAGAAACCTAGGATAGCAAAGGTGATTCTTGGCAACAAAGGCAAGACAGGAGGCATCTCAACTCCTGACCTGAAACTATAATACAAAGCCACAGTAATACAATCAGCATGGTACTGGCAAAGAAATAGACCTGAGGACCAATGGAACACATTAGAAGATGCAAGCACAACTACAAAGACACTCAGCCACATGATATTTAACAAGGGTGCTAAAAATGTTCACTGGAAGAAAGATAGCCTCTGTAATAAATGCTGTTGGAAAAATTGGCTTTCCATATGCTGAAGACTGAAATTAGACCCATGCCTATCACCATACACTAAACTAAAGTCAAACTGGATCAAGGATCTAAATATTAAAACAGAAACACTAAATCTACTGAAAGACAAAGTAGGTAAAAATCTTGGAGACATAGGGGTAGGGAGAGAATTAATGAATAAAATGCAAATTGCACAGGAAATACTTCAAAGAATCAGCAAATGGGATCTCATATTATTAAAAAGTTTTAGCACTTCAAAAGAAATCACCAAGAAAGTGAAAAGAAAACCCACAGAATGGGAAAGAATTTCAGCAAACAATCTCTCAGACAAAGGACTTATATCCAGAACATATAAAGAACTGAAAAACATCAAGCCCCCCACCAAATTCAAAGATCCTCTCCAAAAATGGGCATCTGAGATGAACACACATTTCTCAAATGAAGATATACAAGTGGCAAATAAATAAATGAAGAAATGTTCACCATCACTGGTCATTCAAGAAATGCAAATTAAAACAGGATTGAGATTTTATCTCACTCCTGAAAGAATGGCTGCCATAAAGAAAACAACTTATAGCAAATGCTGGTGAGGCTGCACCGGGGGGTGGGGGAGGAACACTTCTCCACTGTTGGTGGAGTGCAGACTGGTGCAACCACTATGGAAATCAGTATGGAAATTCCTCAAAAAAGTAGGACTGTAATTTCCATTCAATCCAGCTATTCCTTTCCTGGGTATTTTCCCAGAAAAATTGAAAAGGTCATATCACAGTGATATATGTGCACCCATGTTTATAGCAGCACAATTTATAATAGCTAAATCTTGGAAAGAACCAAAATGCCCATCAACTGCAGAGTGGATGAAAAAAATGTGGTATTGTTATACAATGGAATACTACTCAGCTATAAAAGGATGATCTTGAGGTCTTTGTCAGTATATGGAGGCAACTTGAGACTATCCTTATTAGTGAAATAAACAAGACTCACATTAGTAAATATCACCTTGTCTCTCTAGTGTAAAAAATAGTAAGAATGGACAGAATAATGGTATCCAAAAAGTATAACAGATATAAAAGTATAATAGATATAATAGATATTGTAAAGGTGAAAGGGAAGGAAGTTGCTCTAAAGGATATAATGGTATGTATAGTGTGCATAATAGATGACCATATTACTGAGCTTTTATTAGATCATTGAACAGAAGAATTTGTACTGTCAATGTTTGAGTGTCTAACCACATTTTATGCTTGGATTTTGTAACTCTAACAACTATTGTTAAGTTGACAAGATGTAATGTATCAACTAGCAATTTTATGAAGTTAATTTTTTTAAACTCTATATTCTACTTTTCTTCTTATTTTTTCTGTTTTGTCTTTTTTAAAATTTTCTTTTCTTTCTTTCTTAAAATAAAAAAAAGAAATATAATCAACCTGAAAGAGGGTTTATGGACTGAAAGCCAAAGATGAGAAAATAATGCTCTATCTGACAGAAAATCAGAAAAAAGTGGGGTAGCTCACCCATCAGCTGCAGATTGGTTGGAAAGACAACACTTTTATGCAATGAATTATTTGGCTATAAGGAAGGAAAACCTTGAGGCTCTTTAGGTAAATGGATACAACTTGAGATCATGCTCAGGGGTAAAAAGGTTCAGAATCACCTAGGTAAATATCAGGTTACCTTCCTAATCTAAAAACTAAAGGAGTTAGTGGGATACAAAATGTACAGTGCACTCTGTGAAAGGGAAAGGGGAGGAATTGTCTAAAAAGGGAAGGCAGTGGACATTGTTAATCTTGTAGCATGATTGAAACCCATATTGTTTTCATTGCTCTGTTTATTTGGTTATATTCTGTTCCAGTTTGTCTAATTGTACTAGATCTGATGGCATGGACAGCTATTCCCAAGGTAGCAGGATATACTATGGTAACCATTTTTTATTTCCTATTAACTTAACTTGAAGCCCTGTATTGCTTTCATTGTCTTGTTTTGACTGGTTTTATTTGAATTTGTTTTGTTTGATCACTGTCTTGTTTTGACTGATTTTACTCAAATCTGTTTTGTTTGATAGTATCAAGTGTGTGGGTATAGCCAACTACTTTGAAGACAATAAGATTCACTATGAGCTCCATTTTGGTTTGACTATTATCTTCTTTTGAAGTCTTATAATGTCTCCAATGTTTTGTTTTTATTGATTTTGTTCTGTACTGTTATGTTCAATTTTATTATGCCTAATGATATGGGCAATTCTATTGAAGATAACAAGAAACATTATGGTAACCATTGTTGATCATCTTGTATTTTGTATTTTGGTTTTAAGTCATGTACTATGTCCATCCTTTTGTTTTCACTGACCCCATTTTGTTTTCTCTCATTTGGTTTTATTCTCTTCAAAATAAATTAAAAATAAATAAATAAGTAAATAGACTAGTTCGAACCATTTTGTAGGTTTATTAACAGAGATCTCTTGAAAAAAGAATAGCAGAAAAGGAACCTTATTTCTGGTTAATCTGAGAAAGGTCAGTGAGGGAAAAGGGAACATGAGTATGAACTAGTCCCTTGGGACCAGCCTGGTTCCAAAGCGGGAACAGGAATAGAGGCTGAGAAGGCTGTGGAGTGGGAGGCCACTGAGCAGCCAATTTCCCAGCAGGCATTTGTGGGCAGTTATTGAGTGATCGACCACAAAATGGCCACTCATCACCATGTTAGAGGGAAGTACAAAATGGGGACTGGTTACCATGAGACCCACAACAAGATGGCTGCTGCTGGTTACATGGTAAGGGAGTACAAGATGGTGACTGGTCATCATGTGACCTGCAACAAGATGGCTGCTGCTGATCCTATGATGAAGGACCGCAAGATAGTGGCATTTACTCCGTGACCTGTCACAAGATGGTGGCACACTGTCACATGGCAAGATGGTGGCCATCCTCCATGTGAGCTGCAGCCAGATGCCTGCTGCAGACCATGTGGTACGGGATTGCAAAATGGTGATTGAATACCATGTGGCCTGCTAGGTGGCTGAAATGCTCGAGACCAACTATGGTGAGGCAGCAGGGAGAATGGCGATACAGGAGCAGAGGGGAAAAACAAAGAGGGCCTGTCTGGTGGGATAAATGGCTTGGGTTGAGGAGTCTGAGATTTGGGGAGAGGAAGTAAAGAAAGAGGAACTGCTGGGGGTAAGGAAAAGGAAGAGAATGAAACAGGGGGGTTGGAGACCTGAGTTAAAAGGCTGAATGGTCTGGACTAGGGGAAATGGGGGAGGAGCAGTGAAGACAGGATGTGCATCATTTGAGGGATCAAGTGGGGAGGAAGGGAGAGATCCTGGTGGAACAGAGTGAGCCAGAAGAACTTGGGCCACCATACAAGACAGAATGAGAGAAGGACATGTCCTCAAAGTGAAAAAGGCCTAAAAATAAAGGAGATTCTGCCAACTTGCCACTGCTGTGACAAAAATATAAGTAAAAGATCAGCTTTTTGATTTTTATAGCCTTCTTGAGGCCAAGAGCACCAAGGTTTTAAACGAGACACCCCAGAGGTGTGTTTTTTGGGGGACAGGAAATGGTCCCCATAGCTGAATTATAAGTGAGCTGAGAGAACAACTTTGTCTTGGGACATAAGAGCTTTAGCTTCCCCCACAAGGAACTTGAAAACTGTCCTGGATCACACCTATCAAAAGAAGTCATCACCTGTTTTGAAAATATGACACGGAAGGTCCCAACACTGTTCTCATCAGTCATCACTGAGAGTGTGGGATGAGGTCCCAGAGAACAAGAGGGTAATCGTTTTGCCTCGGGCTGTCCTTCCTAACAAACGTGAAAACTGCTATCTCAGTCCAGGGATGGCAACAGATAGGTTTTCTGACGCAAGCTTGAGAATTTTAGGAGTAGAAACAGAAAACCTCAGATGGTAGCTCACTTGAGATAAATGAGGAGGGTCAGTGTTGCATGTGGATTATCAGCAGCAAATAAACAGGTCCTGGAGGAAGGAAAGGTGGTTTGTAGGCAGGGGAGCTCCAACTAGGAGTGACTCCCAGGAGCTAATGTGCTTTGCCAATCCGAGTCTCAAGGTACCAGAATGTTGTTAGCGTTTTCTGGTGCAATAGAGAAGCAAAAAGTTAAAAAAAATCTAAGCACAGGCTTACTGAGGATGTGGAAAGGAGCATACAACCCATGGTAGTTGGTATCGCCTTCAATCAGACACAGAGAGGCAGAGGGTTATATGACCACTGATTGGAAATGGCACATGGGGTGACATTGCTGATGTGTGAGGAACTGATTGGAATTTTCTTTGTGTGTAAGCTGGAAGGGGAGTTGCAGT
This sequence comes from Hydrochoerus hydrochaeris, assembly GCA_004027455.1. Taxonomy (NCBI): domain Eukaryota; kingdom Metazoa; phylum Chordata; class Mammalia; order Rodentia; family Hydrochaeridae; genus Hydrochoerus; species Hydrochoerus hydrochaeris. The sequence continues at coordinate 533,955 of PVLA01000071.1, forward strand.
TAGGGCTAAAGAAGAAGGAAGAAGTGGTGTTTCCTCTTTGGCCTTCTGCCACATTAGGCCACCTCCACAGTTGTAATTTATACTAAGGCAAGAACCTTTCACATTCACCATATGTGGGAAGAATTGCTATACTTAGGATCCCAGTTCCTGTTGTTAGACTATTCCCATCTAGCAGATGACTTGGACAGATTACATTTCTCTTGTACATCTTTGTTTTTTTTAGTCCATGTAAAATTGCTTAACAATGCCTAGGGCTCAGTAGCTGCTCAGTAAATATCAGCAGTTATAATTACTGTTGAATCCCTACTACATGACAGATACTATCTAAGGTAGCAGAAATTCAAGGACAGTGATCCAGATATAATTCATGCAGCTTGGATTTGTCCAAAGTATGTGTCGCTTGTGGACAATCTTTTTTGTCCCGTCCCAGCTGTGCCACTGTTTAAGGATTTTTTTTCAAAGATTCTATCAAGTGAAGAGTTATTAAAACAGAAGTCCTACTCCTTAATCTGTACTGGTGGTGCAGAGCTGTAATCGCAGGACTCTGGGAGGCTGTGGCTGGAGCAATGCACGTTCCAGCTCATTTTGGGCAATTCAGCAATTTAGTGAGACTGTATTTCAAAATAACAAACCAAAAGGCAGTGCATGTAGCTCAGTGCAAAGGCCTCAATACGGGAGAGGACATAAAGATTCCCACTCCTCTCCTTCTCCACCTGAAAATTGGGATGTGTTGAGGTTGAGATGCGCAGCACACTTTCAGACTCAGTGAAAGAAACTGAATAGCAGGAAGAGCCAGAGAACTTGTGGTAAAATGGTGCCATTTAGTTTAGTTGTGTGGAGTGGGGTAGGGAGGACAGTCCCAGTTGCCTTGTTAACATGAGGTCTTTAAAATTCCCTGCCCAGTGCCACATCTACTAAGAAAGCAAGTGGAGCGAAATTAAAGTCTACCATTCACGATTTTCTCTGAGGGAATGAAACAGCAAAGAGACTGCCCCAGAAGCCTGGAAATTTCTACCCATGCCTCGCTCCAGCTGACCTCTGTCTTCGTAATCTTCCCTCCTGCCAAATGTCACCCCAGTGGGCATTCAGGTTACCTTGTAAGAAAACAAGTTGAGGAGAAACACAGGGACACCAGGAAGTATTTCTCATACAGTGTGTGTTTCCTCCCTCTTTCTCCATCCTACCCTCCTATAAGTTTGTTTTTGCTTGTCTTGTGCAGCAAGAACTGCCCCGCATCCCAGTTTACTATTTCTCAGAATCAACAGTAAAGAGCCCTGCAATGCTGACAATGTTTGGCGTTTTTGGCTCTCTGGGATTATAGGTCTTTTCACAGTGCTGATGCACAGTTTTTAGCAATGTTAGTTCTGTAATGTTAGTTCTGAATGTTTTTCTAATATTCCCCTGGTAGTTAGAAGCAGAGAAATATTTATTTTAAAGGGAAAAAAAGATCATTATTTCAGCCCCAGAGTCACAAGTTGAGAAAGCAAACTTGGAAAGTGTAAATGCAATACTCCCAGCTTGGGTTCTGCCTGGCTCCACTTATTTATCATTTCAGTTACAGCAGAGTTCTGTGACTACAGTCATATTGCCTTTATTTTCCTAGGGAAGAAAAGAGAAATAAAAAATAAAAACAATTTAATCTTTAAACGCTTTTTTTCCCAAATATTTTTTCTACCATGAAACACTTTAGGAGATGAACAACTTTATCTACAACCAGGTTCTTTTCATCTTTGAATCATCAGAATGTGCACAATTTGTCTCATTTTTATTGTGATATTTCTCATACCACTTTCTCTGAAGCTTATTGTAATGATAAACAATTTTGCCTTCAAGAATCATGTAGTTCTTATAAGTAAAATATGTCACTGATTTACATTGTACCTATAACTGTTCTCACATTGTAAAATAATGTTTTTCCTACAGACTATTTCCTACAGAAATATTTATATGGCGTATATTTTCTCATGAAATCGTAAAGAAATAAAACTGCAAACAACAGAAACCCAAAGTGAAAAAGCAACAAGCTCATATTCTGGGTATTTTAAAGGTGATATTTACTATGTCAAAGGAAAATGAAATGTTTATATCTCAGGAGAAGAATCAAATATGTCAGTTAGAGACAACTCATCACCACTCAGAATAATTGTAGAGAGCAGTAAAAAAAAAAAAATCAAAGTTGTGAGACATAGTAATAATGATTTAAATATGCATCAAAAACATAAAGTTCTCACTCTCAATATAACTGCATATATATCTGCATGCTTTATATTGTACTATAAAATCAAAACTAGGGAATCGACTATTTCTGCACCTTTACTCAACAGACTAAAGTACTGGGATTAACAATATGGGATGAAATTTATCTTCAGAATAAAGATTAAAGGTAAAATAATCTGTCCTAAGAAAATACTTAAATGTTGCAAAGATAAGCATCTTTTCAAAATTTATACTTTGCAGCACTTTTCATACAACAAAAATAAAAGTAATTGTTGGAGGTTGAGGAACACACTTGTAATCCCAGAACTTGGGAGGCTGAGGCAGGAGGAATACTATGAGTTGGTGGCCAAAGTTGGCTTCACAGTAGCTCAAGGCCAGCCTGAGCTACATAAAGACTCTGTCTCAAAAATAAATAAATGAGTAAATACAAACAAACTACAAAAGAGGATTGTCAGAAAAATCAGATTCATCCATAAGATAACTGCTGGCAAATAAAATAAGTGTTCTCAATATTTTTTAGTTTCATAATAAAATACTTGGAATATAATGTTGGATGAAAAAACAGCAGAATTTAAAACCTCACCTATCAGAAGGGTGAGATGGGGCATGAATATAATCCCTGCACTTTGGGATGCTGAGGCAGGAACTTGAGGCATTTGAGCCCAGCCTGGCAATTTAGGCCCTGTCTCAAGCAAGCAAGGAAGCAAGGAAGCAAGCAAGGAAGCAAGGAAGCAAGCAAGAAAGCAAGCAAGGAAGCAAGGAAGGAAGCAAGCAAGCAATAAAAACAGTAAAAGCCTGGAGTTGTAGCTCATTGCTACAATTCTAAGTTTGATCCACACTACCAAACAGAATGAAACAAGCACCCCCAAAATCTATGCATACTACATGAATCTAACTAATATATGTATGTAGACAAAAATAAATAAATAAATAAATAAATAAATACTGGAGACATAGAATATCTTAATATATTAATAGTAGTAATATTAAATCTATTTTGAGTTCTCTTTAGTCTTTATTCTAAGTTTTCTAGAATATGCATGTATTGCTTGTCTAATAAAATTATAAAATGTTCTTTAAAAGTTAAAGAAAAAAGGTTTTTATCCTAGCAGTCAGGAGGCTGAGGCAGGAGAATTGCAGTAAGTTTGAAACCAGTCTGGGCTACATAAGTGAGTTTAAGGCCAGCCTGAACTCAGTGTGAACTGCACAGCAAGATCCTATGTGAAAACCTCCCCAAAACCATCACCACCACCACCACCAACAACAACAACAATAAAAGGTTTTGAATTAGATTCAAGGACAAGTCTGACAATAGGTTAATAGCAATTTATTCTTTAGTATCTTAAATATATATTGTAATTAAACATAAAATATTTCTAATGCTTCTCTGTCTAGTTCTGTTGGTAAAATGTCTTCTTTGTGTTAAAGTGAAAATAAAGGGTGGTTATATCAAATCACATGAAAACAGATGACAATGAGATGAAACATCTCTTTAAATCAAGTGACAGAGTTGAGGAGATAGCTCAGCAGCACAAATGCCTGCCTGGCAAGTTCAAGGTGCTGAGTTTGATTCCCAGTACCCCAAAAATAAAAATTTAAAAATACATAAATAAATCAAGTGACAGTGATTGAGATTGTATAACTCACCCATTCATTCATTTCCTCACACTCTGCTTGGTGAGATTGCTAGTCAGGCTGGCATCCACCCATGAATCTGGGAAATGTGTCAGCTGTCTGATTTAAAAATTACACACTGAACTTCTGATTCTGGCCAAAATACAGTTCCACTGGAAAACCCTATAAATAACTGACCAAACAAGAATAAAAAGACTCTGAATGAAGGGAAGAAAGTGATGGGTTCTGAATTGCAGAAAGAATGAGAGAAGGACTTTGAGGCTTGAGGCTCAGTGAGTTTCCTGTTTATTGACTCTTACATATCCTAGAAGAGGCACAGCAGAAACTTCCAACCAGGCACTGACAGCAGGCAAAGGTGGAAAAACTCCAAGAAAAACCTGTTTCCTTTACTCAGACAACTAGGAAAATGGTGTACAGAACAAAAACATCATGCATACTCCCACTGTGACTTCTGGGGGGGCAGAGAGGAGGAAGCTGATTTTTGCCCTAGTCCCATCTCTCCTTTCATGGAAACAAGAAGCAGTGTTCCAGTTTTCCTGCAGGGCTGAAGAAGAGGCTGGTCTTCTGTCTCCTGCCTAGTGAAGTAGGCAGCACTCTTCCTCTGTAGTAGGGTCCAACAGCAGGCTAAGCCTCCACCACCCAGGGAGCAATAAGACCTAATGAGAGCATGTGAGATGGAGGAGCAGAAGGTTCAGTGACCACAGTGCTTCTCTGCTCCGCAACCCAGCTATTGCCACTGAGGCCAGATGAAGAATTCATAATGAGACTGAATAAACCAAGGTTAGGCTGGACCCTATTTCTCTTCCTGCCAATACCCTTCCCAAACCTGGCATCAAACAAGACAGAGTAATTTGGTAAGAGGCAGGCATTGTTGGCATTCTGTACTTTCTCCTTCACTCAACTGGGGTCAGGGGAGACCCAACCCTCTCATTACACTTCTGTAGTTGGTCTTACCACTAGAAAAGATTAAGTAGGATCCAGGATGTTACAATAGTCAACGAATACAAGAGTAGTTAAAAAGTAATTTGTCATACTGTTATTAGGTCATCTCTTTCTACAAGTGGCTTGCCAAATAAGCATTGCCACATTTTGGGATTCTCATATCTCCTCTGGAGCTGGATTCCATGTTCTTCTCATATCAAAAAAAGAATAGAATAAAACAAGGAAAAAAAGCAGTGACAAAGTTTATTTCAAAAAGTAAAAATGATGAGGAAGAAAACTGGCTTGTAGAGTGAGTTTGGGCAGAGTAAGAGGAAAAACAAGATAAAAGTACACCCTAGAGGACACAGGGTAGGGTGTTATGAGGAAATCTATGATAGCAGCTCTTGGTGGTATTTGTGTCTTTCTACCATGAGAATCTCTACATTTGAGTCCTGAGAGATGGCATTGAGATCTCTCACCTCAAGCTGACATTGGGTCTAAGTCATCCTACTGGAACGTGCTTGAGTTCTCATGAGAAGTCCTCATGCATGACTTTGGGGAACTGTTCTGTGCATGTGTTCCAGGCTCTTATGATTAACAGGTTGTGCCTACTTTCACAACTAGCTTTGCCACAACCCAGTCTTCTGTCTTAATATCAAGAGAAAATCACAAACTAAATGAAAAAAAAAAAAGATCAGTAGATGTGGACACTGAGATAAATGAAACTGCTTGACAAAGACTTTAAAGCAACCATCATCAAATACTTAACAGTTATGAATCCTCTTGAAGCAAATAAAAAATATAGAAAAATCTTAGCAAAAAAGAAAAGCTAATAAAATACACAAAAGATTAGAATTTAAAAGAAACAAAAAATGCAATAACTGAAATTAAAATTTTACTACATGCACTCAGTAGTAGAGATGATGGAGAAGAGAATTAGGAAATTTGAGGACAGATTAATAAATTTTACTTTAACAAAAAGAAAATAGTCCAAAAGTCAAGGTGTGATGCATACTTCTTGTAATCCAAGCCCTCAGAAGGCTGAGGCAGGAGGATTGCTGCAAATTTGATGTTAGGCTATGCTACATAAGTGAGCTCAAGGCCAGTCTAAACTGCATAGTGAAACCCTGTCTCAAAACAAACAAACAAACAAACAAATAACAGCAACAACAAAAACACAACAAAGAAAATAGTTTAAAAAGATAAATGGTTTCAAGAATCTGAGATAAACTGTGTATCATGAGAGTCATCAAAACAGAGGACAAACTGAAAAATAATTCAAAGAAATAATGGCTGAAAGATCTTCAAATTGGTGAAAGTCATAAACCTATAAATAGCTGAGTGGATCCCAATTAAAATGAGTGCAAAGAATAACACTGTCTATGATTATAGGTACTGGCTAAAAGAAACAAAAGCATCTGGGTAGAGAAAAAGTACATTGTAATGTGTAACTATCCCTATTTTGTTGTTGTTTTGTTTTGGTGCCTGGGATCGGGCTCACGACCTCATGCTGCCTGAACTGCTGAGCTAAATCCTCAACCCTATTTTTTTTTTTAATTAAAAAAACTCTAGACCATTTTCTAGGGCTTTTGTTCTTTCTGTAATGCTGGGATTGAACCCAGGGCCTTTACATGCAAGGCAAGAGCTCCACCACACATTCTCAGCCCCCTAAGGTAGTTTAACGTCCACTTACAAATTAAGTTTCAAGGTACTCTTTGCAGTTTTGCTTTCAAAATCTTTGCTTCCTTTTCTTTTATTCTTTCTTTTAGGTATGCTTTTTTAAAACAAAGACAGGGTTTGGGCTTATGCTACTTGAAGTTATTAAGTATCTAGTTAAAATGTTCAAGTGGCACACAAAGGAAAGAGGCAAATTACCTTCAGGTTAGGATCACGGAGTTCTATAAGGGAGATCAACATTAGTATGACTATGTGATAAGAAATATCACTAGAAGTTGTGACCAAAAAAGTTGGGGTTTACACCAATACAGCTTTGTTCCTTATGGGAGAATATATATTTTAGAATATGTGGGCTAAACATATTATTAAAATTTGGCAGCTGTCATGGTTTATGTCAGTGGCCCTCAAGGCTCCTGCAATTATGGATTTGACCAAATCTAGTGTTTGTGATTCGTTCATTGTCTAGCGTTTGGATTGGTGGTTTGAGTGCTACACCTGCTTAGTGGTGGAGCCAGCATAAGATGTAACAGTGGGAAGAAGGTGTCTCTCTGTCTTGCCAGTTGTTGCCTTGCTGTTTGCAGCTGGTCATGAAGTGCAGCCCCGCCATGCCATGCTGCCTTGGAGCCAGCTGAGTTTGGACTGAAACCTCCAAGAACTGTAAGAAATAAACCTTTCCTTCCTTAACTTTGGGTTTTAGGTATTTTGTCCCAGCAACAAGAAAAAAGTAACCAAGACAGCAGCAAATACTACACAAATCATGTATGGCTGATAGTGACCAACATTCATTCCTCCAGAGCACAAAAATAATTTAGATCAGTAAATAGCAAATGGTTGGCTTCATGATCAGATCAACTTTTTATAAGTTGGCTTTATTATTGCCATTAGCAACCCCTGAACAAAGGCTCCCAATTTTAGACTCACTCAGAATATGTGGTGTCCTCTGTAATGTGAGACTCACAGATGAACCACACAGGACAAGATCTTTGGCCCAACCTCATGGCAGATCAGTAATACCCTGTGAAAACACTGTTCCTTAATGGGTGTGAGAGCTAGAAGACACATATTTGCCAACTCTCTGCTTTTGGACTCCAAATGAAACCAAATGATCTCTTCTGATGTTGCTTGAAACACTGTTTGTTAAATGTTTGTAGAAATCAGTAAATGTATGGGTAGTCAAACTGGATAGGTTCTTTGCTCAAAGACTAAACGAAAAGCAGTAAAATTACATTTTCAGAGCAGTCTTCTTATCAGGCTAGTCCTGCCTTACCTCATTAAACTATCATCTCTTGCAAGACTGAATCCAAAGAGCGTGAAAATTTGGAATAAAAATGTGAGAAAATATATTATTCATAGCTTGGAAAGTTAAGTAGCAAATGCTTCTGACTTAAATGTTTAAAGATGGGAAAATTTCCAATAATAACTTTGTAGACATCATCAATGTATTATTTACTAATATTTTGTGGTCTAAGTATGTTTTCCTTTAAAATTTGAGAAACTGACTTAATTGGAGTGATTAAAAATACTCTTTTTGGCTTAAGTGCCTGCCTGGCAAGCACAAGGTTGTGAGTTCAATCCCCAGTAAAAAAAAAAAAAAAATCTTTGTATTCTACTTGCTTTTGGCTGGATCTATTTTTATACCTTGATCACCCATTGTCAGATCCTATAACATCAAACAAAAAACAATAATTATTATTTAATTTGTCATTTAACTACAATTTTCTTTCCTACTTAATTTTGGTCTTATTTATTTATTTATTTATGTCTTTTTGAGACAGGATCTCACTATACAGTTCAGGCTGGCTTTGGACTCACTTTGCAGCCCAGACTGGTCTCAAACTTGCAATGATCCTCCTGCCTCAGCCTCCTGAGTGCTGGGATTACAGGTAAGCCATCATGCCCAGTTTACTTTCATTTTTATTTATTTTTTTTTAATTTAAAGAGGAAGAAAAACATGAAAAGGGTAGAAATAATACAGAATTTCAAAAAAAAGATAAACAATAAGAAATCACTAGTTGATAAATTACATATTGTCCTCTTAGAAATAGTTGTTCAAGTTACAAAATTAAAGCATACAAAGTAGACATTCAAACAGTGAGACTATAAACATCTACCCATGCCTGAGTCTCTATATGTATTTCTATCTTTCCTGTATTAGAGGGAAAAACAAAACATAGCAAGACAAAACAAATTCCTATAAAAACATGAAACCAAAAAGTCATATAAAACCACAGTACAAGGTGATCTACAATGGTTACTGTGTTGTCTCTAGTTATCTTCAACAGAATTGTCTATATCATCAGGCATAATTGAATATAGTAGTATAATTAAATGTAGCAGTGCATAGCAATATTGGTAAAAATAAAACATTGTAGACAGTGTAAAACTTCAAAGGCAGGTAATAATGAAACCATAGTGGATATTCTAGTGAATCTTGTCATCTTGAGTGCAGTTGCCTATACTCTCAGACTTGATATTATCAATCATTATAGCTTTGAATAAAATCTATCAATACAAAACAGCAATCTAACAAACTAGATTCAATTAAGATCAGTCATGGTAAAACAGTGTAAGTTATACAGAGCTTTAGATTAAGTTAATAGGAAATTAAAGATGATTGCCGTACTCCTGCTATTTTCGGGATAACTGTCTGTGCCCTCAAATCTAGTACAAGTAAACAAACTGGAGCAGAATATAATCCATCTAAGCAGAGTGGTGTGAGTAATGTGGGTTTTAAATCCTGATACACTATTAACACTTCCTGATACACTATTAACTACCTTCTTTTTTTTTAGTCTATTCCTCCCTTTTCACTCCCACAGGGTGCTGTACATTTTGGGTCCCACAAACTCTCTCAGTTTTTAGATTGGTGGGGGGGCAACCTGCTTTTTACCTAAGTGGTTCCAAACCTTCTCACTCCTAGACTTGATCTCAAGTTGTATTCCTTTACCTACAAAAGCCTCAAGGTTTTCCTTCATTATAGCTGAGTAGTTCTCTACTGCACATAAGTATCCTGTCATTTCAACCTATCTGCGGGTGGTGGTTGAGTTGCTTCTATTTCTCTCTGGCTCCCTGTCACATAGAGCATTGTTTTCCCATATTTGATTTTCAGTCCATAAACCCTCTCTCAGGTTGATTATAGTTCCTATACAGAGCATCTCGATGGACCCCACCTCCTGATCTACTCTCCCTGTCTCTATTTTTTAATGTATCAAGGCCATCTATGTTAGAGATTATAGCTAGCCTTCTCTGCCTCATTTCTGCTATGCTATTTTTCTGCCTTTGTCTACTTTTCTCCTTCATTCTACTGCCTGCCCTGTTCACTGAGGCCTTTCTGCCACTTTTCCTAAAATCCTGTTTTTTTTTTTAATCTCTCTCTAGAATGTCCTTCAGTATTCTCTGTAGGGTTGGATTGGTGGTCACAAATTCCCCCCCGTTTCTCTTTGTCATGGAAGCATCTTGTTCCTCCATTAATTTTTAGTGACAGTTTTGCAGGGTACATCAATCTGAGCTGGAGGTTATTTGCTTTCAGGGCTTGGAACACTTCGCTCCAAGCTCTTCTTGATCTGATGGTCTGTGTCAAGAAGTCTGCTGTGATCTTGGTGGGCTTTCCTTTTTAGGAAATTTGTGTCTTTTCTCAGACAGCTTTTAATATTCTGCTTTTATATTGAATTTCTGGTATCTTGATTGTTATATGTCTGGGTGTACTCTGTTTTGGTTGTAGGTGGCTGGAGTTCTATATGCCTCACATAACCGAATATCATTTTCTTTTCCCATGCTTGGGAAGTTTTCCTTAATTATTTCCATGAATAGCCTTTGTAATTCACCTGTTTTTATTCCTGCTTCTTTGTTCATGTTTCTTATTCTTAAATTATAGATTCTTTTGTTGTCTTCTAGCCTTTATATTGTTACTGCCTGTTTCCTTGTTATTTTTAAGCGATCTTTCCTTTCATGATCACACATTGCAAACTTGTGTTCAAGTTTTGATAGTCTATCCTTAGTTTCTTTCAAGCAGTTTTGCCAGCTTTCAATGGAGTTTTTAATTTCCTGATAATCTCTTTGAATTTGCTTCATGTATTCTATATTTTCTTTATCAAATATTTCTCTCCTTTTTTGTGTTCCTCCCTTCTTCTGTCTGTATCTTCTTGAGAGGTGCTTAGCATCTCTTTTATTAATCTACTTATATCTTGCTTTACCTGATTTGATATTTCAGTTTTAAGCTCATCTACAAGGTCCCAAAGATATCTCTTAATGTCCATTGAAGCTGTGTCTGATGTTGCATGTTTGCTGCCCTCCATCTCTTTTGTTTTTCTCTCTTCTGGATCACTGTTCTCAGGGCTTTGGGCCGGGGGCTTTTTCTTGTTTGTTTCTCTTGTCGTGTTTTTGGTTTCTTCCATACAGGTGTATAGTGGAGGTCTCAGCCCCTTTCCTTGTTGGTTATGCTTCTTCTGAAGCACACTGGTGAGAGATTTCTGCCCTCTCCTATTTGCTCTTGTCACTGAGGTATAGGCAGGGGCTGGGTATGCTGGCCTCTCCCCTCTGGGCCAGTCAACCTTCAGGGGCCTTCACCAGGTTAATGTGTGCTAGGCATAGGAAATCGTTTTGGGATGGCTTATGGGGTCCCTTCCAGGGGTGTGGCCCAGGCCAAGCAAATCCCAGGAATCTGCACTGGGGAGGAAGCAATGAACTGAAGTTCAGGCTCTTCCTGCCTGATTCCAACATGTTGCCCATTTGGTTGTGCCCTTCCCATTCGGGGGTCTTTTTCCCAGCACTGACCATGTATTAGTGGAAGTCCCTTCACTGACTCCATTCTCTTTTGGCCCCTGACTTCAGCATGGCTATGGCTCCTGTGAGTTGTGGCAGAGTGAATTCTGGTAGCTTTACAGGTCATGGTGGGTAGTGGCAGACTGTGGTAGGCATGAGTTTGGGAGGTTTGGTGGGTCACAGCAAAAGTGCCTTGTCCACTAATTTTAGCAGTTCCAATTGTAGCCCCGAGACTGCATGTTTGACGAGCTTTTTTTGTTTTCTTCAAGTTTCTTCCTTTGTCAAGAGGATCCATCTCCCTGTGTCTGGATCTCTTCAGGATGTTTCATTCTGGCATATGAGTTGTTTCTCCCTGGAAGGATCTGTATTTTGTTGCTCACTGATAGGCCATCTTTAGCTCCTCCCCAGTTAAATGGAGTGGAGAGTGGTAATCAAAAGCATGAATGTCCTGGGCAATGTTGAAGGATGTCATTTTAAGATGCTTTTTTGATTTCCCTCTCCAAGCCAGCACCATGGTATTTGTATTGTTGGTTATAACGGAAACAATAGCATCCAAAGATGCATTGTAAGTAACTGTTTAAGATCAGTTTTCTAAAGCAATTCAAAGCACGGGAATGCAGCAGAGTTCAAGTGAAGAACTCACTTGTTGAGAGTTAAATATCTTCCAGCTCTGAATTTCTGTTGCCAAAACATTCCATTTCTTGCTCAGAGAGAACCTGTTTTAAATGGTGGAACACAGGATGGGAACATTGCTCAGTGGCATAAGTGCAGAAAAACTACTTTCATTTTTTAATGACAGAAAATTTTATAAAGATGTATATTCATTGGTATCTGTCTCTTGACCTACTCTACTTCTGACTTATTTTGATCCTGACCTATTCTACTCAATATTATTACAATAACCTTTTTAGTTACCTTTTCCTTGTATAAGTTATCATTTCCTAATTGATCTACAGTCTGGAATGGACAACTATAGGGGGACAGTACAACCTACAGGGCCATCTCTTTTTCAGGATACTTGATTTACTGGATAACTTCCAGCAACTGTGTGTGTACCATACAATCCAGCTTCACAGGCCATAGGTGACTGCATTGGTGAGAGACATGGTGTAGTGGGTCAGCATCCATCTATCTGGAAATTTGCTTTGTAGTTCAGAATTGAACAATCTATGCCTACAACTGAGAAATGTAAAAAAAGATGAGAAAAACAGTCTGTAGAATGAGAGAAAAGAGAGAAAATAGTCTGTAGAATGAGAGAAAATGGCATATCGAAAGTAGAGGTGAACTATTCAGACAAAGCACTTCTATCAGTTTTACCTAGCTCTTATTTACAACCTTTTTGAGCCTTGGAAAGGTATTTTTTTAAATTTTTCCATATTGTTTTAATAATTTCCCTGCTTTGTCTTAAGCTACCTCAATTGGTTTCTGATTACTTGCAGTCAATTGATCTCATGTAATATCTTGAGTTTCAAAGACTCTGTAAACTATAGACCAATAATTGAAATAATCCCGTGCATAATATCTGACCATAGCACACTGAAATTGGAAATTAATGGCAAAAGAAATTGCAAAACCTGCATAAATACATGGAAATTACATAAAAACCTTCTGAACAACCAGTGGGCTACAGACAAAATTAAAGAAGAAAAAAGGAATACCTACAATTCAATAAAAATGCAAAAACAACATACTGTAATCTGTGGGATGCAATGAAAGTGGTCTTGAAAGGGAAATATATAGCAATAAATTGCCATATCAAGAAAACAGAATGAGTATAAATAAACAACCTAATGCTCCAACTCAAGCTTCTAGAAATAAACCAAGTTAACCCAAAGCTCATAGAAGAGAGGAAATTGTAAAGATTAAAGCAGAAATCAATGCAATTGAAGCTAAAAAAATACAAAGATTTAATGAATCAAAAAGTTGGGTTTTTTTTTTTGGTTTTGTTTTTGTTTTGAGACAGGGTCTTGGTATGCAGTTCAGGCTGGTTTTGAGCTCACTTTGTAGCCCAGGCTAGTCTTGAACTCACAATGGTCCTCCTGCCTCAGCCTCCCGAATGCTGGGATTACAAGCGTGAGCCACCATGCCTGGCTTAAAAAGCTAGTTTTTTGAGAGAATAAACAAAATTGACAAACCCCTAGCTAACCTTATCAAGAAAAACAAAGAAAAAACTCAAATTCATGCAATAATGACTGAAAAGAGGGAAATTACTACAGATCCCATGGAAATTCAAAAGATCATAAAAACCTGCTTTGAAAATCTCTACTCACATAGAGTGGAAAACACAGCAGAAGTGGATAGATTTCTAGGAACATATGAACTACCCAAGCTCAACCACAAAGATATAGCAATTTTGAATAACCCAATATCAGCTATTGAAATTGAAAATGTAATCAAAAACTTACCAACAAAGAAAAGCCCAGGTCCTGATGGATTCATGGCTGAATTCTACAAGAAACTTAGAAAAGATTTGAATCCAATACTCCTTAAACTCTTCAATGAAATTGAAAAGGAAGCAATCTTCCCTAACTCATTCTTGGAGGCAAGTATTACTCTGATACCAAAACCAGAGAAAGACCCAACCAAAAAGGAGAACTATAGGCAAATCTCATTAATGAACATTGATGCAAACATTCTCAATAAAATACTGGCAAATAGAATGCAACAAATCATCAAGAAGATTATACATCATGACCAAGTGGGGTTCATTCCACGACTGCAGGAATGGTTTAACATATGCAAATCAATAAATGTAATATACCACATCAACAGAGCCAAAAACAAAAACCACATGGTCTTCCCAATAGATGCAAAAATATCTTTCAATAAAGTCCAACATCTTTTCATGATAAAAACCCTACAGAAAGTCTGAATACATGGTGTTTAACCTCAATCTTAGAAAGGCCATCTATGACAAACCAACAGCCAACATTATACTAAATGGACATAAACTGAAAGCTTTCACTTTAAAATCAGGAACAAGACAAGAATGTCCACTATCACCACTCCTATTTAATATAATTTTGGAAACACTAGCCAGGGCAATCAGATGAGAGAAAAATAAAAGGAATAAAGATAGGAAATGAAGAAGTTAAAATTATCACTATTTGCAGATAACATGATACTCTATATACAAGACCCAAAAAACTTCATTAAAAGACTACTAGAGGTAATAAACAAGTTCAGCAGTGTAGCTGGTTATAAAGTCAACACTCAAAAATCAATAGCATTCCTGCACACAAACAAAAAAATTCACCAAGAGAGAAATTATGGAAATATTGCCCTTTACAATAACATCTAAAAAAATGAAATACGTGGGAATCAATCTAACTAAGAATGTAAAAGACCTATATGCTGAAAATTATGCTATGCTAAAAAAGGAGATTGAAGAAGATATTAGAAAATGGAAGATATTCCTTGCTTTTGGGTAGGAAGAACCAACATTGTGAAAATGTCTATACTCCCAAAACTGTTATACAGATTTAACGCAATCCCAATCAAAATACCATTGACATACCTCACAGATCTAGAGAAAACACTTCTAAAATTCATTTGGAAACAGAAGAAACCTAGAATAACAAAGGCAATTCTAGGCAACGAAAGCAAGGCAGGAGGCATCTCAATTCCTGACTTGAAACAATACTATAAGGCCACAGTGATAAAATCAGCTTGGTACTGGCAAAGAAATAGACCTGAGGATCAATTGTACACATTAGAAGATGCAAATACAACTACAAAGACACTCGGCCACATGATATTTAACAAAGGTGCTAAACATGTTCACTGGAAGGATAGCCTCTTTAATAAATGGTTTTGGAAAAATTGGCTCTCCACATGCCAAAGACTGAAACTAGATCCATGCCTATCACCATGCACAAAACTATAGTTAAAATGGATCAAATATCTAAATATTAAAACAGAAACACTAAATCTGCTGGAAGACAAGGTAGGTAGAAGTCTTGGAAACAGAGGAGTAGGCAGAGAATTCATGAACAAAACACAAACTACACGGGAAACACTTCAAAAAATCAACAAATGGGATCTCATATTATTTAAAATATTTTGCACTTCAAAAGAAATCACCAACAGAGTGAAAAGAAAACCCCCAGAATGGGAAAGAATTTTAGCCAACAATCCCTCAGACAAAGGACTTATATCCAGAACATATAAAGAATTGAAAAACATTAAGTGCCCCCAAATTCAAAGACCTTTTCCAAAAATGGGCATTTGAGATGAACACACATTTCTCAGAGAAAGATATACAAATGGCAAATAAATACATGAAGAAATGTTCACCAGCACTGGTCACTCGAGAAATGCAAATTAAAACAGCATTGAGATTTCATCTCACTCTGGAAAGAATAGCTGCCATCAAGAAATCAACTGATAAGAAATGTTGGCAAGGCTGCAGGGAAAAAGGAACACTGCTCCACTGTTGGTGGGAGTGTAGACTGGTGCAGCCACTGTGGAAATCAGTATGGAGATTTCTCAAAAGAGTAGGATTGGAAGTTCCATTCAATACAGTTTTCCCCTCCTGGACATTTTACCAGAAAAACTGAAAAGGTCATATCACAGTGATATATGTGCAACCATGTTCATAGCAGCACAATTTGTAATGGCGAAATCTTGGAAACAACCAAGATGCCTATTAACTGCAGAGTGGATGAAAAAGATGTGGTATTTTTTTTTATACAATGGAATGTTACTCAGCTGTAAAAAGGGTGATCTGAAGGCCTTTATAGGTAAATGGAGACAACTTAAAACTATCCTCATTAGTGAAATAAATAAGAATCATATTTATAAATATCATATTGTGTGTCTAGTGTAAAAGGTAATAAGAAATGTACCCAAAATGTGTAACTGCTATTGTAAAAAAGAGAGGCAAAGCCGGCAATGGTGGCTCATGCCTGTAATCCCAGCACTCGGGAGACTGAGGCAGGAGGATTGTTGCAAGTTTGAGACTATCCTGGGCTACAAAGTGAGCTCAAGGCCTGCCCAAACTGCATAGAGGGACCCTGTGTCAAAAAGACAAAAAGAAAAAGAGAGGAGAAGAACGTGCTCTAAAGGATAAAACTGCATGTATGTTTAAGTGTGTAAGATTGATAACCGTATAATTTTTTGTTGGATAATTGAACAGAACTGTTTTCAGCCTCACTGTTTCAATGTCCACTTTGTATGCTTTAACTTTGTAACTTGAGCAACTATCTCTAAGAGGACAATATGTAATTTATCAAGTAGTGATTTCTTACTGTTTATTTTTTTGAAATTCCATATTATTTCTACTCTTTTTTTTCTATTTTGCTTTTTTTTCTGTAAATAAAAAAAGATATAGACCCATACAGACATAGCTAGAAATATTCCCTATTTTCTCGTGCCAGGTATTGAACTCACAACCTCTCGTTTGCCGCGCAGGCACTCACGTCACTGAGCTAAACCCCTGGCCCATATTCCCCAATATTTTAGCACATTCTTTACATTCTCCTTAGTTTACATGTCACATACCTCTTTCTGATCAAGTTACATATTGTCCCCCAGAATGTCCCCCAATAACAACCATTCTTGATATACCTTAAATACTCTTTTAAAAAATATTTTTTTTATTGGTATATTTTAGGAATACATAATAATCACCTTCATTATTGGGAACTTGTATCTGTACATGACACAACCTGATTCTTTTTTACTCATTACCCTACCCTCCTTTCATCCCCTTTCCCTGACTTTATTGCAAAAGCTTCACTTTTTCCTTCTTTTCTCATTAATTCTTTTTCTTTTCCCTTAGTTCTTTTGCCTCCTTCCCTTGTTTGTTGTCCCCCTTTTGTTTGAACATTTTCTTTCTATTTCACATTATTATACATTTCATCCTTATTATACATTGTCCTTATTTATGCTTTTGTTTTCTCATATGAAAGAAATGAAGCAGTATTTACACACGTGTGCCTGATTTACTTGACTTAACAGTATGGCCTCAAGGTTCATCCATTTAACTAGCAACGTGTCAACCTTACCCTTCTTTATGGGAGAATAGTACTCCATTCTGAAA
This sequence comes from Hydrochoerus hydrochaeris, assembly GCA_004027455.1. NCBI lineage: Eukaryota > Metazoa > Chordata > Mammalia > Rodentia > Hydrochaeridae > Hydrochoerus > Hydrochoerus hydrochaeris. The sequence continues at coordinate 551,209 of PVLA01000071.1, forward strand.
AAGCCCCCCACATCTTCTTTAACCATTCTTCAGGTGATGAGTGTTTGGGCTGCTTCCAAGATTTGACTAAAACTGTGCTGCTGTAAACATGTGTGTGCATACACTGGTGTGGTATGATGTCTTAATTTGGGGGGGAGGATACCAAGAAAAGGGATAGCTGAGTCAAATGGAACCTCTAGTTTTAGTTTTTTTGCAAAATCTCCACACTGATTTCCACAGTGTTTGCATCAGTATACATTCCCACCAACCGTGGAGAAGAAGGCCTTTTTCTCCACAGCCCAACATTTGTTTTTGGTTGATTTATTGATAACAGTCAATCTTTCTAGGGTGAGATGGACTCTTAGTGCTGTTTTAATTTTGCATTTCTCAAATGACCAATGATATTGAACATTTTTTCGTATATTTATTTACCATTTCTACTTCATTCAAGAAACGTCTATTCATTTTGGATGCCCATTTTGGACTGAGTTTTTAAATTTGAGGGGTCTGATTTTTTTTGAGTTCTTTCTGTACTCTGAGCAGTAGTCCTCTGTCTGAAAAACAACTGGCAAAAATTCATCCCCACATTGTGCGTTGTCTCTTCACTGTGTTAGTGGTTTCTCTTGATATGCGAAAGATTTTTAGTAAGATGAGTTCCCAGCTGTTGATTCTTTGTGAAGTCAGTGAAGGTGATGCCTCCTGCCTTGCCTTTCTTTCCCAGAATTGCCCTTGGTGTTCTAGATATCTTCTGGTTCCAAATGAATTTTAGGATTATTTTCTCTAAATCTGTGAGATGTATTGTTAGAATTTTGTTTGAGACTACATTAAATCTGTATAGCAATTTTGGAAGTATAGAAATTTTTACTGTATTGGTTCTTCCTGCCCAAAGCAAAGGATATCCTTCCATTTTCTGATATCTTCTTCAAGCTCCTTTCCTTTCTCAGAGTAATGTAGTTTTCAATGTAGAGGTCTTTTACTTCCTTCATTAGATTGATTCCCAGGATTTCATTTTTTTATGCCATTCTGAAAGCTGCTGTTTTCTTTAATTACACCTGTGACTCACTGGTTGTTGAAGAAGGTGTTAGTTATTTTCCATCTATTTATGAAGTTTTTTTTTTTTTTTTTTTTTTTTTTTTACCAGGGATTGAACAGCATACAAACAGAACTAGAGGGCAAGATGATATTTATCGTCCTGGAGAAGATTGTCACACTGATTTTCCTGATATGAACTTACATGTTCTTATTATCAAGGAAGTCTGGATCTTCACTGTCACTAGGGAAGGTTGCTGTTCACTTCATGGGGAGCTCTGATTCTTGTCTTGAGCATTGCTTCCTGGTTCCAGTGCAGATCCCTCAGCCTGGTGACACAGATCTTTCATCCCACTGGCACAGATCTTTCATCCTGCTGGCACAGATTTTCTAGCTTCTGCCACTGACCTTTGGACCTTCTCAGTGCAGATCTCTGATACAGATTTGCATGAGATACTGTTGTGGGCTCTAGGCCTCCAGTTGGATTCATGGAGGGTGTTGCCATGGACTCTAGCTCTTCAGCTTGACTTGTGAAGGATATTGTTGTGGAATTCAGGCCCTAAGCCTTATTCTTCTGGTCTCTAGTGTCTGGGCAGATCTCTTACACTCTTCTGCATTTGCCTTTTGGGTGAATATTATAAAACAAGCCTATAAATTATGCATACTCAATTAACTCTATTCCCTTAGAAACCCTGACTACAACAGTGTATAAATTTCTTTTTGAATGAAATGTTTTTTCTTTGTATCATATTGTTGGATCTTGCTTTTTGAAGAAAAGAGAAAAAAAGGTCACTTAAAGATGTCTCTCCTTATCGGGTCCTGACCTAGATCCCCAATCTCCCAAATGAGTGTGCAGAGAAGGGTTAAATAAAATGAGACAAGTGGTATGATTTTAGGGCTCCAGGAGGGTCAAAACTCTTTAGCTGAGCTTGAGACTCAGAGGGCTAAGACAAAGACTTCTCTGGACTGCCCATTTTTATTAGATCCACAGCAAAGAGTGGGGAAACTGAGCAAAGCACAGGCAATGAGCAGGACCTTGGGAGTCATGTCAAGGACTTCTCCAAGTAATGAATCATATCTTTTTAGGAGAACCATCTTATCATGAAGACACCATAGAAGTGAGACTGTAGGAGTAATTTCTGCAGCTGCAGTCTCTATCTACTTAATTGATGTTTGAGCCAAGTGTCTGCAGCTGTGGCCTTATTGTGCCTTTTGAGGTATCGCTGGCTTCACAGGCCACTACAGGCCTCAGCCAGGATTAACAGAGGTTCACTTACTATGAATCAGCTCCTATCACCAGGCAAGGGGCTGAGGCCTAGGACAGACTGACAGATAAAAATAGGAAGCCAATTAGTTAATTTTAAATCCTGCTCAGAGTCACTTCATAGTGGTCTCCAACATCTCCTACCACTGATAGACAACATGGACAGTGTTCATATCCATACTGATCAATCCCAGCAAGCTATTAGCAGCTCCATGAGAGGATAAAGGATGATCCCAGTGAGCTTGGACCCTATTCGTACTGAAGTTCTGGCTGGCCTCTGGCTGCCAGTCTAGAATCAGACCTGCTAAGCCCATAGCAGTCCCTGCACTCCCTATGGTGTGAACTCATCTGGGAGCCACTAACTGAAGTTCCTAGTCACTCCAAATTCCCAGCTCAGTTGGTCTGTCACTCAACAGTGGCTTCCAGCCAATCACCACCCTCTCTTGCAAGACGTCTGAATGGGAGAGAACTTATCAGTCACTGCCATATGCTGCATCCACTGTTCTGTTCCTCTGGTATGCTTCTCCATGGAGGCCTCTGGGTCTCCAGCAGTCACTGTGTATCTGCAGTTTCAAGCCACATCTCTCATGCAGTGAGTCCATGGTCAGAGAGAAAGCCCTGTCTGCTCCCCCCATTTTTTGTTGAAGTTTCTCTCTTTGCTCACCTGTGGGCTTCAATTCTCCCTTCAGATCCTTCCTGGGTCCTAAGGATCCACTTCTCTCCTTCTCATAATCATGTTGCTATATTCCAGCCTCTGGATATCAAATTTTAGAAAGGCTCTGTCTTAGTTACTTTTCTTTTTCCTCTGGGACAAAACACCCAATGCCAAAATTAGGGAAGTAAAGTTTATTTAGCTCAGAGTCTGTAGAGATTTTATTTCATAATCAGTTGGCTGCAAGGCAAGGTAGCATGGCAGAGGGGAAGCAGTTCATGGTGTTAGAAGATAGCAAAAGCAACAAGTGCAAAGAGGGAGAAGTGAGAGGGAAAGTCTCTTTCCCTCCCTTATATTGTATGTTGGCTATTGCCCAAGGGTGGATGTGTCACTCACACCCATCATCCCAGCATTGGGCCATGAATCAGTCACAAACTCTAGAAGCCCACTCCCATGACCGATGAGGCTTTGGGGGGACATCTAGACACAATCCCTAACAGACTCTTTCTCTGCTGTCCTCCACTCTGCCATCTTCCCAGAAGTCTCCTCAATACTTATATGTCAGATATATTCCAACTTAGGAATCAAAATTTGTGTTAGTCAGGGTTGGTAGGTGTCATGGTAACAAATTACTTTGAGCTATCTGCCACTTATCAAATCTTTATTTTTTGCTCATGCTCCATTTATAACAGGGTTATCATAGATCACTCTTTCATACAATCATTGTAGGACAAGTACTTGAAGTCTGACTAAAAAGCAAAGAAACAGGAACAAATAAACAAGCAAACAAAAATGCAAAAAACATAGAGTTACCTTAGTTACTAAGATTAGATTTGTTTTTTTCCAAAGAATTTATGGAGTATAATCTTTATTAATGTAGAATCAAGACAGTAGATATACTCAAACCTATGGCATACCTGAGAAGTAAGAAATATGGACCATGAACCTTGAGATTCCTAAGTGTGTGTTTATTACTCTAGTACTTGACAATCTGATTATTTCCTACCATGTATATGGAAAAGCTACTGAAATTTTGCTTGTGACATATATATATATATATATATATATATATATATATGAATCATATGATACATGATTGTCTTAGTTCATTTAGGTGTAGGATGAAAAGTCCAAGATCAAGGCATTGGTAGTTTGGGAGTCTCCTGTTTCAAAGATGGTAACTTTTAGCTAATGTTTTACATGATGAAAAGGATAAAGAGTGTCTGAAAACTCTTTAATGAGAACACTAATCCAGTTCATGGGGCTGGGGTCTCCTTACTTCCCAAGGTCTCCACCTTCTAAAGCCATCACCATGGGGTTAGGTTTCAGCATATGAATTTGAAAGGAACACATTCACACTCTTACAGTGACCTTTATATTCTATTTGTTTCAATCACTGTGATGTTTTCAAGGTTTACTGCTTTAGAGTATATGTCAATACCTTAGTCCTTTTCATGATTAGTAGTACTTTACTGTATGGATATATCACATTTGTTTTTCCATGATAAACATATGGTTTATTCCAACTCTTTGACTATTTCAAATAATGCTTCTATGGACTGTGTGTACAAATTTTCCACAGACACATGTTTTCAATTCTTTTGGGTACAAACCCAGTTGAACTTCTGGTCATATGAAAAAACTATATTTAATTTTTAGAAAAAATACCAATCTGTTTTCTAAATTGACTGGCATTAAAAAAATAAAGTGTCTTCCTAATTTACATTCCCATCAATGTATGAAGTTTCCAATTTCTCTTCATCGTTGCTAACACTTGTTTATCTTTTTGATTATAAATATAATAGTCATATCTTATTATAAATTTATTTCACATTTCCCTAATAACCAATAATGTTGAGTATCTTTTCATATGTTTATTGCTCATTAATATACCAAGAAATGTCTATTTAATTATTTTTCCCATTTAAAGATTGTACAGTTACTTTTATCACTAAAGTATAGAAATTATTTGTATATTCTCAGTAAAAACATATCATTAGTAATTTTTTTTATATTCCTAGTTTTATTTTTTCTCCATTATGATGGTGTCCATTGAAACACTAAAGTTTTAAATTTGCATGGCATCCATTGTTTTCTTTTGTGACTTTTGTTTTTGTTGTCATAGCTAAGAATTGTCTAATCTATGGTTACAAAAATTTACTCCTATTTTTTTCTAGGAGTTCTACAGTTTTATCTTAAGCATTTACTTTATGATATGTTTTGAGTTAATTTTAAAATATTGGTTCAACTTCATCCCTTTGTGTTTAAATTATTCAATTATCTCAGTAGTATTTGCTGAATAGACTGTTCTTTCCTCATTGCCTAAATTGGCACCCTTGTTGGAAATCAGTTGAACATACATGTAAGGTTTTAGGGTGTTCATGCTTCTTCCTACATTGATCTACAGGTCTAGCGTTATGTCATTTCCACATTGTCTTGCTATTGAAGCTTTGTAGCATTCCCTATTGTATTCTTCCTTCTATGACAGAGAACAACTTCATTGGATTACCTTATCGTTATAAATCCATCTTATCACAGACTGTGCAATTTATCAGCTGGACTAGAACTTGGTTATTAGCTGGTGCAATCATTTCATTTTACAGATGGTGACTCTAAGCCCCAGAGAGGGTCTACATGATGTGATTGTATAGACTTTCCTGTTTCCATAGTACAAAGTGTAAGACCTCATATTCATTTCTCATATTTGCTTCAGCTTTTTTGAAAGAGATCATACATCAGACTGTCCACTCCTTGTTGATGCTATTGTTTTTATTCAGAAGAAAAACTACTATCCTAATTTTTGTGTGTATTATTTCATGCTTTTTATTTTTCCAGGACCATTACAAAGTAATATCTTTTTATCATTTGGTAATGTATTTTCTCAGATCAATGTTATTAATTTTAAGATTTATTCATGGTGATACATGTAGCTCCATTTAAGTGTTCTAACACAGTCCATTTAATGAATATATATATATATATATATACATATATATATATCACTTTTGTAGACCCATTCTTTTGATAGACATTCAAGTTTTCCCTTCTTCTCTATTATAAGCAGTGCTGTAGATGTGTCCTAGTTTTTAGATGTGATTGAATCTGCACTGGAGAAGTATCAGTGCACAGCATCTAAAGATACTGCAAACTGCTGTTCAAAGTGTTTATCACAGATCCTTCTTTTCACATCCTCACTGGTATTGGTCATTGTTCCATTTTTAAAAATTTTGTCTTCTGATGGATGCATAATGGTATCTCATTCAATTTGAACATCTCTGGTCATTAGTAAAACTGAACTTTTTAATATTATGGGCATTGTTTTCTTCCTTTCCATTGCATGCCTAAAAATTACATTGCAGAATACTGCGTCTGCTAGGTAAGAAGGGACCAGGGTCTGCAGTGCCAAGCAGCTGGTTCCCTTCCTTTGGGTGACCCTCACCAGGCACTGTGTTTGGCTGTGGACTTGATAGAAGTGGTGATAGAAGTGGTGGCACTGGCAGTAGGGGTAAGAGCAGTAGCCGAGTCTTTGGAGACTCATATTTAACCATAAGCTAAGCAAGGAGCAGCAATATCAACTGCCATTAATCAGTCTTGACATCTCATGAAAACAAAATGACCTGCCTTTTTATTTGATAGGATATTATTTATTCTATACTTTTTGAAAAAAAAGTTATTTGTACATTTTAGATCTATATAATGATCATATTCATCATAGGGAATTTGTAGCTGTATGAACTAAGTCTTTTTCTCTCCCATTCCCTTTCCCTCCCTCTGATCCCCTTCCTCTCCTTACTTACAAAAGCTTTGTTACTATTTTTTCTTCTTTTCTCTTTTTTCTTTTCCCTTCCTTTCTCCCTCCCCCATCCCTAGTTCCATTTCTCTTTCAAACATTTCCTTCCTATTTCACAATATCTATCACACATTCTGACCCTTAATTACACTTTTGCTTTCTCACAGCAGTAAAACCATGCAAAATTTGAATGTGCCTGCCCAATTTATTTCACTTAAGAATATAGTCTTGGACCAGGGATTTAGCTCAGTAGTTCAAGTGCTTGCTTGGCAAGCAGGAGGTCATGAGTTTGATCCCCAGTACAAAAAAAGAGAGTATGTCTCAAGGTGCACCCATTTACCTATCTATCTCTCAAGTTCATCCTCTTAATGGCAAAATAGTACTCTATTATGTAAAAAACAATCCACTTCTTCTGTATCCATTCTGGTTGATGGGCATTTGGGTTGTTTCCAAGATTCAGCTATTACAAACTGTGTTCCTACAAGTATAGGTGTGCATATACCACTGTGGTATGATGCTCTTAATTGTTTTTAATTGATACCAAGAAGGGGAATAACTATTATTCTACTGTACTTTTTGAGGCTTTTTTTCTTACTGAAAGATTATTGCACAGTTTTGCATGGCCTTCTTATAATCATTTTTGTTTTGAATATAATGCTGACCCCAATGTGTGTATGGAAGGGGAAAAACATGCTTTGGCCTCTTACCACTTATTTTGTTTGGTTTTGTGCCCTCAGTGTCTTAGGAAACTTCATAAGAGGTTCTCTGCTACTGACCAGTGACATGGACTCTCTTGCACAGAAATATTTAAGACTCTTCACCAAATATTTTATGTTGGTATCACTTAATATTAATTAGATTTTGCTGTGCTGCAATAAAACTGTAGCTGTTAAAAAAGGAGAAAACAAGAATCTGTATTGTATTTTCCCTATAGCATGATATTGCTGCTCCTTGCTTAGCTTATGGTTAAATATGAGTCTCCAAAGACTCGGCTACTGCTCTTACCACTACTGCCAGTGCCTCCACTTCTATCACTACTGTTTACTGAGCCCCTACTCTGTTTCTGGGATGCTTTATATTCTAATTCTCACAGCAAACCTTTAGAGAGAGAGAGAGAGAGAGAGAGAGAGAGACAGGTTGAGCATCTCCTGTTGAAAGTAGTTGAGACCAGAAATGTTTTAGGGTTCATGTTTTTTCAGGTTTTGGGGTGAGTATTTGTATCTACATAATGAGATATGGGGATATGCCAGGGTACTGTTTGCTTAACGTTTGCTATACATCTTACACATGTAGTGTGAAGCTTTTTGTTAACTTAGTAATTTTAGAGCACCTGCATTTTGTCTGAGATTTATCGCACGAGGTCAGGTGTGGAATTTTGGTGTGCAGAAATTTCAGATTTTGGTACATTTGATACACCTGTGTAAATACCACATTGCTTTTCTAGTGTGAGAAACTGTAAGTGCAAATAAGAATCAAAAGGTACAATGGATATTGTGAAATAAGAAGTGTTCAAATGGAAAGGATAACTAGAGGTGGGGGAAGAGAGAAGGAAGGGAAAACGAAAAAATGATGAGAAAAGTAGAAAAAATGGAAACAAGACTTTAATAAATAAGACAGGGAAGAGGGGTTAAGGGAGGGGAGGGGAAGGGGAAAATAAAAGAATCGAGTTGTGTTGTGTACAGGTACAGATTCCCCATGATGAATGTGATTTTTAAAAATTTTTTTATCTAAAGAGGAAAAAAAGCATGTAAAGGGTAGAGATAATACAGAATTTCAAAAAAATGATAAACAATAAGAATAGTTGATAAATTACATATTGTTCTCTTAGAAATAGTTGTTCAAGCTACAAAATTAAACCATACAAAGTAGATATTCAAACAGTGGGTGTGTAAACAGCTATGCATGCATGAGACTCTACATGTATTTCTATCCTTTCTGTATTAGAGGGAAAAACAAAACATAGCAAGACAAAACAAAACAAATTCCTATAAAAACATGAAACCAAAAAGGCATATAAAACCACAGTACAAGGTGATCTACAATGGTTACTGTGTTGTCTCTTATTATCTTCAATAGAATTGTCTATATCATCAGGCATAATTGAATATAGCAGTATAATTGAATATAGCAGTACATAACAATATTGGCAAAAATAAAACATTGTAGACAGTATAAAACTTCAAAGGCAGGTAATAATGAAACCATAGTGGATATTCTAGTGAATCTTGTCATCTTGAGTGCAGTTGCCTATACTCTCAGACTTGATACTATCAATCATAACACCTTTGAATAAAATCTAACAATACAAAACAGCAATCTAACAAACCATATTTGATTACAATCAGTCATGGTAAAACAGAGTAGGTTATATAGAGCTTTAGATTAAGTTAATAGGAAATTAAGGATGATTACCATACTCTATCCTGTTATTTTTGGGATAACTCTCTGTGCCCTCAAATCTAGTACAGGTAGAATGACTGGAACAGAATATAATACATCTAAGTAGAGTAGTGTAAGTAATGTGGTTTTTAAATCCTGGTACACTATTAACAATATAGTGTATCAAGGCCATCTACATTAGAGATTCTAGCCATCCTTCTCTGCCTCATTTCTGCTATGCTATTTTTCTGTCTTTGTTTGTCTACTTTTCTTCTTCATTCTACTGCCTGCTCCTCTCATTGAGGCCTTTCTGCCACTGTTCCTAAAATCCTGATATTTTTCTTTCTCTCTCTAGAATGTCCTTCAGTATTCTCTGTAGGGTTGGACTAGTGGTCACAAACTTGCCCAGTTCCTCTTTGTCATGGAAGCATTTTGTTTCTCCATTAATATCTAGTGACAGTTTTGCAAGGTACATCAGTCTGGGCTGGAGGTTATTTTCTTTCAGGGCTTGGAATACTTTGCTCCAAGCTCTTCTTGATCTGATGGTCTGTGTCAAGAAGTCAGCCATGATCTTGAGGGGCTTACCTTTGTAGGTAATCTGTTTTTGTTCTCTGATGGCTTTTAATATTCTGTTTTTATATTGAATTTCTGGTATCTTGATTATTATATGTCTGGGTGTAGCTCTGTTTTGGTTGTAGGTGGCTGGAGTTCTGTATGTCTCACATAACCAAATGTCATTTTCTTTTCCCATGCTTGGGTAGTTTTCCTTAGTTATTTCCATGAATAGCCTTTGTAATTCACCTGTTTGTATTCCTGCTCCTTTGTTCACATTTCTTATTCTTAAGTTGAAGATTCTCTTGTCATCTTCTAGCCTTTGTATTGTTACTGCTTGTTTCCTTGTTATTTTTAAGAGATCTTTCCTTTCATGATCACACATTGCAAATTTGTGTTCAAGTTTTGATAGTCTATCCTTAGTTTCTTTCAAGCAGTTTTGCCAGCTTTCAATGGAGTTTTTAATTTCCTAGTAGTCTCTTTGAATCTGCTTCATGTATTCTATATTTTCTTTATATTCTTTATCAAATGTTTATCTCCTTTTTGTGTTCCTCCCTTCTTCTGTCTGTATCTTCCTGAGAGATGCTTAGCATTTCTTTTATTACTCTACTCACATCTTGCTTTATCTGATTTAATATTTTGGTTTTCAGCTAGTCTACAAGGTCCCGAAGATATCTCTTAATGTCCATTGAAGCCATATCTGATGTTGCATGTTTGCTGCCCTCAGTCTCCCTTGTTTTTCCCTCTTCTGGATCAGTGCTTTCAGGGTTCTGGGCTGGGGGCCTCCTCTTGCCTCTCTCTCCTGTTACAGTCCTGGCCTCTTCCACACAGGAGTACAGTGCAGGTCCTAGCCCCCTTCCCTGTGGGCCACAGTTCCTCCGAAGCACACTGGCAAGGGACCTCTGCTCTCTCCTTGCTGCTCTTGTCACTAAGATATAAGCAGGGGCTGCGTATGCCTGCCCCTCCCCACTGGGCCAGCCAAACTTCAGGGGCCTCCACCAGGTTAGTGTGTGCTAGGTGAAGGGAATCAATTTGGGATGGCTCATTGGGTCCTGGCCAGGAGTATGACCCAGTCCAAGCAAATCCCACAAATCTGCTCTGGGGAGGGAGCAACCAACTGAAGTCATTGTTGCTCCCAGTTCAGGCTCCTCTTGCCTGATTCCAACATGTTGCCCATTTGGTTGCGCCCTTCCCGTGGGGGCGGATCTCATTCCCAGCACTGACCGTGGATTAATGAAGGTCCCTTCTCTGGCTCTGCTCTCCACTGGGCTCACCAACCCCCATCTTCAGTGCTGCTGTGGCTCCTGTGAGTGTTGGCAGTAATAAGTTTGGGCGCCTCTGCCAGCTGGTGCAATTTCTAGCTGGCACAAATTCAGGCTGGTGCAACTTGGTGGATTGCAGCGAAATGCTGTGTCCTGTGATTTTTAGATGTTTCAGTTGTAGTCCAGATGTGTTTGATGAACTTTTTTACATTTTAATTTCTTCCTATGTCAAGAGGATCCATCTCTCTCCGTCTGGATCTCTCCAGGAAGTTTTATTCTGGCATAAGAGTTGTTTGTCCTGGGAGGCTTTGTATTTTGTTGCTCACTGATTGGCCATCTTTAGCTCCTCCTGAGGTCATTTTAATTTTCATCATTCATGTGCTGCAATCCTTGAACTGAAGGCCTACAGCCTTCAGATGTAAGATGTTCATGATGGGCCATAAACCGTATGTCTCGCTGCTAGGTCGGTGAATGTGATCTTTATGTATCCCTAAAATGTACAGATAAATGTAATTAATTAAAAATATTTTGTAATTTCATATTTTGGAGTATTTTGAATTTCAGATTTTTGGTTTAGATGTTTAATGTATATTAAAATTACTGTTTTAAAGATAAGACAGCAGTGTGGCAGAAGTTAATTGACACATTTGAAGTTATATAGCTACAGTGGGGTAGAATTTTTTTATACATAATTTTTAATATTCATTATACAGTTGAAACTGGCCTTGCACTCACAATGTAGCCTACGCTGGCCTCAAACGCATGGCATGGTGATCCTCTTGCCTCAGCCTCCTCAGTGCTAAAATTACAGGTATGCGTTACTACGCCTTGCTCCAAATTCATTTTTAAATGACCCTCCCTCTTCCCAAGCAGTTTTCTTCTGTCCGGTTATTTCTTTTTATTTATTTTTCTGAATGTAGTGTTGTTCCTATTGATTCATTGATTTTATACTGTTTTGAAACAACTTTTCAAATTCATCATGGACAAATTTTTCTTCTGTCTTCTAATACTTTTTACTACAGTCTTGACAAATTGGTTCCATTCTCTTTCCTCCCCTCCCCTCTCCTCCTTTCCTCTCCTTTCCTCTTCTCTCCCTTTCTCTCCTCTCTCTTTTTTTTCTTTCTTAAGTTTTTTTTTTTTTTTAAACGGAATAGACTGGGGTAGAATAGACAGATACCGACCATGGGTCATTTGGGACTCAGTTTGAAAATGTCAGGAAAAGTGAATCGTTGTTAACTAACTCCAGTCAGACAATTCCATTAGCAATGATGGGAACAATTCCATATTTCCTCGAGTGTTAATATTTGTGATATCCTCTAACACCTTACTGAAAGCACTTAACATCCCTCTTTTGTCTGTGTAATCTACGCATAATTAGAGAGGGAATCTAAACCACTTCTAATGCTGTGTTCCTCTGGAAATCATGTTGATGCTTGCATGATATTTTATGCATAAAGTAATTTGCTACTTGATTGATGACTTGTTCTGGTGTTTCAGGTGATGATGGCAATCTGGCTTAACTTGTCTTTATTTATTCATTCATTCATTCTGTTCAACAAATATGTATTTAGTTGCAATTATGTGACAGGCAGGGATTGTGTTTGACTCTGGGAATAATGATCCAATATCTAATATTTACTGAGTATCTATTATGTGCGAGGCACTGGGATATGTGTTTTATGTGCATCTTCTCCAACCCCTTCATGAGTTATCAACCCAGTTTACAAAAGAGGAAATCAGGACTTGCAAAATTAGGCAACATGTTCAAGAGTACAAAACTTGTCAGTGGTGAACATTTGCTCAACACATTTTATTTTTTTATTTTTTTGGTACTGGGGATCAAACTCACGACCGCAAGCTTGCAAGGCAGGCGTTTATGCCACTGAGCTAAATCCCTGGTCCCAATTACACATTTTATACTGCTGATTTCTACAGTGAGCAGTTGCCAGTTAGGCCAGATTATTGTGCTTGATTACCTATGTCAGAGCCTTGAAAGAAAAGAAGAGGAAAATGTAGGTATCACCAGAGAAAGAGTAGAAAAATGGTTAGTTCTGACTTGAACCATATGATTTTAGGGTTCTGAGAAGGCATCTGCCCCACGATTGTGGAAGATGGGCCTCAGAAGCTGAGGATGAGAAAGGTAAAAAGTTTAAAGTTTTGAATGGGACAAGACCTCTCATTACCATTAGATGCTGAATGTATGTGGAGTAAGGAAAAAAGACTTGGTTCCTGAAATGAAAACAAATGTAGCTGTCTTCAGTTATTTTTATTATTCATTGACAAGACACTTTATTTCTAATAACTGATCTTCTTCAATATCAGTGGTCCCCAAACAATTCTTGCCAGGTTTGCTTCTTGGTAGTCATCCTCTGACCTGACCTACATTGCTTTGCAAGGATTCTGAATGCAGTGCAGATGGATTTTTATCATTATTAGCATCACTATTTTTATTAAAGGTGAAATATGACAGAATTAATGCTTGTCAACAAGGCTACTTAGCATTGCATAGGTTTTCCTTTCAAAATGTGCTTTTGCAAATATTAACCAGACAAATGATTCTACTGTGATGTGAATAGAAGCCACACAGCTGTAACTCCATGAACTCTGTGAATATGTTCCCTGCAATGTCAATTAATTTTGCTTTCTGAAGCATATTCTTTCATGTATAGTTTCATCCATGCTGTGTGTTCTGCCTGGAATGATTAGAGGCCTGCTAACGTGGATAAAAATAACAAATTAAAAACAGAAAAAAAACCCCAACAAAACATAATAGCTTTTTAGGAGCAAGGCCAGAACTCAGAGTCTGTTTTCTTTCCATTTTCTATGTTTTAATTTATAGTGTAAATTAATCGCCTTTCTCCCACCCCTTGATAAGAATGGTCTTTTGCACTCTATTAACCCCAAGTTCTAGAGAGAGGCAATTTCCTAACAGGTGAATTAACACTAGATAACATTACCTCAAATGCCAAGTCATTTAATTGAAAAAAAATTTTTAGGAGGGAGTATGGCAGTGTCTTTTTTTTTTTTTTTATAAAAACATTATAAAGAGTCTTTACAAACTAAGTCTAGACTCCCAACCTCCTGAGAGTGATTTGCCTATTAACAAAGCACAAGAACAACTCCCACTACCAGTGCAAGAAGAAATAGCCCCCGATTTCCAATTACTTTTGCTGCTGACAGTTCAGTGGACTGTTAAGACGCATTCCGCACCATTGTGTGGACGTGGTGAAGCTAGGCAGCCGTGTGTGCTTCTCTTTTTGATTATGCAGTAATTAGACTGTTCCACTAATGGAAAGAGGGGGAAAAAAGTTTCTAGAGAAAATGACATCCGGCGAAGCTTCCTTTGAAAAAAATCACCGGCACAAAAGAATAAAGAGTAACCTTTTGTCATGAACACTGTGAAAGGTTTTATGCATTAACTAAGCAGCATTAAAAATGAAAAGTTGGAATCTCATATTAGCTCAGGCATAATTGTGTGTTTGCTTGCAAATAATAAAGCAAATAGGTGATTCAGACAAGCTCATTAGTCAATAATAGCTTTCAGAGATGTACACAAGAGACTTGCAAGATGCAGACAAGCATCTCTAAGAATTCCAGATTCTATGTCTTGGCTCCGTGCATTCATTAGCGATCCCTTGACAGTATTCAGAGAGTGGGAGCTTGCCCTTTTGTCCTTGAACTAGCTTCACCTGAGAGCTCAGCGCTTTCTGTGGCTTATTAATGTATTACTCACCCTATAAAAGTTCCCTTGATTTATTTTTCTAGTGGAGAATTTAATTCCTATTCCTCTTAAAATTAAAAACTCAATTCAGTCTCTGCTCTATCAGTCTCACCCCGGCACCTACAGGTTTCTTTCCCTCTTTTTCTCCTTTTCTTCCCGATCACTTTTTTCCTCACTTAACTTTAGTATTTTGTGTGAATGTGACATTTTCCTTTTTACCTATAGAATGTCCCCGTTCTCTCTCCCAAGTGTGAATTGAAAATGGCAGTTCTTTATTCAGGGCACTGCAAATGACGGGCAATCTATTGTAGGTACGAATATAATCACATGTCTCCTTTTTTGGTCTTATAATTTCTTAGAAGCTTGGATGCCCTTTGCAGTTTCTCCTTTTTTTAAAAAAATGGACATACTGAAAAGAGTTTGGAAAGGGAAGACATACTCAAATGCACTGCTGTGATGAAGGAACATTTTCAATTATCTGATTTTCAAATGACTGGTCTATACCTGATTTATACCAGATTGAATGCCTATGTAGTCATCCTCTGGTTTTGTTTCTCTTTTAGATAAAACAAACATTTTTAGCAGATTTCTATGCTGACCATATTTTGCAAACAAAAATTCAGGATCCAGAATTTGATGAAAGATTTTTTGTGTGTGTGTCAGTTTTGCCATTGGAAAGCATATTGTTAGGTTTAGATGTTGACAGACTTGAGTGCTAGGATCTTTGCTTGTTTACGACATGACAGGACATTTGGAATGAGGATACATGAAAGTGTGTCACCATGGAATTGTAGTGTGGACAAAAGAAAAGGACATTAGACACAATTTTTAGCACACTAATTATATCTTCACTTTTTTCCATTCTAGGAGAACATAATTTGAAAGCAAGTGAATGGAAGTGATATTGTCTATGGTAGATTCTCAAATATACTGTTTTATTAAAAATCACATTTTAAAGTATTTTTCCTATTAATATTGATTACATGTGCTAAGACTAAAATGCTTTATGGCTGTTATGGACAGATGAGGGTGTCACGACATGTTGGATAAGAGCTGGTGATTGAAGTTATAGTCCTCTGTGTCAAGAAACATAATGTAGTTTGAAATTATTGGTGATTTGCTACCTATTATTGTCAGTAGAGAAAGGGAGGGAAAAAAGGAATAACAATTTAAAAAGACCCATTTCAAAAAAAGATTTTTCATTTTACCAGTGCTGAATATCTCTGCTTTCAACATTATTACTGTCATTAACATCACCAGCTCGATCATTGCCATCATTAGACCCTGAAATTCTGGGAATCACAGAATGCGTCTTTGCTCTGAAGGCCTTCTGTTGTTGTTGTCAGCATTAAAATAAAACAAAACACCAAAACCAAAGTATATCTTTCAACAAATACTTGTAAGAATTTTTTTAATTAGTTAGCTTATATTTAATGAATATTAAATATTCTCAGGCTTTTGTAAAATGTACTTCATACTGCATATGCTATTCATTATTAAGACATGAGACATGTAAATCAGGGTTGGAAAAGCAGATCTTCATTTACATACACAGACTGGACCTACCACTAGGTATGTAATATTGGTATGAAAACTTTATTCTGATTAATATAAACCATATAAAAATTTCTATGTGTTTTTATAAGGTGTGTGTTTTATTTGTGGGTGTTTTTTTTTCTCTTTCTCTTTTTCTTTTTGTTTTGCAGTATTAGGGATTGAACTCAGAGTCCTCTGCTTGTACTGAGATATATCTCCAGCTCTTTTTATCTTGCATTTTGAGACAAGAGTCTCCTTAAATTACCTAGGAGCCAGGCACGGTGGTGCATGCCTGTAATCCTAGCACTTGGGAGGCTGAGGCATGAGGATTGCCATGAGTTTGACGCCAACCTGCACTACATAGTGAGTTCAAGCCCAAGCTGAGCTACATAGCAAGACCCTGTCTCAACTCTCACCCCTGAAAGTGGGTATATAAAGTTATCTAGGCAGGGCTCAAACTTGTAATCTTTCTGCCTGAGCCTCCCAAAGTGCTGGGATTACAAGAGTGCAGCATTACACCTGACTTTGTTTGTATTTTTAATACTTATAAATGACACATATGTGTATATAAATATATGTGTATATATACACACATATATGTATATATATGTATGTCTGTGCATGTAAAAACATATATATATATATATATATATATATGTGTGTGTGTGTGTGTGTGTGTGTGTGCGTGTTTGTTTTTTAACCAAATACTGTACTTTATGTTGCTCTGGAAATGAAATACATATTTAGAAGCTAGGAAGAAGCTGGCAAGTGCACAGCCTTGACTACAGGATAGAACCAGAGCAAGCTTGGTACCAAGATGCAGAATCAGTATTGATCTGAATTCCAGATTGATACTGAAGCACACAAAAGCATCATTATAGAATATCATGAAGGACTAAAATATGAAGTGCATGATAAAATTTGGCAACATTTTCACAGAAGAGGGGAAATCAGGAAGGGGTAAGAAGATAGAAGAAAGCTAGAAACTAAGGAAACACAGATTTGAAAATGCAGAGAAAAAAATTCAGGAGTTGAACCTGGTGGGTGGAGGAATGAGCTCACAGTAATGTGAGTGGAGACATAAAATTGGGTGTCACATGACACAAGACAGTGAGACATAATTTAAATATGCCTCACAGACCTCCATCAAAGCTGGAAACCTGGGTTTCCAATGGTTTTCCCTTGTCTTCTTTTATATCTACTTCTTGCTACCTTGTATTTCACCCTCCTCTTCTGTCACAGAGAGTTTCCCTGATGTGAATGGGGAAGACAGAGGCAAGTGCTCCAGCTCCCGGATCGGTATGCTATAAGTAATTCACTTGTGGTTTCTAGTGCAAGATGATCTGTTAACAGTTTAGCACACATGTTTATTCTTTAGAACTCAGAATGTTCCTTAGTTTAGTATTCCATTGTCCATTAGAATAAAAGGACACACATAAACCTGAACCACAGTAGATGTGATCAGATCTAGTTCTTCCCACGTACATGAAGCACAAATTAGTATGAGACATACTTTCAGATGTCAAATAATGCAATGTTCATGAGCAGATTGCCCTGTATATGGTCCCATACCTTCACCTGTAATCCAAACTCCTCTAAGTGTATTTTACTAAATATATTTTTGATTTTTTTTGAATATAAGATGTCTCAAGGTATAATATAAAAAGCTGATACTTAGCAGCTGGAAAATAGCATTTTGGTGGTAGCTAAGGGAGGGTAAAAGCCTCACAGATTTTGTCAATACTCAGCTGACAGAGGCTGCTCTTGCTCATTTCAAGAGAAGAATTTCAATCTGTCCGCAGCTAGCTGCCAGAACTTTTGGATGACTAGGGAAGAATGCAGTCAATTGCCCAGATGTTCCTCCTGCAGGGAGCCACACACCCAGAGATTCGAAACAACCAGGTGCCTGGAGTAGGAAGACAGCACATCTGGAATGTGTGTGTTTATGAACTTTTTGAAAAGATATATCGATGTCATGTTTAAACCATTATGAACTTCTCTTCAAGTGCCCAACTTTTAAGCTTAAAGTGTGTATGATATAGTTTAGAGAAATACTTATGTTAATCCATATTATATGTTACCTTATGACAAAATGTTGATAATTCTATTTCAGGATATCCCTGAATGCTAATCACTTAATGTTCAACCTGATTTAGATAGTGAATATTCAGCACTTCCTCCCTGTTATGTTTTATTAAACAATATACCTTCTTCTAGCTTTTCTTGACCTCTGTATGCCAACATCTAAAACTTTATCAAGGTTCATCTCACTCTCAGTGAGTTCACTGACAAGTAAAGATAAGGAATATCTATCTCTTACTGCTAACTGTAAAATAAAGCAAGACGATGTATTATAGGGGCTCTAAAGAAGGGTCAGATATGATCAAAATGATTTTTAAAAATTTAGCTTAAGATGTAAAATGTCTGATATCTTTAAAATTATAAACAAGATATGGTAGTTAGTATAGTGGCCCAGTGAAAATTGGTATTGTAATCCTCATCTTAGACACATTGGGGTATTAGCTACAGTCTTAGTCTTGGATGGAGGTAGTAGATAGGTAGTAAAGCTAGGAAACAGAATTAGGAAACAAGAAAGGCAAACTTATACCAGACTGAGGTACAAGTGAAGACCAGAAGGGGTTAATTTGGCTTAGAGAATAGGTTAAAATGTTCTTATTACAGGTGTTACTCAGCTTTCCAATGCTATGACAAATACCTCAG
>PVLA01000071.1:570193-686432 GCA_004027455.1 Hydrochoerus hydrochaeris
AGAGAGAGAGAGAGAGAGAGAGAGAGAGAGAGAGAGAGAGAGAAAGAGAAGAGAAGGAGAGGAGAGGAGAGGAGAGGAGAGGAGAGGAGAGGAGAGAGAGAGAATGGAGGATGGGAAGATGGAAGGAAGGAAGGAAGGAAGGAAGGAAGGAAGGAAGGAAGGAAGGAAGGGGCCAGGTCCAAAAGTCCCTTTGAAGGCATGTTCCAAATGACCCAACTTGTCACCATTGAGCTCCACCTCCCCATAGTGAAGGGCACAGGGTAGTGGCCAAGCCTTAGCATATGGGCCTTTGGGGGAAATTTAGGATCCAAACCACAACACTGCACAATGGTAGAGGCTAGTGATTGGACCTGTGGTGACGAGAGCTTATGACTAGTAGTCAGGGAGCCTAGAGGCAGGGCTGTCTTCTGCAGCCTCAGGGGGCTTCTGGACAAATTTCTGTAGGAAATCAGTAAGGTCTAGGTAGCATCAGTCTTTCCCTCTTCCTCTTTCTCTTTGAATCTTTTACCCAGTGTATATTTGCATATGAGGCTTAAATTTTACTGTCTTAAAGATGGTGCCAGAATTTTCCTTAATTTTTTTTTTCATTATTTAGGAACATATCTTGGTGAGACTCAGAGAGAAGGTGAGACCTTTATTGGGCCTGCAGAAACTCAAGTGACAAATGGGACAGATGCATTTTTCTGAGTTAAAAACAAAAATTTAGTCAGCAGAACAAAGAGATAAGAGACACAATGAAAAAAGATTCAGAGAGAATACACAGGGAGGTGGCTTTGCAGGTAAAAGCAGTTCCTGAGGAGGGGAACAAACAATATTTAAGAGCAAGTATACTTAAAAAGCTAACATTCACTTTGAGGTCATTTGCTGTTCCAGAGTAAGCTTCCTTTCCCGTTTTCTCTAAATCATCAGTAATATCCGGTAGAATTTTGAGGGGAAAATAAAGAGTTTATATATAAAGACTTTATATTTGGGTCAATTTGGTACAAAATACAGAATGCATATCTGAGAAGGTAAGGAGCATGACCTCCAAGCAAGAGATCATTGTGCACATGAATCCTCTTACCCTTATCTGCCTCAAAATTTAGCGAAAAATCTGATGAGGGCTTTGGTTTTCCACAGATCATTGAATAGAATTTGAGTCTCTTATATAAGTCACAGATAATGATCCTAAAGTGTCAGGGATTTGTGAGCTGACATCTAGGCTATGATGTAAGTCTATATCCTTATTCTATCGCTGTTAAAATTGTAAGTGTTTTTTTCTCCTTTAAAAAATAGATATAATGTAACAGCTGAGCACTGTGATAAATTGCCTGAAACTAGTGTGGACCCTCTGGCTGTCATGAATAGTCTTAAATAAATCAAACCCAAAGTGAGAAATACAAGGAGACAGTAGTTTCCATCTTGAGTTTAAGAGGCTGTGCAAAGTTTTACAAACATGCTGTGGTCTTCAGAATCTTGTTCATTGTGATATGAAACTTGGCTCACTACAGATAATTATGACACCATGACTCATTCTAGACAGTTAAAACTAGAATTATAGAAAACTCACAGATTTCAGAGTGCCAGACAGACCCTCCAGTTAAACAATTACTCCATAGTCCTATAAACTGTGGTCAGAAACTCAGGTTTTGGACATGAGGTAATGGAAACTTAGTGATGTTAAAGCCATTATTTCTTGATGATTTTTTTTAACAAGCTCAACCTAAAAGTTCCTATGTGTTTATTTGTTCATTGATTTTCATTTATTGAATATTCACTATGTGTCAGACACTGTGACCCAGCACTGAGAACACACAGATAATTAACACCTGAGCCTCTCCCTGGGAACACATAATCTAATGAAAAGACACAGGCAAACAGTGTTAGTGGAACGATGAGTCTCAGGCAGCGTTTTAGTGTGGCATGGTAGAGGAGAGTGCTGACTCTGTCTGGGGAGACGGAGAGGGTGTTTAAGAGGGGCTACTTGTGATAAAAGCATAATATGGCCAGAATCAGGGATGGAGGGCACTTTCTAGGAAATAAAATGGATACCTTAACCTGAAATGAAGCCTGGACATATGGAAAGTCTAATTTTACTGGTGGATATTATATTTCTCGCCATTATTCTGAGCACAGAAAAAAGTAGTGAGCGTGAAGAGGCGTCCACCTATGGCTAAAGACTTTCCTAAATTTATACTTGCAGTCCATCGTATTTATTAACATAAGCTATGCCATTGAAATAAACAGGCCCCCAACTTGGTTTATTTCTTGTTTATGCAGTTCCAGGGTGAGTATTCCAGGGGGGAAGGAAGCTCCTGTCTGCATAGAGATTCAGGGCACCAGCTCCTTCTGTTTTTGGCTTTGTCGTGTCCATGATCTTCTTGTTAATGGTATAGTTATGGCTGTCAGCATGGCCAGTTTCAAAATTAGAGTTGGAAAGAGAGTGTAAAGTAGGCACACGACTGCCCTAAAGCTCCCTGATATGTTCTGAATGTGTCCCTCAAAGTTAGTATGTTGAATCTCAGTCATCGATGTGATAGGACTAAGAGGTGGCATCTTCAGGAAGGGATGGCCAGGGACACAGAGTCCCTATGGATGCTATTAGGACCTTTATGAAAGGTCTTGATGCAGTTGACTTGTGCCCTGTGTCTTTTTTTGCCATGTGAAGACACAGCATTACCTTCTTACCCTTCTGCCTTTTACCACGTGAGGACAGAGTTTGTCCCTTTGACCTTCTGCCTTCTGATATGTGAGGAGATAGCGTTCCTGCCCTCTGAAGCATGCAGGAAAAGGCACGATCTTAGAAGCAGAGGTCAACCCTCTTCAGACACGGACCCCGCCAGTACTGTGAGCTTGGACTCCCACCTATTTATGAGAAATAATTTCCTGTTTTTTTTATAAAATACTTGCTCTTTGGTATTTTACTATTGTGGCACAAATGGACTAATAACTTCTCTAAAGTATACACCCCTTTTATTAATATTTTGGCTAGAAATAATTTTTACAGTTGCATTTAAGGACAGCAGAGACTGGGAAAGATAATTTGGTCATATGGCCAGGGAGGAAAAGGTAGTTTTTAGTTCCTAGTAAGCATCGTCTTCTACGTATATTTAATTAAAATCAGTAAAAATTTATGCAGTCTAGATCTTTCTGAGTGTGTCTAAACTTACCAGATTTATCAGTATGGCATATAAAATCTTTCATGTGGGCTTAAAATAACTAATTCAACATATACCAAATAGCAAAGCCAAATTAATGGTCATATGGAAAAAGACCTGGAGATTTGGTTTGGAGACTAATTCAACATATGCTCGCAATTTGATGTGGTTCCTGAAAAACAAACATAGAAATGAACCACATCACTACCATTGTACAGGGAGGAACTGGGTTCTGCTCCAGAAATGTTTTAACTCAACACCTTTTGAAATCGTGTTCTGGTGTTTATTTTCACAGGCCTAGGAGGGAGGAGGAAAGGTCTAGGATAAAGGGTGGCAGAAATCTAGAAACCATGTTATGTGGGGAGTAGTGAAGAAGCAAGATTCTGTCTTAAAGAAGGTATGTCATGATGGGATGTGTGTGCATGTGTGCGCGCATACGTGTGTGCATGAGTGTGCTTGTGTGTGTGTGAAGTGAGGAAGGATATGGATTAAAGTGTCTTTAGAATTTGAAGTAAGTTAAAGTACTTGAAAGTTAGCCATATGGAAGAAAGAGTAGATTCATTCTCTTCTGCATCATGGAACCAAGGAACATTTTGGCTTAATACGAAGATCTGCATAATAATTGAAGCTATCTGAGAATGGTAGAATGTGCTGCTTAGAAAATTATTGAGATTCACATCACTGGAGGTGCTTGATCAGAAGCTGAATGACCTCATGTCAAGTCTGCTGTAGAGATTTTCTTCTTAGAGTGGACTAGATGATGCTTAAAATGTTTTCTAATTCTAGGTGAATTGTTTCCACTCCCAACCCTTCTTATAAAATATGTAGGATTTTTTTCCACACCAATAATCAATTCTTCAACTCTCCGGACACCAAGTGGGTGTCCAACAATTATTATAATTATATATAATCATAATTATTCAATCATGACATTTGCAGAATTAGCATTAGACCCCTCAGGCTAAGAGCTCTGTCTCATGAGTCAGCCCCTGCTTCAGAAGTCAGTTGCAGTCTCTCCTATACTTCTAACTGACTGGTTGTGCAGCAGGAGTTCTTGTCACCCTGTCCTTGGGCTCGGGAGTTTGCTAGAATGGCTCACAGTACTTAGGAAAACAGTTTACTTACTATCACTATTACTGGTTTATTACACAGGATATGGAGTAAGAGACAAATGGAAGAATGCGTGGACTAAAGTTTGCAGGAGCGTGGAGTTTCCACTCCTCAAGGCATGCTGTATACCTTGCATCTCAATGTGTTTATCAACTTGCTTTTATTTATTTATTTTGGTACCAGGTATTGAACTCATGACCTCATGCTTGCCAGGCAGGCACTTATGCCACTGAGCTAAATCCCCAGTCCTTTGCTTTGATATTTTTAGGACTTTTAATGTAGGTTCCACTTTGTAGGCATAATTGATTAAATCAGTGACCACTTGTGTTCGCACCCATGAATTTTGGGAGAGTGAGGGCTGAAAGACCACCATCATATGTTGATCTTTTTGGAAAACAGCCCTCATATTGAAGGTATCTCGAGAGACCTAGCCACCAGTCACCTTATTAACATCCAAAAGGCACTCATGACTAGGTTTCTAAGACTCCTATAGAAACACTTATATTAACCAAGTACTAAACCCAAATACTATAGCAAAAGTTGTCCCATGATGGCTGTTACTCAAGGAATTACAAGTGTTGCATGATCTTTGTTCCAAAAACCACAGAAAAAACCCAAGCATATATTTCTTAGCATATCATGGTATGATGCTGGGATTTGTTAAATTTGAAATTTTCACCACTGCTTTTTTGGATAATTTAGGCCAAAAAAAATTCCTATTGTGCTGTGTGACTCCAGGCTACCACTATCCCTTGACCTGGAGGAATACAGAGTGTAATCAATGTTACTGACACTCCCTTCTACATGAAAACACACATTTACAATTATTTAACTGACAGCTTCTTTTAAAAATGGGAAACCATTTTGTATGAAATCAAACTGACAAATTATAATTATTCAGTGTTGAGAACTTGAGAGACATGAACAATGTAAGGCACTTCAAGAAAACAATGAATGCCAACATTTGAGGTTTTAAAGAAACATTAACAGTGTGGACCACTTGTTTATTTCAAGATAGCTTCTAATACTTAAAAAGTTTTCTGATGATGTCAGTGGTGATATTATGTGATTTTTTTTTGTAGAGTGTAACTAAATATGGGTTTGAATGATCTGTATACCTCAGTGAATCAGTATTTTGTAAATGACCAATACATAACATTATAAAATCATGCATAGATAAAAAATACACTCAAAACCCAAAATAAGCCAATGTATTTTTATGTAGCAGCACATGAAATTGTTGAAGGGGTAACTAACTTTGAAGAAATGACTGCTGGTCATGTTGTCACACATCTGCAGTCCCAGCATTTGAGAGACTGCAGCAGGAGGATTGCTGTGCGTTTGAGGTTAGCCTGGGCTAAATAAGCGTGTTCAAGACCCTGAATGCATGCAACTCAGATGCATCAGAACATCAGATCCTTCAAAATGGGTAATTTTCTTTCTTTTAGGCATCCTGAAGTACACATTTTGTTTCCTTTTGCTTCAGTCTTTCTCACTGCTCACATTTTCATTGGCCTTTTGTCAAGGAGCCAAGGCAAGTTCACACCATCTCTCCAGGACTTTTGTTTCACATCCACTGTATAGGAAGTCTTATATTTGGGACCCACCATTTTTCAAAATAACCTTTATTTTCATTTATCAGGATAAGTTAGGCAACTGTTTAGAGCATTCTTCAGGTATCTATATGTATATATCAGTACCTCTCAAGGGCTTTAAGATGCTTTACTACATTATCTTTTTAGACTTCCACTCCTTAATCTTGGTGTTTGTGCTGTGGAGAAGGTTAGTTAGATTTGAAGCACAGCATCTATACTAATTGCCAACTTCTCATGAGCATGATAAGTTAACAACTACAAGTTCAGTTTCAGACACCCCTTAAGGTTCTGTGGAGAGATCACCTCACTGCGAAACAAAGCACTTACTGTCTTTGAGACAGATTGATTGCCCACATGGCCATTTGTCTTCACTACCCAAAACCATGCAGTATAAATTCATACTAAATCATCAGAAAGGGAAGTCTATTTCTTCACACTCAGATTTTTTTTTTTGCCACTGCATAAGATACCAACACAGCAACAGTTTCAAATCTACACTTCCAAGTATTTTGGAATGATCTGGCTCTGTCAGGTACCTCGAATGACTGTGTGAATGATGAAAGACTCAAAGGAAAATGTCCAGTTGTCCTAATGTGGCTATCTTAGACCAGTCTACAGTGCACTTCCCAATAAATAAGAGAGAAAACTGATCCAAGAAGAGCAGAGATGCCTACCTCACTCACAGGTGGGCACAAATGTATGAATAACCTAGCTGAGACTGGAGCTACCCTCCTACTGCGCCAATTTGTGAATTGTAATAAAAGCTTATAGTTTAAAGTCACTAATTTTTGGGAGAATTTGTTATACGGCATTAACTGATACAGTTCTCAATGAAAGTCAAGATTCAAATTGTTCTATTTTGACACCTTGATGGAGTGATATAGAACTTGAAGGAGCAGCAGGAAAGGGACAGGAAGGTTGAAGAAATGGGGCAACAATAAGAAGCAAAGAGAGACCAAAATCCACATTTATTTAGGAGCCAACAGGTAGACTAATATGGAGATAAACTTTATAGCAGAATAAAAAGGGAGAGACAGGCTGGAAAAGTGAGTTTGCGTCTGACCAGGAGAACCTTTGATTTAGGGATGATAGTGTCTGCTTTTCTCTATGTCGTGGGGATCCAACCACTAAAGGTGAAGACTGTGGTTTGTTCTATCTTCAATTCTCACGTTCCTTTCATTTCAGTCACCACTCAGCCCTGCAGTGTTTGCTAAAGCAGTGTGTTTGCTCAATTTGATTCTGCAGAGTGGTGATTGGCAATAAAGGAAACATTCTCATCAAGTTTCCTTGTGAATAAAAACCCCAGCTTACATTTTAGGGTTGGAATCCTACTTTGACAGAAAATGAGTCGAGATGCTTCAATTGCAACCAAAAAGAAACAGATGGAAGAAATAATTTCCTCTAAAAAAGAATGCAAATATGGAAAAATCGTTCTGTTTAAATAAAAGAGAGAAAAACACGTTTGGCTCTTCGTGAAAAGCTTTTAAATCTTCGTTTTCTTAAAGAGCCATGCTAATTCATTGATGACCACTAGATGGCACTTGTGTACAGCGTTTGAAATGGGTTCTGGCTAAAACAAGGGTACCTGGGGTGAGCGGAATTTGAGGTTTCTGTCTTGAACAGCACACTTCCTCTCTCACCCTAAGTAAAAAAAAAAGAGTGTAGGAGAGAAAGCTTAAATCTTTTCTGTGCCTTTTCACTTATAAAGAAAAATGAACATGGCAGAAGTGTTCCTGATTAGATCTGGAGAAAAAGGATGATGCATTCTTGCTAGATGAATCAGGAGAGATGATGTTCTGTCATTCTTTAGATATAGACCTGAAATACTAACTTTAAATTTATTGTTGCTGGTGTGAGCCATGGTTCTCTGTTTACCCAGTTAGTGCATTTAGGTGAAGCATGAATAGTGTGTCTTCCAATTGGTTACTTTATCACACTGGCGATTTTAGAAGGTATAATAACTCTTACCCGTGAGGATGGAAAAAAAAAAAAAAAGGATCTCATAAGTCTTATCAGATCACCCTGGTCGGATTCATCGTTAGGAGAGTTGGCTGCCTAGCTGTTCACCGCTGCCTTCTACTTGTCTGGTCATTTTCTGATGATGCAAACAGCGATAGTGACTGTGAACCTCATCCACAATTGTAAGACTGGAAACTAGTACAGGATGAATATTCCCTGCTTCCCCCCACCCCAAAAGGACAGCAGTGAAGCAGGCAAGTAAGCAAGCAAAACTCCCGCTGACTTAAGACATTCCAATGAGCTTCCGGAAGTACTTACATTTTGCCTAAGCTGTGCCCCTCATTCCTCTGGCCCTGCAGCCGTTATCAATGCTTAGAGTCACCCAGGAAACCCGAAATCCTTTCCTAGGAGGCAAGAGGTTGGCAATCTGCCAGTCACAGCTTTGCCAGCCCCATTAGCTTGTCACTGTGAGCCGATGCCGATGCTGATCTCTCTCAGGGCTTGTTTGATCTGGCCCTTCAGTAGCTTCAGCTTTCTCCTGTTTAGCCTAAGCTGCTATAAGCGTATGTTCTGAAGCATCACCAGATCTGATAGGAAAGGGACATGTGTCTGAAAGAAGATTAGGGTAAGGCCAGGGAATCCAAAAAGGGCAAGAAGAAAAGGGCAGACTGGGTTGTAAGGAAGGGTAAAGGAAATCAGACAAAAGTGCGTGCATGGGAGAAAGGCTAGAGCAGACATAGGAGCTGTCTTTGATGTCTCTGGTCCTGTGCTTTTGACCTCCAACATGGCATCTCTGGTCTTCTTGGTTATTTGGAGCTTACCTGCTCTTTTCCAAATAGCTTTATGAAATCGGGAAAAAGTTTGACAAAATAATTCCAACTTAAGATTGCCATCTTAACAGACGATGAGGCATGAGTTTGATAAAGCAATAGAATCACATTTAAGTGGTAGGAATGCATGTTTTTGGCAAGCAATGTCAAAGACAGCCCTCTCATTTGTGGAGCCACTATTTAGCCTGTCTATTCTTTTGTTTTGTTAAAAATTAGTACTAAGAACATAAAATTAATTCATGACCAGCAGAAACTTTCAGTTTCAACAGAACCAAATGTGTTTAATTTGGAGAGGAAATAAATAGGGGTTGGATTTTTTCTTTTAATTTTAAACTTTCACAAGTGCATGATTGTAGAACACAATGACTGCATACATCACGGCAAGTTGGTACATGTACTTAACACATCTTAACTCTTTTTGCACCCCTACCCTCCCGTTCTTGGTGCCTTTTCTATTTGCAAAAGATCTGTTTTGCTGTGCTTTGTTATCTGTCTTTTATTTTGCTCTTTAACTTATTTATGTCATGAGTTTCTCATATAAGTGAAATGTGATACTTAACCTTGTGTGTCTGATTTATTGTCTCAAGGTGCGTTGGATTTCTTCCTACAAGTGAGTCAAAGTTATCCTTCATTAGAGCAGAGTAGTACTTCATTGTGGATTGTTACAGTTTCTGTCTAGATGTCCCCTCAAGGCCTCCTGTGATCTATGTGGGGCTGCTGAGAGGTAATCTAATCACGGTGGAGCAGGGTACCCATTGGCATCTAATGAGTTTATAGCACAGTGTGATGCTGAGAGCTAAGGCTGGGTTGGCAGAGGTGGATTACTGAGGGCATGACCAGGTCCCTCAATCTCTCTCTGCTTCCTGATGCCTTCTTTGCCATGAGCTCTTTCCCCACTGCCACACCCTTTTGCCATACTGCTATCTTGGAGTCAGCTGAGACTGTGGACTGAAATCTCTACAAACTGTAAGCCAAGAGGAACCTTTTCTCCTCAGAGTTGTGGGTGTCAGGTATTGTGTCTCAACAACAAGAAAGTAACTCAGGCATTGTATAAATACCACATTTGTGTGTGTGGGGGGGAGATTTTCTGGGAGTCTGAGCTAGGGGTCCTACCCTGTCTCTCTGGCTGGAGATTGGAATAGTTTCCTTCTTTTGGGAGAAGGGAGGTATGACTGCAGTTCTTTGGTGGGGAAGGTCTCACTCTCTGGGACTAGGAGCCTCAGGCATCCATCCTGCTGGGTGTCCTCCTCGTGTACTTAGCGCAGTGGAAGTGGGCATGGGAGGTGTTCTCGCTAGGAAAGGCTGCAGACCAGAGAGCTTTAGAGGCCTTCAGTTTTTGCAGCTAGGTTTGGAATGTCCCATCTCCCTTCTCAAACTTGGCCAGTAGCCCCACAGCTTGATACTCTGCTGGTTAATAGACAGGCCTCTGGATACTCTCCGGAGCCTGTGGTCTGCGGGAGCTGGATTTTTGATAAAATCCTGGGGTTTAAATTTAAGGAGTACTACACATAAGAATGTGAAAAAACAAGAGCAGACATTGGTAATTATCCATGAGAAGCTAGAGACTCACAGGGCTTGGAGTCTAGCAGAGTTGAGAGAATATGGAAGATACCGAAGTACCATATGGAAGTTGCCTTTGTGAAGCCACAGGTCCAACAATTAAGTTTCAGGGCTGGTAAAGTAAGTGAAAGACAGAGTCTCACTGACTGAAGACTCTGTCAGACCCAGGGAACTGGCTACAGAGTGGACAGCCATGGCTCTTTGCGCTGTTAATCTTCCTCTCTAATGTGGTTCTGAACTTGTAAGACATTAATCCCTGCTAAAAGAAAATCTGGGAGACAAGAAGATACCTTAGTTTGCTTGGGCTGTTACAAAACAATACCATAGAATGGGTAGCTTATAAAGAAAATACATTTATTATTTGGCTCTGTTAGGGGCTAGGAACTCCAGGGTCAATGAGATAAACATGCAATTATTCGTCAGAACAGTACTGGCAGATTTGGTGTTTGGCAATAGCCTAGCTTGTAGTTCATAGCTCCTGATTGTGTTCTTGTAGGGCAAAAAGGAGAGGCACCTCTCTTAGGTCCTTTTGACAAGGGCACTAATTTCACTCATGATAGCTTGGCCTTCATGATTCAATCATGTCTCAAAATCTTTACCTGTGAGTATCCTCAGATTGAGGATGAAGTTTCAATATATGAAATTTCAACACTGACAGAATATGGCAATCCTTGTTATTACTTTCAGGGAAAAAAAAACAGAGATGACCAGAAGATTCTTAAGCAGAGAGAAATGGATTTTGGTCCTCTATGAGAACTGGTCATCTGCAGTATGAATACCTTCATGCACTGAACTTACTCCCTTTCTGCTCAGTTGTCTTTCCTCTCCTATGAGAACATTCCTTCTTTTGAAGTGGTAATATTATTCTACCCCCATGTGGTTCTTTAGAGCCTGCCAAAAGTAGTATCTCAATCTTTCACATAAATTTTTAAAACATTTATTTTTATCAATAGATGTTTATAGGACATAATGATTGCATTCATCATTGGGAGTTGGTACATATATATAATACACTTAATTATTTTTCCCTTTCTCTCCTCTCATTCTCCCTTCTCTCCAGCTCTTGGATCTCCATGTTTAGATCTCCAAGTTCAGCATATTAGTCCTCATCAGTCATAGTGTTAGGTCTATAATAGTTTATGATCCTAAATCAGTCATTTCTTCCTGCTATTTCACAGGTGTAAAATTGCTATCATTTCTTTTGGAATAACAAAACTTGAAAGGTGGAACTTTCATTAGTGGACTTTCTTTAGTCCTTCCTCTCCTTGATTCATAAAGAAACACCGTGAATTTTTAGAAAATAAAGCCAACATGCAAAGAGAAGCAGAGATACGAGATGAGCAGAGGGAGAGATGCTCAAATAGCTCCACCTCTGACTATTCCACTGAAATGACCCCAAACATTTCTTCTTCAGCTCAAACCATTTTGAATGGGGCTTTAGTCATTCGCAGCTCTGAGGATCTTGACTGGTCTGTTTCCCAGTACATCCAACTTAGGCTCTGATCTGACACATGTGATTTGCCAATGAATTGCATCTTTACTGTAGCTTGTCTTCTGATGCTAATAGAAATACTAGTGTCTTTGCAAGAAAATACAACTGTAATTCAAATTTTGAACAAATTTTGACTCATTAGCACAAGTAGTAGGGTTCTTTGCCTGAGGTGGTATCTAGGATAAAATCAAACAATAATTGTAGCAGTTTACCATATATTTGCAAGGGAACGCGTAGTGAGTTGCTCTTCACTTGTCTTTGGGCTTTCTCTTAGGTGCTGTGATAACTGTGGGGTTCTGATCCCACCCACATTCTTTCATGTTTTCTCATGTCCATTCTACAAGGACAGATGTAGAACGGAAGAAAAATTTCTTGAAGTTTAACCCTAACAACAAGATTAAAAAAAGGAAAACTGGCATCAGTGTGAACTTGAATGTACCTTTTTGCTTTCAAGTTTCATAGACCGTTCCTCCACCCACATCCCTCCCACCACGACAGTAGCAGTGGAGGGAATCTTAGTCCAACTCCATTATTTGTAGAAGAGACCCAAGAGGCTAATTAGTCTAACCAATGTCACAAAACAAGTTTGTGGAAAGATAGAATCCCCAGTCTTCTTTTAATACTCTAAATTGTGTGCAAATACTTGTTACAAGAGAGATTATTTCATGTTATTTGAAAAGTTATTTTCTTCAGTTAATGAGCCTCAGTTAGTAGATGAAAGAAGGGGCTAGGCAACCTTTATACCAATATAAAAATAAAAAATATATCTTTAATTTATCTTCTTTTTCAAAGCACCACAATTTTTTTCCCCTGGGTGAGCCTTAGTTTTCCTTTCTCTCTCTTTCTCTCTTATCTATCTATGTATCTATGTATCTATCTATCTATCACCTATACCAGCAGATAGCTGTTATAAGAGCCTTTGTACACACAGTCTAGTTCGGCGCACATTTCTTGCTAAAATGAATACAATTAACAAGTGATAAGCTGGAGTTACAAAGTAGGTCTGTCTAGGCTCTGATGATATATTATTTCTCTTTCTTTGACTTTCTATGTGGCTTTAGGCAATATTGCAACTGCAAGATAAATGACTACTAGTCTGAAGGAATGTCTCTTGAAGCCAGTCTCAGGGCTCTGTGCGGGGCCTTGCCCAACTTCTAGTTGAAGACCTGTGTGAGGACAGTGAGAGAATGCTGATCAAATTTGTAAGTAGCACAAAGCTAGACTGAATATCTAATATGTAAGGGGTCAGAATCAAGGCTCGAAGAGGTCGTTAGATGCTGGAGTAATGGCCTAAATTCAATAAGACAAAACTTACAGGGAATAATGTGAGGTCTTGCACTTCCGTCAGAAAACTCAATTGGGGAAGATGTAGCTTAACAGTAGATCTGTGAAAAAAATCTCAGGGGGGTCTTAGCTGACTATAAACTTGATATGAATCCATAGTAACAGGATCGTTTCAAAGGAGAAGTCAGTCTTGTGTTGCATCCATGGTGTTTAGCATCCAGGATGAGAATAGTGATCAATTTAACTTCTTTTTTCTTTTCTTTTTTTTTTTTTTGTGCTTACTGGGCAATACTCAGAGTTTTATGTTCTATGTTGTGTGCTTTTTTAAAAGAGGGATAGAGATATATGAAAGCAAGCTTATCACAGGACAAAAGCCCTTGAAATCGCTCGTTCATTTGCTTCCTCATTCAGTACATCTTTTTTGAGTGCCTATGATTCTCCTAGTGTCTCCTTTGGCTCTAGAGATAACCATTAGTGAACAAGGAAGACCATCGCAGAAGCAGCTCAGGAAATTTAATAAATTTAGTAAGTCTGCACTTTCTATTTTCCAATATTTGATGGTTAGCCTTTCTTCAGATGCTTACAGAGCCAGTATTAATGTATGTATGTTAACATAGAGTACTGTCATAACTTAGCACTGATTAAAAGTATCCAAGGATGGAATGGTTACTATGTAACTGGAGTGCACAAGTATAAGTTGATTGATCTCTGATGGGCCATAGGAGGGAGTCTAATACAGCAAAATCCTGTGATAATGAGCCCCATGGGGATTCTCATATACTATACCTGACAATTGGCTTCTCTGTCATTTTCTTTTTCAAAAGAAACTGAATAAATTTTTCTTCCTAGGGTGGGGGCTGTGGAGGTGTTTCTAGGCTATCAACAGGGAGTGAGGTGACTAGGGAAATAGCAGACAGCCTCATGTAGGAAAGCAGGCCTGAATTTTCCTGACTTGATGTTTCTTAACGAGGGCTTTGGAAATTGTGTCATCTAATTAAATGATCCTTGGAAATCTTAGATGTCCCAGCCAGTTCCAAAGCCCCAAATAGTCTCCATCAGTATTAGTGTAGAATAGATAAGCACCATAAAGTGGAATTAAATCAAACCAGGATTTGGATAGAATCCAGACTATACCATCAAATGCTAAACTTGTTATTCCATTACTTACACAATATAATGGGTCTTATTGAAAAATTTGAAGTCATCTTTCAAAACATAAAGGGATTTTTCTGTACCAGAAGGGTTGCTAGACTACATTATTACCAGACTTCCATCCAGTTCTATGTCTGCCTAACTTTATCTGCATTGTGCAGCGATCCACTCATCCATCACGGCCCGCTTCAAACGGTAACGTCTAGCCTGACTGTCCCAGTCAGGTGTAATTTTTCTTTCTCTGTATGTCTATGGATTTTTTCATATTTTTATCCTCAGTTATTCAATTACATTACAATCCCCCCACCCAAATACATTCATTAGTAAATATTTGTGAAGAACCTGCTCTTGCACAAGTGATTGATCCTGACATTGAGACTTCCAGGACAACTGTGCAGATGAAACAGGCCAACGTGGGCCCTCACATAGCGCTGTTGCATGGGATTGTGTGGTGGTGCAGCACTGAGGGGGGCATTTCCCGGGGGTGGCAGAGGCTCGTGGGACTGAAGGAAAGGGAAAACTCGCAGGCCAGCCAGGTCTCGCCACTGCTCCAGAGTACACTACTGTGGAACTATCGTCGCAGCATGGTTTGCTCATGTGACCTCATTTCCACTAACAGTAGACTGAGTTGGTGTTAGATGAGGTGCTACGTATCACAAACATACCTACCCGGATACATACACAAACATTTTTGCTTTGGGCTGGCAGGTGTTCTAGGCTTATGCCATGAGGTCTCCCGATATTGATACATTATATCTGAGCAACTGTATTGATTTTCCATTGCCAGATTTTTTTTATTAGTACACTTTTGCCACACAGTTTACAGTCACTTTGGGTGTGGGTACGTGTACATAATAAGGCTTGTTTCTTCTTTTAATGCTCTTTCCCTTCTTGCCTCCCTTCCTCCTCCTTAAACCCCTTTCCCTGTTTTCATTCTTGTTGGCATTATTAATCTTAGCTCATGTTTATGGCACACAATGTTTAAATTCATTGAGGTTATTAGGTTCCTGTACATGGCATGCTTTATTCTGTTTTACTTTCCCTTCCTCTTCTCCTCTTTGCTCTTCCCTTTCCCTTGGTCTCCCGCATCCCTTTGCATTTGCAAGAGATGTATGTCTTCATCTCTTCCTATCTTAGCAACTTCAGCTTCATTGAGAGATAAAATTCACCAACAGTCTGAAGGCATCTATTTTATTTATTTATTTGCCAGGGCCGTGCTATGCAGTTCAGCCTGACCCTGAACATGGCTATGCAGGTCAGGCAGGCCTAAACTCGTGGCAGTCTTTCTGCTCCAGCTTCCGGGGATTTGGGTTTCTAGGAGCACATCACTCTACCTAACAATATTATTATCTTGGTAAAGAAAATTATCAGAAAGCATTGATAACATGACTGATTTTAAACACAGAAGTTAGAAACATTTTATCTAAGCCAACCATTTTATCTCCCTGAGTCTTAGAGTTATCATACATAAAAAAATCTCCCTAGCTTTCAGCAGTTTCAGAGCAATCCAATTCAATATTTAATATAAAAATCAGTGCTTAATGTCAAAGTACAGGACACATATTTTCTTTCCCAGGCAATATCTGCCTCAGTCTCCCATTTCTCTGTCCCCATTTTCTTGCTTTCTGCCTGTCATTGACTTTGCTAGATGAAGTTTAATTGCTGTTTTCCAAGATCAATTGCTGCTGGCAAATCTCTCCAAATACCTCATGTTTTTTCCATCAATAAATAAGGGATTAAAATTATTTTATTGCGTTCAGAGCAATGCATTGCTCTTTGGGAGGGGTTTAGATGATCTCAAGAAGACAGGGTCCTTGCCCTCCACAATCAATAATCTTACGGATGTATTAACCAAGATACAAATCTTCTATAAATACAGATGTGTTCCATTCCCTTAGAATTTATTCTAGCAAGTCATGAAAAAATACATTGTGGGAGCTTCTGGCCTTTCTTGGAGTCAAAGAGTTAGGAACATTACCCAGATACTTTTCTTAGAACAGCTGTAGGTCTGCTAGCTATGAATTGGTGTATTTAAAAATTGCTAGCTGGTATTATAACTTGCAAAGTTTAAGTATTTATTATATTTCACTGTACCTTGTGCTTCACATGCATTGCCTCACTGTCCTTATAACAACCTTGACAGAGATGTTCTGATGGCCCCTGTTTTTCAAATGATCATATTGAGGTTTTTCCAAAGCATTTTTTTTTTTTTGCCCTCAGGGTTCTTTTAGAGTAAACAAAAATGCTAAATTGTAATTCAGGTATTCTGGTTGCAGGATTTATCTGCACGACATGTTTGGTAAACTGGCTTCATTTATTTTAAGTTTGCTTCTTTAAATTTTAAAATGTCTTTCTGCTCCTTTTCCAATTTCCAATTCCTTTCTTCAATTCTTAGTATTTTTAATTAATTGATTGATTGATTTTTTTTGAGACAGGGTCTTTGCTATGTAGTTCAGGCTGAGCTTGAACTCACTATGTTGCCCAGATAGGCCTTCAATTCCCAGCGATCCTGGTGCCTCAGCCTCCTGAGTAAGGGATGACAGGCATGTGCTACAATGCCCAGCTTACCTTATTCAATTTTGTTTCCCACTTTTTTAGTTACTGTCTCACTGGTGGGACCCAATCCCTGACACCTACAATTTAAAGAAGGAAAGTTTAATTTTGGTTCATGTTTAAGTCCGTAGTTGTCTTACTTCAAGGCAGGATGGCATGGTGGTGGGGAAGCAGAGAGAGAGAGAGGGAAGTTCAGATGCCTGGGTGGAGACACCCTTCCACGGCACACCATCGGTGACCCCTTCCTTGGATCAAGCTCTACCTCCCAAAGGAGCAGTTAGCTGTAGACTCATCAGGAGAATAACCCTTAATGGGTATTGTATCCCCATGGTTAAATCAACTCCCCAAAGCTCCACCTGTGAGCATATGAAGCTTTGAAGGGGGCCTCTGGTTATAAACTGTAACACTTACCATTGCAAACTTTTCATGAAAAGTAATTTGCAGTGACATGGAAACACACCAGTATCAGACTTGGAGGGACTCTGGATAAATGTGGGAATCTCATGTAACTTCTCTGATTCTATTTTTGTGTCTGAAAACTAGAGAAAAATAACATCATATGTGTGGGGTCCTGAAAGGTAGGGCTTACACATGAAACTGTGAAAAACTGTAGTGAGTAAAAGTAACGCAATTAAAAACATAATTGATTTTAACCATGTCATGTCAGTCTTTGCACTTTCTCCAGATCTTTGTAGTTTGAGATGAGAGAACTTTTCTTTTTTAAAAAAAAATCTTGGATGTTTCTTCTAAATTAGAACAACATGAGAAATTTTGGAAGTAGATGTACTAAGGCAAAGATACTCTTATTTTTCAATTTTGTCTTAAAAATACTATTTGTTTTATTCCTCCAGAGGATTCTGAAGAGGTAGCTAAGTCTTAAGACACTGAAGGGTCATATATGAATGACAAAGAAAGATGAAGTCATTTGCGTTAACTTATAAATGGCTGTTGTTTGCTGCACAGGCAGTACTGGAAGCAAGAATCAGCTGGCTCTTGAGAGACTCAAGTCAGTGAACAAATCATTCCCCTTTCCCTGTGAAACTCATTGTGCTAAGCAACAGTGAGAGTACAAATTTAGGAAGAATTCCAAAGGATATTCTAGTGAAATAGTATGAGCTTCTGTCACTTCCCTGGAACTTCAAGAATATGAGATTTTGTATGATGCATGACTGGATCCTCAGAATTGGTGAGTTTACAGCCTACTCCCATGCCTAGGATTCTCCAGCAATGTAAGATAGCTATTTTTAAACTCTCAAAGTGACAATTTATGTGAGGGGACATTATGGGGTGTGCTGACTTTGTGTGGGTCAGAATGATGCTTCAGCTAGGTGCCCAAGAAGGGCTGTTAACAGTGCATCATCTGATGCTTGCATGTGTTTCTGTCTTCTCCAGAATCTTGGTTCTGCAGTCATGCTTACTAGCTATGAGTAGAACTCGCAAGATAATCAATGGGGAGAAAAATTTGGGAGTGAGAAAAGTAGATGGGGGTTTTCAATCTTTTTATTAACAAGGATTCTATATCTGACACTTTATGATTGTATTTTCCTTGGGCTTATGAAATTTGGGAAACTCGAGCTTAGCATCTTTAGTTCTGTTTTGTAGGTCACATGATGGTAGCAGTGTTGTTTTAGTCCTTACCTGAGGCACTCTGCCATCTGTGTACCTACTCTGTACTACAGCTCATGATTATGACAGAGAAAAACATTAGCAAAAATGCCAAAGTAAGTTGGGACCTGGTGTAGTGCCCAGAGAAATTGTATATTTCCATTTAAGAATCATCTCTCAAAGGAGAGGGCTGCCTTGTGAATATGAGTGGGAAAGTACACAGACTGAGCGAGGATTACAACCACTACATTCTGTCACTTTCAGATAGAGGATATAGCTTGACCCAATGCTCCATTTTTCTGGTATAACTTTTTGTAATACATTAGTTTAAAAAGACAGGGACATAGAACAAACTTCCTGAAGATGGAGCAGCTTCCACTCAACATTTGAGAGGCTGCTCCCTGCTCAACTGCGTAAGAGACCAGCGACCTTTCCTGAGACCTGGAGCAGGAGGGTGTTCCTTTTTTTCAGTCATCAACAGAAAAGAGCGGATGGAAAGGCTTTACACCACCACACTGTACTTCTGTCCCTTGAATTCTCCATTTCTGCTTTCCTTTTTGATATCTAACTTGTTTTTTTGAGGGGTGGAGAACAAACCTGTGTAAAGTTAAGGAACCTTATTTAGAACATGGTCTAAATCCTGTGCTATGGGAACACAGAGAAGTGGTTTGGAAAAGTTGAGATGGGAAGCGGATATCTGAAAAGCTTTCTCAGAGCTGGTGATGCTTGAGCAAGTTCCAGCAGGTTGAGCATGAGGCGCAGTGACATCACAGTGGAAGAGGAAAGCCAGTCATGTTGGATGTGTGTATGCCATAGAAGTCACAAACACTCCAAACCAGAGTTTGATTTATTGTTTTGCTTCTTGTCTAGTGTATTCGTTAGCTTTTCCATCACTGAGACACAATGCCTGGTAGCTGCAGGAGGAAAAGATTAGCTTGCTCACATTTTCAGACCGTGATCAACTGGCTTCAGAGCACAGACGCTGTGGCAGAAGGGCATGACAGGGAAGCAGAGCAGGGGAATGGTGCCAGGGAAGGATGGCAAAGAACTGTGCTTGGTGCCCAAGATCACCCCTCCATGACCCACCCAGACCCACCCTGAACCTACTTTACTAATCTACTAGTCATTTCCTAACCCAGTGAAACTGACATATCATATTCACATCCAGACACCAAAAGTGACGGTGAAAATAATAATAATGCAGATCAAGCCTAAATATGTGTTGTCTCTGTAGATCCAATATTCCTTTAGTATTTAAACACAGATCTGATGGAGCAAAGAAGTCTCTCATGCCTTTGCCAACGAGTGAAGTTGCAACATTCCTCCAGTGTTACTTGCATCTTCCTCCTGGCACTTAATTTTTATTCCCCTAGACTACCAACTCAAACTTCTCCCAGCACATCACTGCTCTCAGGCTACCATTCCTTAAAAAAGACTCTTTAAGAGGCACAAAGGGTGAGGTGAAGTGAGGAGTGTTGGCATGTTGGTTATGACCACATGACCATAGGAATGAACATGAGGCTTGAACACATGAGAGGATAAGTTTCATTAGGGAGGTGAAATTTGAATGCTATAAATAATTGTAGTTCACTGACACAATGGGGCAAAGGTAACATTTTGCTTGAGCCACATGGAAAAGAATGATCTTTTGCTAGGTAGAGGCTAGTAGAAAAGGATTTCAGGTCCTTAAGAGCAAATGGGAAAGTGAGGGCTGACTTAAGGTCATGGTCAGGTATCAAGGTGGCCTAGAATCTAGGGTGTGTATTAGAAGCAAGCTGTAGAAGATTTTATTAAAAGAAACATTAGGGAAGCAAGGTTATACTGGTTACATCTGAGGCTATTGATAGTCAATAGCAGAGACTATTTAAGTAATACGAGATGATGAAAATGACAAGAAAGATTTTTTTTTATGTTAACGAAACATGGACAGTTTCAGGGAATCTCAAATAGAATTTTATATTGGGATGGAATATAACTCATTTAGTCTTGATCCCTAATTGTTTTTAAATAAAAATATGGGCAGGTTTTTTTTTTTTTTTTTGAGACAAGGTCTCACTATGTAGCCCAGACTGGCCTCAGACTCACAGTAAAAATTCTCCTGCCTTGACCTCCCAAGTGCTTGTATTATAGGCATGTGCCACCATGCCTAACTAGGACAAATTTTTAAACATAGATCCAAATTTAGAAAATCAATTCCCTGGATTACATACCAGATTGTGCCTTCAACTGAGGCTTCTCAATTCATAATTTTGTGGAATTTACATGGATGATTTGTATACTTGGGGTTGCATTCTTGGGATTATTTGTATGTTTATTGGCATCCAACACATTACCTGGCAAAGAGAAGGGGCTGAAAAATGTGGTAGTTAAGGTAATGCCAGTGATGACCCACTTGGTAGGCACTGGAAGGGCAGGAAAGCCCTTATGTCCATAGGAGCCATGTGATGTGTCCCTATATGGAATTGTGTTGCCTATCTATCAAAAATCAGATTTAAGGAAAAAGTCAGATCCTAGCTACCTTTCTTTCACAGAGATTTAGAGATGTTAATGAATGAATATTCCTCAGGATATTAACTTGAAGTGGGGTTGCATCCCAATAAACCCATTGTTGGGTGGAAAATATCATAAGTTGAAAGTATCTTTAATACACCGAAACTACAGGACATCGGATCCTAGCAACACAGTGCATTGGAGAGTGTGGCTTCTCAGCTCTCATGTTTGTATGGCTGACTGGCAGCTGTCACTTGCTGCTACTGCCCAGCATTACACAAGGGTATTGTACAGCATATTGCTGGCCGGGGAAAGGATCAAAATTAAAAATTTCAAATGTGGTTCCTGTTGAATGCATACCAATTTTTCACCATAGTAAAGTCAGAAAACTGCAAAAGCCACTGTAAGTCAGGAACCATCTGTATTGTACTTTTATGTCTTAGCTCTGTTCCATTTCCACTGCATTTTGCACTTATCTGGCTTTACATTTCAAGGGAGAGACAGGCTAATAATAATGAGTGCAGCCAACTGTACCGAGCACTTAGCATGTATAGTCAGACACTGTCTAAACGCTTTCCTTTCGTTCTCGCATTTAATCCTTATGACAACCTTGTGAAGTAGGTGCTATTATTGTCTTCATTTTATGCTTGACATTACTGATCCAAGTAATAAGGATCCAAGTCTCTTTCTGCTTCTGCCACTTTGGATACATTGATTTTGATAGTAAAACAAGTGTCTTCTTACCTTCTCCCACTTCCACTTCTGTTCTTTATAATTACATAACACATATGATCCATTTCCCTAGTTGGTTCTCTAGTCAATAATAGTTCTTTTTCAAGTGCTTTGTGAGACGTCTTGCTCTTTTGTCTTTGTTTGCATTTGTGTTCCCGAGTCCAGTGATTAGTATCATTGTGGCATTCTTTGCTTAGTCATTCAATCAATCAGTAAATATTCATTAGTGTGGTGTCACCATTTGTGTCTGGTCTCATTTAGGGATACTCTAGGGTTTTTTTTTTTGTTGTGCTTTGTTGTCTGAAGGAAGAAGTTATTTTTAATTTTCAAGTGTTCGTGGGGAGTTTAGGATTTTATGAGTAACAAAACCAATAGGATATATATTTATATAAAAACAAAAATGTATCTATAAACACATACATACAAATAGAGGGAAGGAAGGAAAGAGAGAAGGGAAGAGGAAGGAGAAACACACACACACATACACACACACTCAGAGAGAGAGTGAGTGAGAGAGAGAGAGAGAATAGAAAGAATGACTCATACTTTTTGAGTGTAATGACTCCAAACTTTGTAGGGCCCAGAGACCCAGGAGGGCCCATGTTCCATTTTCCCGCTTTTCCTTAAGATGGGCTGAAGGAGGAGGCTGTTGTTTGTCTTTATTTTTGTTTCATCTTGTTATGGCTATTTTCAGGCATACTCACGTTACGGAAGGTAATCTGCTTTACTCAAATCTACTTTTACATGTAAACCACATCCAAAAACACCTTCCTAGAAATTATATATGGCCGAATATCTTAGCATTATATGACCCAGAAGTCAACACATGAAATTCATCATCTCAGAAGTTTGAATTCAAGTTTTTGGTTGTGGGAAGCTTCTAGCAGAAAGAGATGAAGGAGGTAGGTCGAGAAAACAATGTGCAAACCTGACTGTGTTATGTGCAGTGGCCCTTAGCTCTTGGGCAGGAAACTTGAGTAGAAAACCCAAGGTACTAAAGGCAGAGTTAACCAAAGTTCAGTTCAAACTGCTGTCTGTGTGATGAGATCATTTCTTACCAGCTGAAAGTGATATCATTTCTTTGTGCACTTACTTTCTGTCTCTCACTGTACATATTCAATTTTATTTGCGTGAATATCACAATTTTTCAATGACTGGTAAGCAGGAGAGGTCAATATCTTCTTCTTGTTGTTCAAGGATGGGGACTGCTTTTCAATAGTAGAGATGGCACTATTTGGCTCAGAGATGTAACTCAGAGAGTACTATCCAGGTTGGGACAAAAGACACTTGATGTAGGAGCTAGTCTTGGGAGAAAGACCAGGCTAAGCATGAAGAAGAGATCTTGAAGAAACCCATTGACTGACTGGGCATTATAGCAAGGTTTCATGCCAAGAGGACAAGCAAGAAACCAAAGCAACTCCCAAAGGAGTTGACTCTATGTAGCATAGGGAATACTATAGCATGATATTCAAATGAGCCGTTCCTAGTGTCTCAAAACCAGAGCAGAAAGTTAATGTTCTTGCTGTTGTTAGTTTGCAATGTGTTTTTAGACAGTTTAGTTCCTACACTACACAGGCACTGTTAATGGGTACTGACTCCTGGAGGGACAGAAATAACATTCAAATTAGAGAGTATACATAGAAAAAAGGATTTTTTTTGGGGGGGGTGGAGGTGGATTCCTTCACTTTCACCACTTTATCAAGTTCATCATGGTACTGTCATCTCAAGGAGAACAGAGTCAAGACCAAGAGCAAAGGTCTATTTTCATAAATATTTGTTGTATCTCCTGTGTGCCACATACTGTTCCATGGTATGATACAGTGATTATCATGCAATG
The DNA here is from genome assembly GCA_004027455.1 of Hydrochoerus hydrochaeris. Taxonomy (NCBI): domain Eukaryota; kingdom Metazoa; phylum Chordata; class Mammalia; order Rodentia; family Hydrochaeridae; genus Hydrochoerus; species Hydrochoerus hydrochaeris. Next base: position 593,530 of record PVLA01000071.1, read on the forward strand.
ATTAGCAAAAGAGGCATCATTTCTCTCTTCATGGAGCTCAGTCAAGTAGGCAGTAAGAAAAAGCATTTGCCATATGTACTCTTCTTAACACTTTGTGTATATTAACTCATTTAATCATATAACAGCCCTGTGAGATAAACACTATCAATAATCTCATTTTATGAGTAGGGTACAGAGTCATAACCAACTTAGCTAGCAGCAGGATTGGGATTTTTGAATTTGCCAGTTTGGCTCCAGGACTTCTGCTATTAACCATTTTACTACACTGTCTTTTATGTAAATTTGTTTTGAAAGAAAAATAAACCATAAAACAACTAATTGACTTTATTTTTTATTTTAGTGTTATTATTGTTTGAATCTGTGGATTGAGCTCAAGCCTTTCTACCTACTCAGCCCTTGAGCTACCATGGAACTACGTTCTGTCTCCTAATCTACTATCCATGGTGAAGTTGGATTTCAAACAGAATGACCCATTTATACCCAAGGGCTGAGATGGTGTTAACTAGAGAAGATAGTGTTTGAAATTGGGAATAGATAGTAAGAGAGGGAGAAAAGATCATTGTGTACAAAGGGAAGAGTTTGTATTGCATACAGGCCTTGAAAAAGGAATGAATGAGGTATGTTTTTGGCAATAAAAGACATCCTAGCATCACCTAGATCGGTTAAAAGGAAATAAGATGAAACTGGAGAAGATTACCACCTAGGGCCCTGTGAATCATGATCAGGATTTTTTAGACTATCTCACAAGCAAGGAGCAATGACATGAAGCAAAGCTTCTTAAATATACTTGGTCCATAGTACCTTAGGCCAAAAGATTTACTTAAAACCCCTACTTACTACTCTTTAATAAGTGCTTATGGCCTAATAGTTTAGAATTTCTTTGACAGAATACATACAAATAGAAAGAAAATTGTAATATAATTGTTAATAGCCAATAGCACTTTTTAATTATATATGTTTACCTATTGGGAACTATATGGTTTCTCAACCTTGGAATCAGATTGAACACTTCTGCCCTTATTTCCTACTTCCAAATGATTTGCATATGGTATTATTTGTTAATCATAATAATCAATGAAAGCCAACCTTTTCAAAAATTTGACACCATTGAATTAAATGTAGTATAATGTAATGTTGAAACTGGGTACTATCTGGATGATATGGGAGGAGTCTTTCTTTCATTGAAAGTGTAAAATGTTCTGTGTTTAAAAAAATATCTTCTAGACTATTTCCAGGAGTTTGAATGTAGGCTGGGGGTGCCTTAATACACATTTTGAGAACTGTGAGTTGTGGAGTTTTAAGCAGGGGATTCATATGATCAGATTGCTTTAAAGAAACTATTCTGGCCTCTGGATTGGACAAAAGCAAAATCGAATTGAGAAATACTCCAGAAGCTGTTGCCACAAGGAAGGTTAAAATGATGGCTTAGTCTAGGATAGAGCAATGGTTGGAAAGTGTTTCCCAAGAGTCTGTGCGTTAAAAGCTTGTGACAGTATTGGGAGGTGTTAGCACCTTTAGGATATGGAGCCCAAAGGAAGGAAGCTTGTTTGGTAGGAGTGTGTTCTAGAAGGGGATTTCAGACCCTTATCCTGTCCTCTTTCTTCTTCACTTCCAAACTATATGAGGTGAGCAGTTTTGTTCTGTGTGTGCACTATCATGATGACCTGGCCTGTCATAGTTCTAGGGACCATCAAAGCCAATGAACCATAGACTGAAACCTCTGAAATTCTGAGCCAAAACAGATCTTTCTTTTTTAAAATTATCTTAGGTATTTCATCACAACAACAGAATGCAGCAACAGAATGATGACTAATACAAGTATTGTTACTAAATATGAGAGTTCGGTTAAGTTGAGTGATACTAGTTAAGAGGAAAACTACCTAAACACAAGGTTTGGAGCAATGCCACAGGCAAAGAAGGTAAAAACTTTGAATTCAGGATTATTTATTTAAGATGTACTGTTTTTGAAATACATTATGTTAGTGAAGAACTCTGCTTGACCTAGGTACGTATATTCTCGGTTCTGTCACTTTTCCAACAGAAAATATGCTAATCTATTTTTTTTAAAGGATTATAACTCTCATTTCCCCAGATTCCCATCATGGGACCCATTAAGATTCATGTGATTTGCAAGGAGACCTCAGGGTCATACCCAGTCACTTAGTAGCCATACATGAGAAGTCTTGTATTAGAGGAACAGGCCTAATTTTCTTCATGCCTTTCTTCCCAGAGTCACAGACACTCAGTTAAAGTCTTAAAACAGGGGACATTGCATGAGAGTCACAGAACATCTTATCCCAACTATCTAGTTTCATTGACTTCAGGTGGTCACCTGCACAGGAAATCCTAGTTGATACTTTCGTCTATTTCCTTGTAGAGGTGGAGTCCTTATCCAAATATCTCTTTCTCTATCTGTTCCATTTGGAATTGCCATTTGTCCTTGACTGTGATGATTATTTTAGCCAGCATTGCTTAGCTTAGATTTTTAGTTTTTTTGATCCCTGAAAGTTCTGGTTTTCAAGGTGATTGTACCGCTATCAAGTCTCCTGTGAAGGAATAGAGTTCTTGCTGAGAACTCTCTTTGGATCCTTGAACAGTGCAAAGAAATACCACTTCTAATATTCTGACCATGGCCTAGGCCTCTAGTCAAGTAAGACTAGATCTACTAGCCTATTCTACCTCAAGAAAAGATGGCTGTCTTTTTGGGCATTCATAGCTGTGGTGGAGGAAATGTATATCTTCATCTTTTGTGAAATTGTTCTGAAATCTAGCAACATAATTAGGAGCCTCCAAGTCTTCTCCATGGCTCTTTTCAGAAAGTCTGAAGGCCTTTTTCTTATAAAACCCAAAGGAAGTATGATGACCATGCAGTACTATGATTTAAATTGAAAATGTTTTCCTGAATTCTCAAGTATTCAGAGGTGGGGCTCTTGGAAGGTGATTGGGTCATAGAAGTGCTTTGTTTACCAGTATAGTTATCTATTGATGAATTTACAGGTTGTTGGGAGATAGGGCCTGGTTCGGCAAGACAGATCAGTGGCACCATGACCTGAAAGGGTGTATTCTTGTTTCCTGATGCTTTCTTTCTTCTGCTTCATGGGTACCATGGTTTGAGTAGCTTTCCTCTACTAAGTCCTTTTGCCTTCAAACTAGCCATGAACTTAACCTTCTGAAACCATAAGCCAAAATAAACCTCTCCTCTATAAGTTATGTGTGTCAGGTATTTTGTCACAGGACAGAAGAGCTGAGCAAAAGCATGAAGTTTCATTATGATCCTTCCAGAAAGTTTAAGACAAGTATAAGTTCATCTCAATCTCTTAGAAATAAGATTTTTCAAAGGCTATGCCAAGTACATTTCCCAGTGTATCTACTTTCTATTTGTTCATGCTAAGGGTCTTATTTTCTTTGATGATTTGTGAAAAGGAGTTAGAACATCATAAACTCAGCTACCTTCTTAAAGGGGTGAAACATTTAAGGGTTGACAGTGCCTATCCTGAAGCATCAAATCACTCTAAAGAAAGCAGCTTCCTGCATTAATTCTAAATCCACAATTCAAACATTGTTTAGACCTGTACCCTAATTTTGGGGGATGTGTTTTTGTAAGGAACTGTGCAGCAAGATGCTGTAATTCAATATGAGTGCACAGTGATCTGTTGTGTGGTGAGCTTTGCAAATGTCCACTTGTGGTAGATGCAACCCCTTTGAGAGAACCTTTGCTTTGAAACTTATGGAATTTAAAACTGTGTGTGCAGGATGGAAACAACCAATGGATCAGCATTTGTGAGGTGCAGGCAATATGACTTCAAGCTGCAAAGCCAGGCCTTGACAGATGGATTTAGCACCATTAGCAGTGGCTTGTTGAAAAACAAAAATGACTTCAAAACGGTTCCCTCTGAACCAGAATTTTGTTACATTCATCCCGTCGTTAAAACATTCGTTATTTGCTGACTTGTTTTCTGTCGCCTCCCACCCCCCAGCCTCTCACTCTTTTGTGTCGGAGCTAATGTTCCCAGCGTCTACACTGCGTAGGCCCTGATTATTTGTGAGACAGAGTGAGTTAATGCAGATTTGCAAGCTGTTCCCATTTGTTAAATGTCAGAAAAACACATGCAAGTCACTGGCTTTAGCACTTAGCTGCCAGCTGGCTCTTCTGGAGGCAGGGGACAAATGACAGTCTATCACACAGCATGCTTTCAAAGAAAGAGGGGACCTATTCCAGAACCACAGCACTGGAGCGGCTTTTAACAACTTAAGCAAAATAAGAAGCCAACATCAGTTTTTTTTTTCCTTCCTTATTTCTCCCCCTGTTGTTGAGTGAATGGCAGCACAACATTTGGGAGCTTTTTAAAGCCTTGGGAATATCGATTCCACTGCCCACCATCTGAGAGAGTGATGGGATAATGGGAACTTGTCAGAAGTGCTACACACTCTCCAGAGAGTGACAATGAAGACACCCTTTAAGGTTTGGGGAGGAGGTGCACCCCTCCCCACCCCGGTCCTTGAGGTGGCTTTAGCTCCCACCTTTTTACTACCCATCTTCCTGTAGGTGTCTGAATTAAGGTTGGATGTCTGCCTCCCTTCTCTACTGGAATCTTGCTGCAGTCCTTTTTGAGACCTACATTCCACTGCTTAAGAGCACCCCATCACTTTAAGAAGGTGAAAAATGACAGGAGGAAATAATGCATAGATTTTCCTTAATTCACTCATAAATTCATCTCTCAGTTATTTACACAGTGTCTAGTTTATGTCAGTAACTGGTGATGCCAAAGAGAAGTGGGAGATATGGATTGTTCTTGTATGCAAGGAATCAGCATGGGTTGTTTGTGATTAAAAAAGAAATCAGTCACAGCTGAAAGCATATATAGGTGCAGATGGTGAAGGATCAGGACAAGTGTTTATGTTAGAGGAAGACTTCATGAAATGAGTGGGTAGCTGACAGGGCTTGGAAGGAAATGAGAGATTTTAATGGTCAGAAAGATATAAAGAGGGCATCTGAGGTGGCGAAGGGCTGTATGGGGTGGGGGAAAAGCTTGAGGAGATGGAAATAGGTGTTGGCTAAGAACATCTGCGCCTGTCTATTCAGGGAAGCCTGTTTAGTTAGTTCTCAGAGTGGCTGGAGAAAATGAAAAGTTAGATTGAAGGCAAGTTAAGGAAAGTAACCTTTTAAGGGACAGTTTTGTATCAAGAGTGCCACTTCAGAATGGTATTTTAGATTATTTTTATTCATTTATTCATGTACAGTCCAGTTCAGTACTCTGATATATCTAAGTGATTTACAGATACAACTAAATAAGGTTGTCTCCATTCAAAACCTAAAGAGGACATCTTAGAACAAGTTCACGGTTAGAGTAGGACATTTTTTTCTTAGGGATTAAATATAGTTTTTAATGGAAACCTGGATTCCTGCTAAAGTCACCCTTCCCCTTGTTCTGGAAGAGATGTTTATCTCCTGATTTTTTTATTTTTAATTGATTTTTATGTTTTATTTTTCCTACTACTTTTGCGCAGCACATAATGATTACATTCACTGTGGGGAGTAGATACACATTCATAACACATCTTAACTCTTTTAATGTCCACTTCCTCTCCCATCTTGCTATATTCCAGTATTTTATTAGCAATTTTTTCATTCCTTATCACTACTTTCAGATCATTGCTCTTCCATTTCCATGGCAAATCTGTTTTCTGTCAGCTTCATGCCACTGGCAGCTACACCTCCCTACCTTATCATTTAAGCCTTCAGTGCTTACCTCACCTCACTGATCTAAGGTCCTAGGTGACTTCAGTGTTCATGCGAATGGCCTACACAGGAGGTGGCAGACATCTGCTGCATCTCCCTGTTATTAATACCTCAGTGCCGAAATTACTCATCGATTATGACACTTTCTTCCTTGTAACCTAGATGGATTTTTTGGAATCCTTGTCAACACAGTTCTTAATAAGGGAAAACATATTTGACCTTCCTGTTCCAGCCTTAAAATTTAAAACAGTGCTTATCCATCTGCCACAGTTTCATGAATCCAAGATCACATCCCGGGGTTTTGTTTGTTTTAATCAAATACAATCTTATACTGTCTCTGTAGTCTCTGGCTCTTCTTCTATCCTTCCCAGTGTGATGAACTTCCAATTGCCTGCTTTTTTTCCAGGTGACTACCTAGCATGGTTTTAATTCCTTCTTTAATGAGCTAGCTCCATGGTGCTTGCCTCTGCAAAGGCAAGGCCTCATTCCTATCTGCATGAAGCTCTACTACCCCACGATGACCACTTTAGCATGTCCGTGAAGGCCCCAGCCCACATCTGCTCCTATTGTAGCAGGTGCCTTTGACTTTCTGTGAAATGGTTATCTTCACCCCAGCTCTTTCCTTTTGTTGAAGACAAGTGAACCCCTCCAGAGCCTCATATAACCCATTCCTACCTTCTCTCCTAAGACATTGTAATTTTCTTCCTCTCTTCTCATTTTTGACTTCTCACCTGTTATTGTTGTTTTTTAGCCCATAAATGTGCTTAAACATCTTTTTTAAAAAAATCCTCAATTTATCCATTCTGTGCTCTAAAAACCATCTTCTCTTTCTGCTTTGGATCAGATTCAAGTGTCTTGATCCCACATTCAGACTCTGATCCTCTGCTTTTGATTTCCATCCTGCATGTCACTTCACATTCCTGGCAGGGTGTGAAAGAACACCTAAGACTCAACTCAGCAGATTTTTCAGGCCTCATCCTATTTGATCTCTCAGAAACATTGAACCTTATTGAATGTAACTGAGGACAAATGACATGATTTCACCAATTTCCTCCTAGAGCCTCACTGATGATTAGAGGCATGGGCTGTGATGATAATAGGTGTGACTTGCTAAGTACAGTGTGAGGATAGACTTAGTGCATATAATTTTTTGAAAAGGGTACTCTTCAGGCTCATCTTGGGATGCAGTATCACTTATTTCCTAGATGCTGGCAGGCCTCACATGGCATGCAGTCAATAAGTTTTGGATGGGCAAATAAATGAGGTTAGCAGAGAATTTAAATGATAAAATTAATTGCATTCCTATTTTCTATTCCAACTCTCTCTCTGTCTCTCTCTCTGTCTCTGTCTCTCTTTCTCTTTCTCTGTCTCTGTCTCTGTGTCTGTGTCTTGGTCTCTGTGTATGAGTGTATATGTGCGTATGTGTGTTGCAGGTTAAAAGCAGGGCCTTGCTCATACAGGCAAGTGTTCTACCACTAAGCTACATCCTTCTACATTCTTGCATTCATGATGTTAACTCTGTGGGTTTCCAGAGACTATGAACACTGAGTATGGGGTAGAAGGTGTAGCATCTGGTAGCATAAAAAAGAAAGAACACACAATACAAACTGGTGGTTTTTGCATCAGGGCCGGTCTATTTATTTATTTATTTATTGTCTTTTTAAGACAAGGTTTCACTATGCAGTTTAGGTTGGCCTTGAACTCACTTTGTAATCTGGGCTGACCTTGAAAGCACAGCAATCCTCCTACTTCAACCTCCTAAGTGCTGGGATTACAGGTGTGCGCTATCATGCCCAGCCAGGGCCCATCTTGTTTAATAAGAAATAAATCAATTACAAGGAGACATGAAAACCCTCTACAGAGCAAATGTATTGTGGGCAGAAGGCTTGCTTCACGTGGCATCACTGCTACTTGAGTCAATTCTTATCTTACTCTTCAGTCTCAAACCTGCAGGTTCTTCTTCATTTATTTACTTAAACTCTATAATAATAAACACCATAACATTGATGAAATTCTTGTTTCTTAATTTTTTGTGCATTATAGCACTTATTCTATTGAAAAACATTGAATATCTAATACATATTTGTCATTGGTTTTGGTTATCTATAGAAAAGTAAAGTATGAATTGTATGAAGGACACAAAAAGAGGAAGCAAGAGAGAAAGGAAGAAAGAAAGAGGAGATCATGATAGTGTGAAGGAAAAGAAAAAAAAGCTCTCTAATTGAATTATTTTCCAGACATAAGAGGCTAGGAGATGAGGAAAATTGCAGTCTATACACAGAGTCAATTTTATTGGTCTTTCTAACAGGATCATGTCATCATGAAGAATGTTTTGTAGATGGCCTTGATGTTCCAGTACGTGGAAGAGTCAGCGGGAATGCTACCAGGCATTTTCTTTATGCGTGTGTCCAGGAGTCTCTCCAGAGTCAAAAAGAATCTCCAGTGACACTTTCACAGTCGAAGGTGACTTGTAATAGTGCCTAATCATGATGACAAAGATTTGTGTTCAGCACTTAATTTTTTTAAAGCTGATTAAAAGTATCTCTTTTAAATTACCAATTGCATTCTACATTTATCAGGAATAGTCTTGTTCTTTATCTTGCTGCCTAATTCCTACCCTATTGCATGGCTTTCATTTCATCCAAAATTGACCTTTGAACCTCAGAATTGGCTTATTATTTTCAACCTTGTTTTTATTTACCATTTTACTGGAAAACTCAAGCTCCACCTTCTTTGGAAAGTTTTCTCTTGAATTTACCTTCCTAATGTTCCTAATTATTATTTGTACATTTCACTTGATAGGTACCTCTATGTATTTGTTAGGTCTTTTTCAGTTATAAGTGATAGAAATGTAACTTGGATGATTTTAATGTCTCTTTCTGGCTTATTTCTTTACCAAAATCTCTCCATGTGTTGGGCATGTTGGTAGACTCAGATGTCATTTTCCCAGTTTAGCATTTCCTGTTGATAATAGGAGATCTACGCAGAAATCTCTAGCATGAAAATACTGGGGAGGAATCTAATTTACCTAGCCCAGGTCTTGTGAGATTATTTTTGCACCATAAACTGTGACCAGACATATGAGTTACGGTGGGTTCAGTGCCATCTGAACCATGAAAAGAATGTCCTGTGTAGGAACAGAGGAATGAAGGAAGGGAAGTAACAACAAAGGACATTCACAATACCTAGGAATGGTTTTCCTTCTACCCCCAATATAAACCTTTAATACGACTTAAGACTGTGTCTCAAATTCCTTTGCTTCCCTATATCTTGTACATAATGGGTGTCCAAAAATAAGGGGAAGTGATTTTGGAGTGATTATTTAATGTGTCACATTTCCTCCACAAAGGCCACATGTACAGTCTTCTAGTCCATGGATTGCTCCTGGAGCTTTGACTGTTTTACAAATGCAGCCATCGGCTTGCAGGTAGATGTGGGAGCGCTGACGAAAGCTGGAGATAGACTACCTGAAGTCCAATTGCTTTGTTGGAAAAACAATTGTGTATGTATATTCTGATGTTGTATTTTCTTCAGAAGAGAACATGATTGTTATTCAAACATAATGAGTCTAAGAAGGCTGAGAAAGAAAGCCAATTTTCTATCCAGCATTTGAGTCTCCTCAGAAGTGAGTTGTATTGTAAATTTGAGAGCATCTTATATAAATCTGGTAAAATTTCTATTGGAATAGATGACCTATTTAGACTATTACATCTCTCATTCCTACAATTTGAGATTCCTTGGGGCATGTGCAGAATGGAGCAATCGAAGAACAGCAAATTTCACAGTATGGTCTACCATCTGTACAGGAACAGCAAGAAAACTGATGGGATTTCTCTCCCTGGCAGATATTTATTTCTCAAGTGTCTGTAAAATAGGAGGTCTGCAAAATTCTTCATGAGAGGTTAAAACATTAAGATTGATTTACAAATGTACATTTAGTAGGCAGATATATTTCACCATGTGTCTAAAATTTCCATTAAAAATCTCACCAAATATTTCTAGTCTTGTCTCAGATTCCTTTGCTCTTACAATTTTAATAAATCAAGGAACATTTGTAAGTGCTAAATGTTAAATGTTTATTCACAGCTAATTTTTAATCAACTAACAACAGTTATGTGTTAATTGAATGCCATTAACAAACCATAACTTGATGCATTAGCTCTTTGTTATGCAAAGAAAATTTTCCCTAAAGCTTTTATACATTGTCTGACTTCCTTCTAAATAGAACATCAATATCTATAGACTATGAATTTAACAAATGTGTTTGTTGCCAATTAGGTGTGTGTCTATGTACATTGTCTCTGTGCCCATTTAAAGCAAATCAGAATGCACCAAAAGTACTGAAAATGAGAGAGAAATCTAAAAATAGTCCCATGAAAGAAATTAGGTAAACACCGGCCAAAATAGAAGCCAATTTGGCATTCTGGAATTATAATGTAAGTTTTACTTTAAATTTCAGGCTGTTGCTTAATAGTACTTTGGCTTTTGTTTCTAAGAATTACTTTAAAAAACAAGGCAGGATTGATTTTTGATAGGAAATATTTCTTCATTATAGACTGAAATAGAAAATTTAACATTTGTACAACTCAAATGACTAATACTAACTTAATATATATCACTAGTCTAAGATATTTCTGAAACTGTAGCAGAGCTTTGTGCTTAAAAAAAGAAAGATTACAGTCTGGTTCTGAGAGTGTGGCGAGCTTTCCGGTAGAGCACGCGGAGAAGGATCGGGTGGGAGATGGGGAGATGACACTTGCGGAGTCTGGGAGGTTGTCCCCGAACCCTGTGTAAGGACTGTTCTTTCACCAGAGCCACTGGCTCACTTTGGCCAAAGCACATTGTTGAAAGATACTAAATTACAAAGCTTTTTATTTTTCTCTGTTTATTTACTCTGTTCACGTGCATGTCCCCTTGTCCCATGGGGCTGCCTTGTAAAACTTGAGTTCAAAAATAAAATCGATAATAGGAAGAACATTAAACTGAGCACAGGGACTTTCTGAGAGTGAGACACTGTCAAATGTCCATCAAGCCAGCTTTTACTGTGTCTCTCTCTGGTCTCTCACTGGCTCTAAAGATGGACGGGAAGCAGGCAGATAATAGTGCTCATTAGGAAGAGTTGTGATAAAGCTAATTAATGCAACAAAAGGAATTCATTTCAATATCAAATATACTGTTAAGTTGATCCTTTGGAATATCCTTATAGTAAGTCTGAAATGATGGCAATTGTTATTAGTCTACTTTTTTTACTTAACCAAAGTGGTCATTGAATAGCCTTTGAAAAATGTTTTGGAGTCATATATACAGTTTTTGAAGCATGCTTTAAAGACAATGTAAGAAGTTGTATGTTGTTTCTATGCTATAATTAGTAGATACATTCATTTTATTAAAAAACATTCAATCCTATCATTATTAGGACTTAAGTAGTTCAAACCTGTCAGATGAATAAGAAAAGTTTTCCTGGTTGTTCTTTCTGAAAACATTTTCAGTCTTCTGTCCATCTAAACACTATTAAATTCTGCCTTCTAGGAAATTTAGAGTGACCTCCTACCCTATATGCCAAATTTTCCACTATTTGAAAATAATATATAGTGAGAATATTTGTGCCAGAAGCCAGATGCACCTCACATATATACTAAATCTTGATTCTAAATATTAAGTAGGTCTTTATTTTCTCAGTTTATTAAGTTTTTTTTCAGAACAAACATTTAATTCTATGTCCTGCTCTAGTATTTAACAGCTTCCACTGGGCATGCTGGGTATATGTCCATAATAGTGCTGATAACATATATTTGTGTAACTTTGTGTAAGATTTTAAAAATTTGATCTCATTTTGCTCTCATAACCCTATTAGCCAGTAGTAAAAATTCTAGAAACAGGCTAAGTTTGGTTATACAGTTTTCTAAAGTCACTTATACTTGTTAGTGATAAAACAGGTACTTGAATTTAGATCTAATTTGCTTGGCTACTGTAGCTGTGTAGGACAGGCTTTCAGCATTCTTTGAAATTTTCCATACTCTTTGATGCCTTAAAAGTAAAGGACACTGTTTCCAAGGTCACTAGACAGACCTTATCTCAGACCTAACTCCTGAGTTCTAGCTGTCTTTCTTTATTTCAGACAGACCTAGTAAGGTGGGAGGTAAGCCTGGGGTGGAATACTGTACAAGCAAAAGCCTTAAGTATATATATCTGGGAGATGAGGGATTGTGAGTCAATTGTTATGACAGCTATCCAAGTCTTCACTCTGAATGTGACAAAAACTCTGGACCTGAACTAGAAGATAAGGCAGACCTCAGGAGTAAAGGATCAGGAGAGTGCAAAGTAGAAGAGTAGAAGAGCAAGTATACAATATGCGTTTGCCAGGCTGTGAGGGATCCTGTGAGCTGTAATAAAGTAATTAAGTTTGTGTTAGTCAGCACTTTCCTTAGGAACTATCCAAAGCCAACCATAGTTTAAAGTAAAGAAATAAAGAGGAAGGATGAAGTATGTTACTCATGTTTTCTCTCACTTAATTTTTACCCTCAGTCACTTCCTACTGGCTGAGATGTGGCTAGACTAAGACCAACATTTTGCAGTCTTTTGTCCTTGTTCAGCAGCACACACAGCTTTGTCTCTTACTTTCCATGAATGAGGTTTATCTCCCATTCATTCTTTTAGGGTATTTCCATAATAATGTACTAATGACTTGTTTCATTCATGTATTAAATTTCCTAGAAACATGAGCACTGGGCTAGGGTTTTATAGAGACATAATGTTTAAATTTTTAATGTATAGGAAACAATTTTCTAATGGTGAGAACATTAGACACCATAACAGGCAGATGAGAGGGAGATTTTTAAGGCTTAAAAGCATATTTTAATTTTTTCATAAATAGTATTCTATAAGCATTTACCAAAACACAAATATGATACTACCTTTTAAAAAAAAATAGAAGGTATTTAGAAGGAGTGACTCCCTATAGCTGTATTTATGATGGGGAACGGGAATTTAGGACCCATTATTCAAGTACATAAACTACTTTGTATTAGTTTAGCTGGTACTTTGGAAGAATCTTTTCGGGGAGAACATTAGAAAGGGTGAGCAAAGACAAGGCTGTAAAATAGAGGCTTGCTGGTGACTCTGGATCTTTGTTCTGCTGTGGTTCTCTCAGTTAAAAAACACATGGTCTTGCTCAGGTTCTGAGTTCTTGGCATATTTCAGGTAGTATAACACAGAAAGTGGTAGGACAGGAAGTTCATCAGTTCTGATACATAGTGTCTTCCAGAGCTTTAATTTCATCATATGTGAGGGTGGCTCGCTTCATCTTTCAGTGTTCTTCCAGCAGTATCCCCCTAGAACATAGTTTGCTTTTTACTTGCTTGTTTGTTTTTGGAAAAAAGGTAAAACAAAATTTCATAACAAAATTATAGGAGAATAGCAATAGTTAATGCATTACATGTTATTTTTAAAGTAGTTGCTCAGAGTGCAAGATATGGGTATAAAAATTTTTCCAGTCGATAGTAGTACAACCCTTTCTTTTCTGTGAACAAAGAAACACTAATAGAGTAACTGACTTAACATAGTTGTTAATTGTCTCCAGTTTCCTTTGCTCTATCACTTGAGGAATAATTTTGTAGATAAAAATCCCCATGTCTTTCTTTCTTTCTTTCTTTCTTTCTTTCTTTCTTTCTTTCTTTCTTTCTTTCTTTCTTTCTTTCTTTCATGTTTATGAAAATTTTAATTTCTTTCGTATATTTTATTTTTTGTATTTTACAGGCTGTGATGCTGAGCTATTCTCCTGGTGTATGAAAATATTTCTAATTGGGAAGTTTTCAAGATAAGTAATTAATAAATGAAAGATGAAACATTTAGGCTTCTCAAACTTGACATAGTCTCTTAATTGCTCTTAGGAAGAAAATGTTCAAATGGAGAGGGGAATAGAGAGGGGAGGAGAGAGTAGGAATGAAAGAAGAGAAAAATTTTAAAAAAGAAAAAATAATGGAAACAAAGCTTTTGTAAGCAGAAAGAGGAGTAGTTGAAGGGAGGGTTGGGGAATGTGGGAAAAAAAGAAGCAAGTTATATCATCTATAGGTCCAAATTCTCCATGATGAATGTGATTGTTACGTATATCTAAAATGTACCAATAAAATCTGATTGGAGAAAAAAAATTGCTCCTTTCTTTCTCACAGCTAGATGCACATCTGTAAACATCTGCGTCATGCTGCCATCCAATCTTGCCTACAGCTACTCGATTCTGGGAGAGCCTTCCATAAAAGCGATTATAGTATTCCCTGTCACACAGTGAAACAGCGCCATAGTGTGATATGATAAAACACTGATTGAATATGGGGAATATGAAAGTGTCTGTCATCAGATTGGAGGGAGCCAGAGAGAGGCTTTCTTCTTTCTCTGGGGTGAAGAATGTGTGTGAGTTTCATAGATATTCATTGAGATAAACTCCCTGGTCTTTCCTGTGAAATCACTTTGTTATCAGAGGTTTTTCTCCCTTTCAAGTACCAGTGAATATTTTCAGCATCCTGTAAGTGTGTGTACTGAGTGATACTGGAGACCGGGAAAGGAAGGAGTGTTAGCATTTGCTATACGTCCACTCCTTCTCTATTTCTATATATCAGTTAACTGAGACTCTACTATTGTGCTGTGTCCGGCCTCTTTAAGGTGCTGTACTAAAATACTGTGTGAGTCAAAGAGTAAGTTCCTAACTCAGAGAAGTAAAATATAGGACAAAATAAAATTTTTATTTTAGAGTAAAATGACAATGCATTGTTGAGATTGGAGTTCTGTGGGTGGGAGAAGCAAGGGGTCTAGTAACTCTTCTCAAGGAGATTATAAGCCTATTAAATGGGTTTCTTCAAAGTTTTATTTATGTAAGGAAGTAATTATAATTACAATTTCAAAGACATTAAAGGTGTATTGTATGTGTTGACCGAGTGGGTTCCTGAGCTATTCCTGAGAGGGGAAGCTACCCAGAAGACATCAAAGGAGAGGCAGGGAGGGGGAAGGAGGTCTCTAAGTGGTGAGGAACAGGACACATAAAAGAGAGGTGCCTTTAAACAAAAATATTTGAGTAGTTATTATAGGACGAGCATTCTAGTAAGTCCTGAGCATATAATAATAACATGTAGGTTATGGAAATACTCAGAATTTAAATTAGCCATTGTTATGGATTGAAAACTGGTGGTCAACTTAACGCCAACTGGATTATATCAGCATGGCGCTGAGCGTAGATGTTTCACCTGAGGAAAGTTGCCAGTATAAACGGAGATGTGGAGAAGGAGAAGCACTTCACGTTAGCTGCATTAAAAGATATTGAGCTGTTGTGGGTCCTCATACAAATTGCTGTTTGAGTTGTTGGTTCTCCTGGAGAAGCTCTGGTCTTCACATCGAGCATTGCTTCCTGGCTCTGGAGAGGAAGACGTGTGCTGCTTGGTCTCCAGGATGAACTCATCACACTGGCTTCCTGACATGTACTCGACTGTGCTAGTTGTCAGAGGAACTCAGGGCCTCTGTGTGACTGAGGATGGCTGTGGTGCTTTTCAGGGCAGCCCTGGTGTTTGTTGTGAGTGTGATTTCTCGGCTCCAGCGTAGAACCCTCAACCTACCAGCACAGCTCTTTCACCCTGCTGGCATAGACTTTCTAGCTTCCACCACTGACCTTTTGGGCCTTCCCAGTACGGATCCATAAAAGAGGCTGGCATGAGTCCTTCTTGTGGGCTCTAGACTTCCAGTTGGACTCATGGGAAGCATTGTTGTGAGCACTGGGTCTTCATGTGGACTCGTGGGACACTGCTGTGGGATTCAGGCCTTTGGCTAAATTATTTATTCTATGTCTTTAGTGATGTGGATAGATTTCCTGCATTTTCTTGGGTGACCATCATAAAAATAATATTTTAAACTCCATATCCTGATTCTCATTGTTCTCTGCATAACCCATTTCTACAACAGTCATTCTCAAAATTTTATGAGCTTAAAATTCCCTGGCAAGACTTCTGACCATGGAAGTTCCCAGCCTTCTCTGAAGACAGCCCTGTTCGGTGAGTCTGGACTGGAACCCTGAAAGCCAAGTTTCAACAAACATCTCGGATAACTGAGTGCACATTGTCTGGGAGTTACGTTATGGTAGACACTACTCCATGGCATTATCACAATACAGCTATCCTCAAACTGTGGCCTCCTGACAAGCAGAGGCTTCTGAAAACTGGGGCACTATGGCTATTTGATTTAGACCTACTGATTCACAATTAGATGGCCCAACACATTGAGATTCTGATACTTGATAAAGCTTGATAACAAGGCCTAGGGAATGTCACAGGACTAAATTGTCTCTACTTCTCAATTCTTCAGAGCACATCAATAAATAATGTTCATCCCATGAATATATGTTTGCATGAAAGACTATAAGTGCCATTGGAAGTAATTTCCATAACATTTAAGTCTGTGTTTATTTGTTGGTAAGTAGCAGATCAGATGTCCATTAAAACAGAGAAAGACTCAGCCAGAATGGTCATTTTTCCTTTAATTGTCTTCCATGCTTGCACTGTTTTCCATGATAGTGTGTTTTATCTTCACCGATGCTGATAGAAGGATACTGTGGTGTGGGGTAGGTGTAAGACAAATGAGGACCCCA
The DNA here is from genome assembly GCA_004027455.1 of Hydrochoerus hydrochaeris. Taxonomy (NCBI): domain Eukaryota; kingdom Metazoa; phylum Chordata; class Mammalia; order Rodentia; family Hydrochaeridae; genus Hydrochoerus; species Hydrochoerus hydrochaeris. The sequence goes on from PVLA01000071.1 coordinate 609,894, forward strand.
AAACTGATAGCTTTAGTAGCTCTGCCACCCTTTGCAACTAGCATAATTTTTCTCTGCCCTGGTTTTCTTTTTAATGTATAAATAATATGTGTCTTATCTACCTTGAAGGGTGGTTGCAGAGATGGCACAAGGAGTAGCTAAGGTTTATGGAAGGCTTACTTTGTACCAAACACTGTATCAAGTCCTTACATGAATTATCTCACTGAATCTTTCCAAGGACCCTATTAGCATTGTTGCAAAAATGAGGAAATAGAGGTGTGGCATTAGGCAAACTGCCTGAAACCATGCAAGTGGAAAGTGGGAAAGCCAGGAATTAAATTTAAAATGTCTCACTCAGAACTCAGATCTCAAGCATACAAATGCCATGCTGGACTATAACATTTGAAATAAGGTGGAATATAAACTGTAAGGTGCAGCTTACTTTGAGGAGAAAGATTCCATGAATTTTACTTTATTTAGAATATCACTCAACATATTATGTTTTAAATAGGGCCTCAATAAAAGACACTGATAGATGACAATTGTATGTCCTTTTTTGTTTGTGTTTTTATTTTGCTTTTGGAGAGACTTGCTGTTAGAGCAACATCTCTACTCCTTTTAATTTTTTATTTAGAGACAGGATCTCCTTATGTCACTAAATTACTCAGGCTGGACTCAAACTCTCGCTCCTCCTTCTTCAGCCTTCCAGAATGCTGGGATTACAGGAACACCACCATACCTGACAATTACATGTTCTTCAGCCTTTTTTGTTAACCAAAATGCCTGGTCTGATTATGTTTTAAATGTCACAAAGCCTGCTGTAAATAGTTATTAGACTGAGGAACTTTGAACCCTTGTAGTACAATAGAGTTACTGGGAATGTGTTCTCTCAAGTTACTGTCCGGCTCTTTGTTTTTACTATCTGCTGCATAACTCTGGAGCAGATAGGTCATGTACAGTATGTCACTTTATCTCCTTATCCCAATTATAGCTCAGTGGATTAATCTTTTACATCTAGGCTTTCATACCTACAGAATAATTATCAGTTAATTTAGTGAAGTAAAAATGATTTTTTGTACATGCTCAGAAAAGCTGATTCCAGTAAGTTATCACAAAAAATTATATTTTGGAACCATGGAGCTACTCAATCTCTTGGGTAGGTGAAGTGAAGCATGAAATATGCAGAATGAAATAATAAATAATATAGTTTATCATGCTATCTTAAAGGTAACAGAATAAAGTGTTATGGACACATAATTATTCAAGGCACTAAAAAGAACTCTTTAAAAAGTTTTTGTAGTAAGGGTTTAATAAATGTTTGTTGAGTGAATGAATGATTAAATGAATGGATAGATGGGTAGACAGCTTAGCACTGGACACTTGAACTCCAGTAATAGCCCTTACTACTATTGTTATATTTGAGGAGTTATGTAATCTTTTGGGGCCTCCATTTTCTTACTGGCAAAGTAAGTCAAATGTATAGTATCAACTCTAGCATCTTCTGAAGTGTATATTGACAAAGTAATGAATGGAAAAGTACTTTGTAACTGGAGAATGGCATATAGTTTTAAATGTTACTTTCATTTTTTAATACTTACAATTATAAAAATACTTTAATTTTATTTAAAGAGAAAAAAGCAAAACAGAAAAAAGGAGAGGAACAATACAGAATTTCAAAAAAAAATAAACAGTAAGAAATCACTAGTTGATAAATTACATATTGCCTTCTTAGATATAGTTGTTCAAGTTATGAAATTAAAGCATACAAAGTGGACATTCAAACAGTGAAGCTGCAAACAGTTCTGTTCAATGATCCAACAAAAACTTAGCAACATGGTCATCAATCCTACACACTTATACATACATGCAGTTATATCCTTTAGAGCACTTTCTTTTCCTCCTTTTGCTTTTTAAGTCCATTATCTGTTTAGTTATATCATGTTTCAGCTTGCTCAGTACTGTACTGATCTGTTTTGTTGTTATAATTTACTATTTATTTATGTATTTAATTTTGAAGTAGTAAAATACCACAGAACAAGATGGAACAAAGCCAATTGAGACAGTGTAGTGAAATTGGTACAGAACTTCACAGCAGGTTACCGGGATAACAGAAATAGGTACCATAGTATATCTCGTTTTCTTCAGAATAGTTGTTCTTTCCATCAGGTATAGTAAAATCAAAGGAAATACAGAACATTATAGAACTTATCAAGCAGAATATTGAATAGAGCAATACCTTTAATCAGAACAAAGCAAAACAGTAATAAAAAGTATTTGCCTTCAAGGAGATGGCAGAAGCAAATCCTCCTTATTTCCTATATTGCATATAGTCAGCCTCGCAAGAGATGCTCAGATCTCTGGCTCCCATTTGCTAATGGGGATGGGGTGGGGAGAATGGATGTTTGAATCTCAGCCCCAGTGCTGGTAGGCTCACAGCCACTTACCAGGAAGGCCAGCTGGTTGCTTGGTTTCCCAGCACCCTAAGTTCCAACATGACATGGATTTCAGTAGATGCTGATTTAAAAAAAATACTTTTAAATGAGTTATTTATGTAATAAAGGTAAATGACACAAAAATAAAAACAGGTTGGCCCTGTGGATGGTTCAGGAGCTATGCCTCATGCTGGGGATGTATTGTTTTTATAAACAGAGCCCAACTCTTGATGCTTTTGTTGGCTGAGTGAGAGAAGCCAAGCACATCCGGGTCCCTCCAGCTACACAGGACGCATTTACATATAATTGTAGAAATGGGAGTCAGCATCTTTTATCCATGCACAGTTTCTCAACTGTCATCTCCACATGCAAAGTGGACAGAAACAATTAGCACCTCGTGCCAACTTTCCTTTTTAATTTTAGAAATTGAAAAATAGAAACAAAACAAAACAAAACCCAGAACCCAACATCAATTTCCATGTTTCTTCTGTACATAATTACACTAGTGGCTCATGAATTTTAATTTTCTTTTCAAGAAGAAAATGCAGAATAATAAGAAATAATAAGAAAAATCTTATTCTCATCTCTCAAGCCGTTTCGGTTCTAGTTCTTTGTCCTCTGCAGAGGGGATCAATTGTGAGTTGTATGTGTATATCCTCAGCTCATTAAAAAAAAGAAATTATATGCCTTTAACATCCAAATAAATGATACACATGATTTGTTCTATTTTTCATATAAACATTTAGCAGATTTCTCTTAATTAGAGCATCACCTATTAAAATTACGTCTTAAGATCATGTTGACTTCGTGCTCCCCACAGAACAGAACACAGGGGGCACAGCGCCAGGACAAAGTGCCTGCAGAGCCCACTCAAAAGGTAAAGAATCACCGAGGACGATCCCTGATCAATATCACGCAAGGCAATTCAAACAATGGCCCGCTTCTGAAAGCCACTGTTCAGCTGACCTGAAAATATTCTCTTCTCCCTCTACATGCCCCTGTATTGTCCCTCCGCCCCTTATCACCCTTCCCAGAGCCTTTGTGTGCTGAATCCAAATGAGTGGAGTTTGAACTCCAGCTGCTCTCCCAAGAGCATTACTCTCCCCCTTTAAACTGAAGGGTGCTAATTAATGTAGGAAAAGTTATATGCCAAGTTTGCTTTGCCTGTGGTTTCCTTAGATTAAAGGCTCCTGGCAACTCCAACTCTCTCAGAAGGGCCTGTGCTGTATTCTTATCCCCTGAAGGAGCCTTCAGCGATGCTGACTCAAGAAGACTTTAGCTTTTGATTTGAAGTTATTGGATATTGACCCATCACTCACAGCAGAGTTATAGGCTTGCTTTTCGGGATCCAGGGAACTGGGCTTGGGTTTTACCTACAGCATCCCCCACCCCTCCCTTCAGATTCTGCTGAACCTCAGCCTGTAAATGTCAATTTCATTTTGTAAAGGCCAGGCAGTTGTCAGTTCTTCCAGGGGATTCAGGGAGAAGGCACTTAGGATGATGCCCCCCAGAAATACAGACATCTTTCAGTATTTTACTGTGTCGCTCCGACTTTACCCTGTCCCTCCTTCCCTGTCCCAGACTCATCACCCCGCCATCATCTTCCCCTGCTTTGGAAAAATATCAGTGATCCAGCTCTTCACTGGGCTGAAACTGGAAATGTAGCCAGTTTTAAACTACTCCAGTGCCTGGAGGATTCATTGTGTTGAGGTAAATAGGGCTATGTCATTTGGGTACAACCTTCTCTTTGTGAGAGACTGCTGGTTTTTCTCACAGCATTGGGACTGAACCCAGAACGTCATGCATTCCAGACAAGAGCTTTGTCACTGAGCTACACCCCTGGCTGCATGTAAGAGATTGCTCTGAAAAACCTAATCCTAGTTGATCAGATAATGAGACTGACCACGAATGGTGCTATGTTTCATATCTCAGTGTCCCGCTAAAGCCTCATAAGCTCACAGGTGGGGCTTTTGGGAGGTGAGTGAATCATGAGAGTGGTACAGAAGCAGAGCCTGTTTGGAAGAAACAGGTCACTGAGGGTGTGACCTGGAAGGGTGTTTCCCCCTGCACTGGTCCTTTCTTTCTCTTTCTGATTCCTGGTTGCTATGCCATGAGTGGCTTTCCTCCACCAGACCCTTCCACCATGCTTTTGTGCCTTGAGCCAACCAACTATGGACTAAAATGGGAGCCATAATCAGTCTCCTCCTTTATCTCAGTGATGATGAGAGAATGACTCAGGCAAGTGGTAATTTGATAATATGTAATTTAGCTTTAAACTTCATACCAATTAAAAAACAAAACAAAACAAAAAACTATAGCCCATGAACATTTCGGTTATTTGTTATTAATTCTGATTGTGGCAAGATCCCAGCTGGAGATGAGATTTCTACCTGTCTCTGCTTACCTATTTCCCAAATGCGAAGGTGTGCCAGGAGAAAGTTACACGAAAGGAAAGCTGTCTCTTGGGAGAAGACTTACGGTTTGGGACTTATGGAAGAAATTAGGCATGATGACACAGGCATGATCAAGTGGCAAAGCCTCACACTTGGAGTGATGCTGGGGCCACATACAAAACAGGAAAGCTGGTTCCACTTAAATGTCTGTTACAGCTAAGGTATGAAAAACCTGGATTTGAAACCTCACTAGGAGATTGTGACACAAGAAGTATAGAAGCTTCCCTTCCCCCTCTAATTCTCTTTCTCCTATCATGTCAAGTACTTCGGTTCTTTTATTAATTCACTGTACCAGTAAAAGTTTGTGCTTAGAGACGGATAGTAGCTAGATAAAAACAGACATAGGCACCACCCAGCTATAGTCTCAGTATTCAACAAAGCTGAGACTGTAGCAGGAATAATGGAGTCAAACTGAAGCTTCCTCAGGTCCTCAGGAATGTGGTGGGAGCTGGTAAAATAATAAGGCCTTCTAAGGGCATTGACAGGAAAGAAATCACAGCAGGAGTAGCAGCATTGCCTTGTGCAGACAGATACCAGCGCAAAACATGTGGCCAACCCCAAAAGTGATTGTCATCTATGGCCTGCAAAGTCAAGGACAGGGACCATACCAGTGGCTGTCTTGCTGATGATCTGGATATTGTGAAGGGCTCAGTAGTAGACATTACTGAAGGGTAGTACAAGAAAAATAAAGCAGAGGCCAGGCTCCATAGTTCAATGTCCAAAGTTTGATACCTTTGGAAGTACCCAGCACGTAATGTCCCACTATTCCCGAACTGTTTTCGGTACTGCCCCGTCCTCACCTACTCTTGTTCAAATGGTGATGAGCACATGACCTAGGCCCCTATTCAGGTCTAGGGAGGCATTTGGTCTCTCTATGTGTCTGGATCCCAAACTTACACCGTCTAAGGTGTCAGTGGTTTCACAAACTGAGAAGGCAAGGAGATTCCCGCAGACAGATGGAGCAGAGAGGCAGAGGCATGAAGAGCCCCACACAATTCAAGTCTTCTAGCGTTCTTAGTACAGTGGATTTTGTTTTTGTTTGAAGCCAAAAAATCTTCATTGCTGGCAGATTTGAAGTCAGGAGTCCTGAAAAGTCCCAAGGATAGGTATGAAGACTCCCTATAAATTAGATAGAAGAGGCTTAGGAACCAAGAAAAATGCAAAATCTATTGAGTAGAACCACAGAATTGGAGAAGAACCTCAAACTGTCATATGGGAACATATGTTCATGGAAGACAAGAAGCGACTGTTGAGGGTGCAACTAGAAATGCTTAGTTACGACTACTTTCAAGTTCTGGTTATCCTGGGGACTGGGATGGGGAAAATACATAGGAAGGGGAAGGGGAGAGGATCAGAAGTCCAACTGTGGGGTTGAGGAAAAAGGCTAGGGCTGATTGATACCCTATAAACACACACAATTTCACGATACTTAGTGAGCATCTGATATCTGATTCACAGGCTTACATGCAAGGCTTTGGTCTAGAGATGACACAAAAAAATTCCCAAATACTTGTCTATTTTACACATGGACTAAATCACCTGTAACCTTTTGTCCCATCTCCGAGTACAAACCTATTCTCAAAATACAGCATTAAGTCCAGGTGTGGTGATGCACGCCTATAATGCTAGCACTCAGGAGTCTGAGGCAGGGGATCACTGAGTGTTTGAGTCCAGCCTGGTCTATAAAGTGAGCTTAAGGTTAGTTTGAAATACATAAAACTTTTTTGAAACTACATGTTTCAAAAAATAAAACAATAACAAAACCATATATATATATATATATATATATATATATGATTACATCAGCTTTTCAACTGTTTCAGCATTGAGAGTTTATATATGATTTTAAAAAGTGCCACTGTGGGAAATGTTTTACAATATTTTAAAAGATACAATTTCTAGAACTTAAGCTTAATAAACATAAGCATCAGTATAATAATAACACTATTTCTTGGCAATACTTTTACATTTTTTGCATTGTAAAATTCCTACTTTAATGAGCATCTCATTTAATCCTTATAATAATCCTTCAGGGAAGGCAGGATAAAGGTCTTTGTTTTTCTTATTTTGCAGATGAACTCACAGAAAATTTGAATGACTTGGCAGAAATGACTTGGCAAATTAGTGCTAGAACCAGACTAAATGCTCTCCCCAGAGAAGGGAGACATGATCCCACTTTTGTCCTTGATGGACTGCATGTGGGCCATAGTGGCTTCACTTGATTCTTATAACAACCCTGCAAGGAAAGGTATATTATTCCTATTTCTGGCTCAGGAAACTGAATGACACTGAACTGGCATTTTATGATTTCCTATCTATTTGGGGTGCAAAGATGAGTTGAGTTTGGACTAATCTTTGTAGCTTTCTTTCTTTTTTTTTTTTTTATCGGTAGCAGGGACCAAACTCATGACCACCTGCTTGCAAGGCAGGTGCTTATGCCACTGAGCTAAATCCCTAGCCCCTAATCTTTGTAGCTTTAAACCTGAGTTCTTTCTACTGTTCCAGACTTCCCTTACCTCCCTTGGATTTTTGCTGTCCTCTTTGCTGAGTAAGCAAACACTTATTCTAACACTGTGAGGATTCTTTTGGTTGATTGGGATGCTGGTGAAGCAGAACTGGAATTCATTGGAGCAGAGCCGTCTATAAGAATTATTACTAGTTGGAAGTTTGTAAGGGAGACTGGCAGGAGAGAGGGACTGAAACATAGTTTGTGAACAAATTTGCGAGCTAAGGGGATATGGAAGTAGCCTTGAGACAGTGACCCCAGACCATGCCTGGATGGGAATCGAAGGGTTGCTTTCACTAAGCACTTACCCAGTTGTACAATTCAGAGAGCAGAAAAGTTCCCTCCTGATCTAGGATAGGCTTAAGCCCTGAAGCATGAAATGTGAATAACTTTTGTTCAGCATCCATTAAATAAATGTTATTCTTCTCCCTGGCAGAAAACACAAATTTCCCTGCTCAGAGGCATGGTGTAGCAGAAGGAACAGAATTTACAATATCCCTCTTTACGATAATGGTTCTCATCTTCCAAGGAAATGAGCTTGGAAGGAAGGAGCACCATTGAGTGCCCTATGACAAGTCTGTTAGATTTGCCACTGCTGCTAATTATCTGGCAGGGAGGCGAGGCTGTGCTCCTCGAATCTGGAGACGGGCTCCTGAACTTTGGAGAATAGGCAGAACACTGTGGAGTCTGTCTTATGCAAACTGGAGGAAGCCCCCACTGGGTCGTGCCTGACCTTTACTTCTTCTCCATGATGTAGAAGACATTTTTGCCAATTATGATCCTAAATACGCTGAAAAGTACCCTTGGCCCCTGACAGCTTGCAGGGCAGAAGCAGTGCCTCTGGAATAATACCGTGTTCAGCACAAAGAGGAAGGGTAAATAAAGCATTACTTTGTGTTGCAAATAGATGGCTTTGTTAAACACTGGAGAAATCCCTTCGGTGTCCACCTTAAACTTCTCTGATAAAAATGCATTTGCAATACATTCAGTGTCAAGAAATCATATCTTCCTGGGCCAAAGAGGTTAAGAGTATCTCCCCAACTATAGAATAAAACTCATTAAAATAATCTTTCCTGGAAGAGAGGGCTGTGTTTGCTACTCTCCCCATGGTGTCGTATTTTTTTCTCTTAAGCTAATGTTTTGCAGACTTGGGACACAAAGTAGCAAAATGCACATTTGTATTGAAAATAATAAGTATGGTAAAAATGGAAAGAAAACCATGGTAAAGAGCATCAGAAAACACAGCAGAGGCAGAAGTCAACTGAACAGAACATACTTGACCATCAGGTAACACATTTAAATATTATTTTGGCAGCCAGAATTGATAGCCGACTTGCCAAAAGAAAATCTACTCCAAAAAGATGGCAAATCCAATCCTAATACCTTTTTCCTGCCACATGCTGCAGATGAGTGAAACCGAGGTGCGGGGTGGGGACGGATTCTTATTACAGCAAATACATGTGAATCCAGAGGAAAAATTAAGTTGACAATTTACAGATTTCCTTTCAAGCATGAAAGGGGACTGGAAACCAGGTTATTTATTTATTTTTAAATCCCAAACCTGGTGTTAGATATCCGTTAATATGACCAGCTGAGAATAGGGGAATAAAGAAAGGCTCATTACCAACCAAGAAGTCATCTCTCAGAAATAAAGTTAAAATGAAATGATTTTTGTCAGACAAGCAGTATTAGGAAATCTGCTACTGAGAACAGGCATTTTTTCCCCACTGTCTAGTGGGCATCAACAGACTGGAGCTTGGTTTTAGTTATGGGACTTCTGGTGGGGAGAAAAGGGGAGAGGACAATCTTTCTGCTGTTAAAGACCAGACAGTTACAGGCGTGAGACAGCTTCAAGAACATTGCTCTTCTTCTTCAAGAACAGTTCTTCAAGAACAGTCTCTGATATGTTCATCAACTACTGGTGACTGCCTGTAGCCGCCATCTTGCTTGTGCTCATCTGAAGGGAAGATGCCCTCCACATGACAGTAGCTTCTTGGAATCAGTAGACTGTTTGCAGTGCATTGAGATCCAAGATCAGCCAGCTGGAATATGGAGATTGCCAAGAGGTACAGGAGAAAGAGAGAGGGTCCTGAGTGACGATGGGCCAACTTGAAATTCTTAGAGTTTATGATGGTGAAAAAATGGCAGGAATTTAGTTAAAACTGTACTTAGAATTTTAAATTTTGACCCCTCCCCGGGTTATGAATAAGCGTGCAAGAGAATCCTCTCTAGTGGTGCTGAGCAGTGCTAGTGAGTGAGCTCCTAACAGCCCCTTGGGAATGAAGGTAAACAACCAGTACTCTGTGGAGTACCTGTGGCCAGTGATTTTTGGATTGGAATTTTCAATAAATAATCTGAAATATTCAACCTTTATTATAAAACAGGCTTTGAGGCAGACGATATTGCCCAATTGTAGTCTGCTTAAGTATTGTGAACATATTTAAACTAACATATGTTAAACTGTGTTATTTTTTAAAAAATTTTTATTTAAAGAGAAAAAAAAGCAAAACAGAAAAAGGGGTATAAACAATACAGAATTTCAGAAAAAAAGGAAGAAATCACTAGTTGATAAATTACATATTGTCTTCTTAGACCTAGTTTAAACTGTGTTATTTTATAGATTAGTTGTGTTTAAAGTATTTTTATTTACAATATTTCCAGCTTTTCAGACCTAACCCTATCTTAAAAGACAAGCACCTATGTGTATACTCTTAGATTCTTCTCAAGAAGTAAGAGTGATTATAGCTCAAAGTAAGGTGAATTTGAATTACATAGCCTTGTACCTCAATTTGATAAAGAAATTTGAAGCCGAGGGTTTAGTTCCAATCCTTTTATTTAGATACAAATCTTTTTATTTCTAATCTCTTTATTTTTGATAGTCTTTCTTGGCAATGCAGATAAGTCAGGGTTAACTAGGGTAAACATGTCCCTATATGTCTTGAAAAGTCCTGTTTTCTTTCTAATGTAACTATCAATAATCCTCTTTTTACTCTCAAAAGTATTGTGGTATGGATGAAAATTGCACAGTTTTTCTATTTATAAACTCTCTGGGACTCAATTTCCAAATTTGAAACTAAAAATATTATTCATGAAAAACTTAACCTTAAAATTCACAAGGATTTCTTGTGTGCCACTGTGTTAGGTAAGCTTTTAGTGAATTAGTATGGTTTACAGATATCAACAAATAAACTGTGGTAAACAAGAATACTGACCCTATCAAGGATATTTCCTTTGAATGGAGTACCTCCTTTTTTTTTTTTTTTTTTCTGAGATAGGGTCTCATTATGTAGCTCAGGTTGGCCTTGAACTTGCAGTGATCCTCCTGCTTCAGCCTCCTGGGTGATAGGATTGCAGGCATGCATCACCAAAGTTGGCTTAATGGAGCATTGTTTTTTTTTTTTAATTTTTAATTTTATTTTAAAGAGAATAAAACCAAACCAAACCAAACGAAACAAAATAAAGCTAATCAGAACAGAACAATGAAAGGGATATAGAACTTCAAAATCAGATAGTAGAAAATCAACATTGGTTACCATAATGTCTCTTGTTTTCTTCAAAATAGCTGTCCATACCATCAGACATAATGAAATCAAACAAAACAAAGCAGAATAACCAACCCCCACAAAAGAATGGCAGAGAACTTTTAAAAAAAAAACTTTTTATAATTCAGAGTTTGTATTTAAATATATAGGGAGTTTCATTTCAGATCCACTGTGCTGCCTTCTTTGAAAATCTCTAACTATTGGCTAATAACTTTCACTGGCTAGTTCAGCAAATTCTAGAAAACCAGTCCTTGGCCAGCTAGGTACAGTGACACTGGGGTAGCCAAACAAAACATGTTCTCAGCTCTCACTCTCAAGATTTTAGTGAGGCCTCTAGTTTAGGTTTTTAAAAAGCTCTGAAGTGTTTCAGACGCAGCGTGGGCTCTGTTGAGATTGAACCTCATGTCCCTCTCAGGAGCGCAGAGACTGAAGCTCAGTGGGCAGCAGCCCTTGCAGTGACTGTTTGATTTTTATTGTTTACCAAATACATCCACACACAGCATTTCCTTTAACCTCATCAGAATCCCATGATTTTCACATATAAACCTGTTTTTCAGGGGATACATGAGATAAAATAAAACAAGGTGTCCAAAGTCTTGCACCTAGTTAGTGGCAGAATCAGAATTAGTTCTTGCGTTTCTCAATTCTTATCGTGGATCTCTTTCTATTATACTATAACAACTCAGATTGTATCGAAAACTTGAATTTTTCCCCCAAGAGCTGACTATAGCACCCAGTTGACTTTCTTTTCTTCTTTTCCAGAAAGACACGCATTTAGGTGTTTGTCGTTTTCTGCCTGGTCTTGGTCTTTTTTGGACAAACATTTGATTCTGTTCTTGCTCTTTCCTGTGAGTGTGTAGCAGGCTGCCTGGCAGAGATGGCAAGAGATGTTTTCATGAGCAATCAAGGACATAGACGCATTGTCTGCCAGCCTCAGGCAGGGACACAGACTTGTCTCCCACCAGCAGAGCGATGATGCATTTCCCCAAAATGTTCCAAGAATGGCCTGGAATGTGACTAGACAAGGTCCATGCGGCCCCATGTATGGCTTCACAGGGCACCAGCCAGAAAACAAATAGGACAGTAATTCTTGGATTAGCATGAAAACACTTCCAAAGGGGGCTCAAAGACAGCCTTTTGTCTCCTTTATAAAAAGGAAGAGATGAGGTGTGACAAATGGCCTGTTGGTTGGCTTTCTGTGCCAGGCAGAGGTCATCTTGGAAGGGCACCACAGAGAGGATCAATTTACAAAGAAAAAAGACTGACTCAAAATCAAAGGACAAAGAACATTTTAGAAGAGGCGAGGTGGTATTTAAAGATGGCAATTTCAAGTCAACTAGGAATGATACAGTGTGACTCACATATTTGAAATGCATGCTGGTTTTTGCACGGAGACATCATGAGTACAGTGCAAATAGCAAGGAGTTTGCTGTCAGGAGACATACGTATTCCTGTCTTAGCTGACACACTCTAGAGTGCTGGGCTTCAGTTTTTGAATTCACAAAATGAAGCTATTAATACCTACTTTGCCTGGTTGCTGTAATAGTTAAATGAGACAGATATAAGATACCAGGAGGGTGGGTGGTTGGTGAAGACTCTGTCCTGGGCCATAGAGGACTTGGGCAGTGACTCCCTTTCTCTGCAATTAGGTGGTATATAGTAAGTCACTTTGCTTGAGTACCCCTCATAGTTTTCAAACCTTTCTGGGTGTGTGTTTTGAATCAGAAATTAGCAAATTAAATCTGAAGAAAACTCCCAATATATACAGAAGAGAGAAGTGGAGTCACCCTGCTGGGAGTGGCAGTGTGCTGGGAGTGGTTGCTTAGCCTTCTCCCTTCCTCTCATCTCCGCCACCGCTTGTGGTTGGAGCAAGAACAGAGATAGTTCTACTTCTGTCCTCTCGGACTTGGCTATGTTCACCTCTGATGTTTTTCATGATCTGTTTCCAGCATAAAGGGGTAAAGAATTCTTTCCAAACCTCTCTAAATTTTCCAAAACTTCCACAAAGTGGTCAAACGTTTTTATTTTAGATGAAGATAGGGAATTGACTAACCGATAAAAAATAGATCTCAGTGAATGAATTTCTGAAATAGCAGAATTAAACATCTTGTATTGATGACAATGCTACTTCCTAGAGCACAAGGATCTAAAACAATGTCTCCACGTTCCTAGACACAAGAGTACATTATGATCCGAAATAGTTATTTGTTTACTTATTCAGTGGAAGAGGCAGTAAGAATCTGAGTTTGAATCTTATCACTAAGAAGTCCGTTTGAACTTCAGGTACCTTTGTGAATGTCTGAACAATTTATTCCTGACTTAAGTCAATAGAAAATAAATCCAATAAAAAGTAAGTATGATTTTCTGGCTTTCATTTTCATAGCACAGACCATCACATTACCCTCTTGTTATTTCACGTCTGTGTGGGTGTGTGCACGCACACACTACCCTAACATCGACATTGCCACAGCGAGCCGTCTATCCTCTTATCTTCTAATTCAAAAGCTTTAGGGTCTATTTCTTTGTTTATTATTTATGGAGATTAGATAAACTTTCAAAACTTTAAAAAGATGCGAATCATGTATTTGAAGTCATTCCAAGAAAAATGAACAAAGGCACCTCTGCTCTGTGTGCCTTACAAAATAAGTATGTTTTAATCCGGTGCCACAAGCTCTGTCTCTAGCATGCCCTGTGTATAATCTTGGATAGTCTCCTTTTTATTTTTCTCAAATCCATTTTATTCAAGGATAAAAAGAAAGGAAAAGAAGAAGAAGAAGCAGGAGAAGGAGGAGGAGAAGGAGGAGGAGAAGAAGGAAGGAGAAGGAGGAGAAGGAGAAGAAAGAAGAAAGCTACAATAAAATTTCAAAGCACATCAATCATGGAGCAATAATGGAACATACATTGCGCATTGTCATCCCCAAATCATTCACTCAGAGCACAAGACATCTGCATTCAATCGTCCGAACAATCTAGCACAAATCTTTCTCTCCAGTGAACTCAGAGAAATCAGTAATATAAGTACCTAAACTATTTTTATATACATATACATATTTTATATACATGTACATACACATATGCATATGCTTTTTCTTTCAGCTTGTCACACTAATGTAACAATATGAGCTCATTTATTTCACTAACGAGCACGTTCTCCAGGTGTAATGGATAGTCTCCTGGAAGCTGTGATTTAGTTCCTTCATTTGTAAAATTGGGATAAGGCTCAAATGGGAGAGTATATGTAGCATTTTTGAAATTAAAAAACATACTAGTCAAATGTGATCTTTATCATTAAAAAAGAATGATCATTGTTATTACTTGGGTTATTTTTAAATAAAGGTATAAATCAGGCCTGCTTTTCTCTTGTAAAGGTACAGACCCTCATAAACTCATATTCAGTAATAAACTGGGCCTAAGTTGTCAGTATACATGGACTTTCATGGATTTACTTGATTAAAGCTTACCTGTGTTTATCTGGAGTTTTGTTTTGTTTTGGTTTGGATTTTGAACAAAGTCAGTAACCTTGTTTGTAATAGAAGCACAATGTTGTGTTGTTTCTTTCAAGTTCTCTGAGATCTCTCTGGTTAATTCCTGGTTGAATTAGGAAGATAATAAGGAAGCAGGGAGGTAGTAAGTTGGAACTTTCTTCTGAAGTTGTTAGTCTATGAACTCTGGCAGGAAGTCCTATATAGCTTTAGGATTCTCCTACATCTCTCAGTGGTTTTAAGAAGACACACTTGGTTAGTGACAGCTCCAAGCAAAAAAAAGTGTGTAACTGGGATTTCCAGTTCCAATCGTGATTTCAATTTGCTTTTCTTCCTGGCACTCTTATTACTCCTAATGGGGAGGAAAGTAATTTGATAAATTGGTTTGCTTTGGATTGTACCTGGTAATAGCTCCTCATGAATCCTAAAGAATTCTTGAGCCTAGTGGTGATGCCAGATCCATTTAGACCACATAGCTGAGGATGTGGGACAGGGTGGCATCTAGAAAGGAATTTGGGATGCCACCGGGAAGAGGAATAGCTTCCAGGATGCCTCAGAAACCAAACCCAACCCAACCCAACCAGACGAAACCAACAAAATAATTTTCAATTTGTTTGATTATAGCAATAGTTCTCTTACCTCATTTTTATTTATTTATTTATTTTTTAGTTTGTTTTTGTTTCTTTGTTTCTAGTAACAATTTGAACTGAACTTGCTTTTCTGTCACTGTTCTTGAGATGCAGTATTACTGTCAGGGATGGATCACTGAACTGAGTCAGTCAGAGTCTGGCTAGCACAGATCATTGATAAACTGAATGACCTCAGGCAATGTCATTTTACTTCTTCAATTTTGGCTTTTCCTCTTTTTAAAAATTTCACAGATTTAAACCAAACAGCTTAATGACTTGATATATGCATGTGCTGTGAAATAATCATTTCCATTAACATTTCCATCATTTCATGTAGGTGTGCATTTGTGTGTGTGTTTGTGTATCTGTGAGGACACTTAGGAACTAATTTGGCTTTTGGCCAAATTTCAAGTGTACAGGAGAACATTATTGCCTATAGTGAAAGTTCTGTGCATTAAAATTTATACGTATGACTCTACCTTTTTGTAAAATGTGTGTGGATACAGAGATTTCTCAAAGTGCCTTCCAGTTCTAAATACTGTAATTACTCTATTTTCTATCTACTGACTTCTGTAGATGGTACACAGCCTAATTGCAATATGTACATTAGCGCTCAAAATAATGGAGAGATGGAAAACACAGCATAACACAAGTGGGCCACTGTGTGTGACCTTCATCTGGCTCCTTTTCACCTTCGTCACGGGAGGGCGGGAGTGATGCATGCTGTGTGTGCTGCACAGATGAATATCCAGCACCAGATTCTTGCTCATTTTAAGTGATGTTCCGATCAGGCTAGCTGAAGTGAGCACAAATGATAACTTGGAGAGGAGTGTTAGCTAGAGAGGAGCTCTTCATTCTCTTAATTATACTGTGAAATGAGAAAAACACTCCATCCTCCAAATGAAGGGAATTGACTCCTTTCCTTCTTGAATGAGTTCGACTAAAGCCTCCTCTGAGTCAAGAAGGTGGAAGAGTTGACCCCTGAGAGTCCTGTCTTAGCTCCTTCATTCTCCAAAATGTTGGCCCTAAAGGAAAAGTGTCACGCATCTTCTCGTATGTCCTGTCGCACACTGAGTAATGTTGCCCCTCTGCCCTCAGTGGAGCATTTTAATGATAACAGCTGTCTTCAGGGACAGATTGTGACTTGTCTTTTAAGGGAAGATGAAATCTATTAAGATAGTGAGGACGGAAAAGAAAGGCTATTTTTCTGAAAAGCCTGATCCAAAGCAAAGTATGGTAAGCTCCTTTCTTACCCCACCCCCGCCTTTTGTTAGAAGAGTGTACCCTTCAACTGCTCTGTTTTGTGTCTAGATTATTATGGTTGTTGGTGTATAAAATTGCTGCTTGGTGTGTATAATTTATAAGCTCTAAAAAATGATAAATCGTCTCAAGTAGGAAGAGTGATTTGTGTTAAAGTCCTTAGGGTACTTTTGTAAAGGAATTTAATTTCTTGGGAGAAATTGTCTATAACTTTCTGCGGAATATTAGTTAACTCGTTCATAGCTGGGATTTATTTCCTGTTGACTTTTTGAGTGTGGGTGTGTATGTATGTTTAAATTTTTGATTATTGTTTGGGATAGGTTTTACCTGGGTAAATGAGCAAAGTTTGATAACTCAGGAACTTAAAGAAATAGAGAACCTAGTTAATTTATTTTTTTAAAATTTTGTTTCAAACTAATTACTAGAGTTTTGTCTATGCCAATTTATTGTATTGTGTTGTATTGTATTGTATGCTGCTGTCCAGGTATTCTCAATCAGGAACAACTTTGCCAGTTAGGGGACACTGGGCAATACTTGAAACATCTCAAGGGTTGTACATGTCTAAGGCATAGACACCATCACTACTATATGTCCTCTAGTGCATAGCACAGGTCCCTGCCCCCAGCACAGAATGGTTAGGTCTAAAATGCCAGTCACTTCAAGGCTGACAAACCCTGCTGTAAGGAGCAGGCTCAGGGAATGTAATTCAGCATCATCACACCAAGGACTTTCTATAGAATTCACTTGCTTTCTCTAAACCTGTAATTTCATTCCCAAGAGATGGAAATAAGGTGTGGGAGACAAGAAGAAGTTGAAATTGAGCTAAATGTGGATCAGTCTTACAGTACAGAGTTCAGTGTTTCTGTTTTTTGAAGAAATTCAAGGCTATTATATGTTTTACTGTCTTAGTGGTGGGGTTTCCTTAATCTTCAGGTTCAATTTTTGATCGCTAGCATTTAGAAGCTTTAAAATGACTACTTCTCAGAGTTATCTTCCAGGTATAGCTAGCTTTTGGGTTTTGAGTGCATTGCAACTTCCTACCTCTTTAACATATTGGGATGAGAAGTTGCTTTCTACTTGGCCCAGCCCTTGGTTCTTTGAAACTGATCTGTAATATTTTTATAATCCTTAGGCAATCCAGTCTTGGTATACCGGAAAGAACAAATGGTTAGAATAATGATATCATTTTGCATGAAATAGTACAATCAGCAAAACCAATAGCATCAAGCATAGCCTAGAAAATGACAAAGTGCGTTACTTGTTAATTTGCCGCATTTAATCCTGTGAACTAGATTTGTGATTATATAACAAAAGGAGAAATGAACCAGAAAGTTGTATGCAGTAAACACACCCTCAATATAGCAATTTTACCATCAGGGGAAAAACTTTAAAATGGGATAGGGAGAAAAATCAAGAAATAGAAGAAGAGGAAGAGATTAGAAGCAGGGCTGGAGGATGAAGAAAGGGCACACAAACTTTGAGAAACTGATGAAAAAGACAGGAGGGAGGGTGGGCACAGTGGCACATGCCTGTAATTCCAGCATGAGAGAGGCTGAGTCAGGAGGATTGCTGAAAGTTCTAGGACAACCTGAATTATGTAGAGAGTTGTAGGCCAGCCTGGACACTGTTTCAAAAAACAAACAAACAAACAAAAAAGGAAGAAAGAAAGAAAGAAATAAAAACAAGAACAAAACAACAACAATAAAAAACTAGAAACCATGTCCATACTCATATAAAAACAAGAACAAACGATCAAGAAAAAAACATGAGAGAAAGGGAAAAAAAGTCCACTTTGAGGTGTGTCTCTGCTGTCACTAGTAGACAATGTGGGTATACAGAGTCCCGACCTGAACTGATTAATCCCAGCAAGCCAGGTGTAGCTTAATGGCAGGGTAGTAGATAATCCCAGTGAGCCTGCATCTTCCTTTCCACTGAAGTTCAGGCTGATTTTTGGCTGTGAAGCTGGAATCAGACTCATTCAGCTTGCAGCAGACCATGTTCCTCCTGCCAATTTGAACTCGGTTCCTTAACCCTGTCATTGGGCACCGCTAGAAGGAGCCAGCCCTCATTTGCTCTGAATTCTGAGCTGTTAGCCCCTCTCTGAGATGGCTCCCAGGCAATCATCATTTCCTGGGCGAATTCTGAACCCAGATAGCTCCCTAACCGTTGCAGCCCACTGGTTCCACTGTTTTGTTCCACTGGTGTGTTTCTTCGTGGAGGCTTCTGGGGTTGCCAGATGTCATTTTGCATCTGCCAGTCTGAGCCCCACTCACAGCCATGCAGCAAGTCCAGGCTCAGGGAAGAAGTGTCCCCTGCAACCTCCTCCTTCTTTATAGAAGTCTTTCTCTTTACTTTCCCCTTGGGCTTCAATTCTTGCTTTGGAGCCCCAGGGACCCACTTTTCCCTTTTCCTCCTCACATTGCTGTATTCCAGTGCCTGGACACCAACTTTCAGAGAAGTTCTTTCTCTACTGTTTATCACTCCCTCATCTTCCCAATTTTCGATTGAAGTTAAAAAGATAATCATCTAATAAAAGGATCCAGTGAAATAGTTTCTCATCATAGGCTTCTTAAAAATACTTCTCAGTAAAGGATGGACAAGGATTGCAACTTGTGGCCCTAAACTTGCATTGTATCTGTACAGCTAAGCACATTCAGATTCAAGGTTGAGTGGGAGGTGTTTAAAAGGGGCCTGGGACTTTCAGGCAGCATTACACTGCCTCATATCCTTTGTATTTCGCTCAACACTGAACCCAGTAGTTATTGAAATTAATAGGTTTACTGAAAATGTAACGAATACCATCACCATCTAAATGTTAATACTCAACTCTACAAATGTGGATAGTTGCAAACGCTTTAGCCTGCTATTCGGGATACTACTGCCTGCTCTCATCCTGCGTTTTACTTTCTTACCTAGGTCTTCTGCTCCAGTCAAGGCACTGTATTTCATGCTTCACATAAGCACCTTGCATGTTCGTAGATAGTCATAAACTCAATGTTGTTCATGTCAGTTACTTCTACTACCGACTTGACATTTCAGCTCTCCTTCATGAGCGAGATGAAACCGAACCTTTTTTGTGCGTCAAACAGATGGAAATATTATGGTACCTCTCTCCCTCTCTCCTTCCTCCCCTCTTTCTCTCCTTTCCTCCCTCCCTCCATCCTCTTTCCCAGCCTCCCTTCCTTCTTTCCTTCCTTTCTTCTTGTCTATCTGTCATCTTTCCTTTCATGTTTATATTATGCCATTTGTCACTTTGGGAAGATTAGTAGAAATTTTTTTTTTCTTTTTCTCTTTATAAAGAAAGAGAACATAATGAGTTGGGGATGTCCCCAGTTTCAAATATCACACTAACAAAACTTGTTGTCTAACCCAGAACAAATCACTTAGTCTCCCTCACCTTCATTCTTTTAAATCTACAAGGTAGGCAGAATAATGCTTATACTGTTCTTTTTGAAAAAGAGTTTTGGATCAAATGAAATGATGAACACAAAAAAGCCTTCTGGAAAATATAAAGAACTACATAGACGAAAGGCATTATTATTGCTATCAATTTACAAAATGACCGTGAATCCACAAAGTGCTAATGCTGTGTATATTCTGCAGAGAATTTTGCTGTAGTTGGCACATAATAAATGAGAGTTCACACAAGAGCACTGTTTCCATAGTAAGACAGACACCTGTGAGTTGCTATTAGACACAGGAGAGGGAAGGCTGGAAAGAGGGTATTACCTGTATTGATAGAGAAGCTATTAAAAGCCGAATGTGATTTTTAATGTCCCCAGGACCACGACAGAAATGAATAAAATTTTGTGTGCTTTATCATTTGTGACCCAGAAAAGAGAACCCTCAAGGCATACAATGTCTTAAAATAAATTATTTGTGTGCCAAAGGAGGCACCATAGTCTAGTGTTTTGGCAATTTCAGTTTCTTCATTAAGGGTACAAATAATGGAATGGTCATCTAAGCAAAATGCTCCCTGCTTTGCTAAAGCCTTTCTTGGCTACAAATTAATAAACCTGAATTTATTTTTGTGGCTCGTGAACTTGTTCAGTATTGAAAATTCCCTTTGTAGTTGGCGGGAGGAAAGTAGCTCTGGCGTATCTTGGAATGTGACTTGGGAAGTGGGTATAGCTGGCTTTCATGGCTCAGCCTGGAGCCGGTGGGCCCTCCAGGTCACAGGTATAAGGGGACAGAATGGAATGAACCAGAAAGGAATCAACTGACACTGGCTAAAGACTAGGTGGTGGCGATGAGTTACTATGCAGCTAATGGTTTTGCTAATAGATATTCTCCGAGCTAAGTGAGAGGGTCTTCTAGAAATCACCTGTGTCTCACCCTTCCCTGGAGGTTAGAGGGAGCTGGTATGATTCCCAGGTGTAAGGACATTGATTCCTCTCTTCTCCTCTCTCCTGTCCTCTCCTCTCCTCTTCTTCTCCATTTCTCTGCTTTGCTTTGCTTCTCTCTCTCTTTCTTACCTCCTCCATTCCCTCTCTCTGCCCCTCCTCTTCCCTCCCCTTCCTTCCTTCCTTCCTTCCTTCCTTCCTTCCTTCCTTCCTTCCTTCCTTCCTCCCTTCCGAGACTGACCCCAGGGTCTTTGCACTGAGCTACATCCTAACCTCTTTTTATTTATTTTTTTTTAGTTTTTGAGACAAGGTCTCTCTTAGTTGCCCAGGTAGGACTTGAAATTTAAATTCTCATGCCTTGGCTTTCCAAGGTCTGGGATTACAAGCATTTATCATGGTGCTTGGCAAGCTATATGGACAGTAAATGCACAAGACATTAATCAATTGCCTTAAAAGTAATGTAGTTATATTTTTGCTTTGTAAATACAGCTTACAGAGAGAGAAGATAGTGAATGTGAAGTGTCTAGCAAGGGTACTTTTTATTCCTGCCTCTGCTTGGATTCATTAGTTGATGTGACTTTTAGTGAGTTACTCAGCCTTTCTGCATCTCATCTTCCTCATATGTAAAACAGGAATAACAGTCCTTACTTCACAGTGTTGTAAAGATTTACTGAGATAATAAATGCAGTACATATTGAAAAATTATTGACAAAAAGAGATTTTTATTTTTGCGAGAGTCTCTCAAAATTGCTTAACTCTTCAGGTTGTGCTTAAATTTGTGATCCTCCTGCCTCAGCCTCTTTGACTGCTGGGATTACAGGTGTGTGCCTATGTGCCTGGCTTGCACAATTTGGGTTGACTGTCAGTTTCTGGGTAGTTAGCCAGTTTCCTCTGCTTCCCCTTCTATGTCTAGCTATTTCAGAAAATATTTGGCATTGCAGCATTGTAAAGGATTTTGAAGAGAACTAGTGCCACATTACCCTCAAACCAGTGAAGAACTTCAGTCTCTTGCATCAAATGGTAGAAAGATCTGGGTATGTAGCTTCCAGAGCTGGAGGAAGATACCTGTGATCCCAGCTATTTGTGAGACTGGGGCACAAGTTTGAGGTTATTGTGGGCAATTTAGTGAGACTGTCTCAAAATAGAAACAGACAAACAATCAAATAAAAAGGGCTGGGGATGTAGCTCAATGGTAGAGTGCCCCTGATTTATTTTTTTTAGAGAAAAAAAGCAAAAAAGAAAAAAAAAGAGTAGAAATGATACGGAATTTTAAAAAAATAACAGTAAGCCATGAGTAGTCAAAAAAAATGCTAAGAAATCACTAGTGCACAAATTACATATCATTATCTTAGAAGTAGTTGTTCAAGTTACAAAATCAAAGCATAAAAAATGGATAATCAAACAATGACAGTACAAGCTATCCTGTGCCCTCCCACCTTGAAGTGCCCCTGGTTTAATCTCTAGTACAAAGAAAAAAAAAAAGACATAAATGAGCATCTAGAACCCCATTACTTGTGAGTAAAAGTGGGACATAAAGAGGTGAATAGAAAGGGTATTTGAGATACTTACAGGAGAGAAGGTTATCAAATGACTATAGAATATATGAATTCATCACGATGGTTAATCATAATATCAGCCTGATCTCAACTGGATTAAAAACGGCTATCAGATTAGTAAAGCACACATCTGGTGGAGTCTGGGGTGTTTCCAGAGGAGACTAGCATGGAAGCCAGCCACCTAAGGAGGAAAAGACCCACCCCAGTAATGGGTGGTGCATCCAATTCTCTTGTCACCTTGATGGAGTAAGAGAAAGAAGGAGGAGTTGATCGTTTGCAAAGCTTCATTCTGCTTGAATAGTTGCATGCTTCTGCAGGTTAGACTCCAGTTTCTTCAGCCTTTCAGTGAGACTTGCACATAATATTGGGGTTCAAAACAATCAAGTTACTTTCTAGCTATTGCTCCAAGGTCAAATTTAGAAAGGAGACTTCAGGACATTTGTGTTATTCCTTCTTCACTCGCAAGAAGAATACAATACTAAGACTGCACTCTTCATTTCCTGCATGAGCAATTCATAGGAGAAACTCTAGCATTAGATCTTGGGTGAAAAGTTCAGATAACTGAAGTTCTGCTATATGACACTTTGAGGAAATTTCATTTCCCTAAGGTTTTTGACGTGGAGTTGTATGGAGTTTCTATGCATTTGGCTGGGTTCTATGGGCTTAGAGTGTTTTTTACCACAGCTCTGAGACCAGGAATGGCTTTCAAATGACATGGCTCCAATGTTACAATAAAGTGGCCAGATTTCACTGTTGCTAGTGATATCAGTCTAAAGCTTGTACTTTGAATTCTGCATTCTCTCTTTGCCTGCTCAGATTTATACTTTCTTTTGAGGAATTTTTGCATATTTCTTGCACATATGCCGTATTCATGGCATCCTAGGGCGCATTATAGAGGAAATTCAGATGTCAGCTTTGGCATTTTTTTTCTTAAAATATAGATTGGTCTAAACTTCTGTTTCATGTGTTTTGTGAAGTCCAAAAGACTTCTCAAGATTTCCCAGACCTTTGAGATTTTTCAAGGGTGGGTTATATGCTATTAAGATCAGGTCCTGGCTTCTCTTCTTTGCTTCTTTAGAATTCTAGATTTTTCATTTTGTGTTTCTTTCCCATTTACTTCTACCATTTCCTCCATTGAAGCATGGATCTCAGCTTATTTTTATGGTTTGGATTTTGGAGTCTTCACTGAGAATTTGGGGAGAAGAAGAGTCAGGGAGTCTACCCTAACAAAGCAAAATCTTATAATAAAATATTTGCGCTGATTGCCATAAAAGGTTCTCATACTTCCCAGTGTTGTCACATTGTTCTCTCTCCTCCCTCCTCATTTATTTCCTATCTTCCTTCTAAATAATCCAGTGTTTCCCCCTTCTTCTCTACAAAGAAATTCATCTCTCTTGTCCCTGTCTACAGGTTTTGTGTCAGTTTATCTATCTTTATACATTCATTGCAAAGCTTCTTAGTTATCAATCTCTTCTAAAGAAAGCAGAAATTTCTTTTTTTAGTCCATTATGTGCACACGAGTCTCATCTTTTCAAGTATAGGAAAGTTTTCATAAGTGTAAGATCAGAATTTTCCTTCTTTTCTACAATCACTATAGGATGAGGCTGAAAATAAATAGAGTAGCGAAGGTGGTTCATTCATACATTTTTTTGACTAAACAAGAAAGAGGTCTGTGTATAAACATAAAGTGGAAAAAACTGGAAAGTGAAAAAGATGATCCCACTACTTTACCTGTTACTGATGTGGGTCTGGAATATTGCATTCTAGAGTCCCATCCTATAGCATCTGTGGTCTAGTTCTCAGCTTGATAGTCAAGTGCTTACTTATTTCTCCTCTCTGCTTCAAAGTGCTTCTTGCTTTCTGCCTCTTTTATCAGGTTCTTCCTCTTCAAAAAAATAATTTCCTTCATCTTCTCTTTTTTAATTATTATCTTGGCAGAACTCTCTGGCTAACCAGCTGTATGCTTTGATATATGGGTGAAATCCCAGGAACTAGATCCTTGGTTAATGGGCCTTCCCAGAATTGGGGATCCTGGCCTAGATAATTAAGAATTCTAGGAACACAGTGTTTCAGAAAAGCAGAACTCTAAAGATCCACAGGAGAAGGCCAGAGGGCTGTTGATGTGAACCAAAGTGGACCTGGGGCACGGTTTGAAGCTTGGAGCTAATGAGGAAATGTAGCTTAGATGATCCGAGTGAGAGGGAGAAGCAGACATTATGTTTGGGATGAGCACTCTTTTCTATCTTTGTGTATTTATTTGTTTTATTTTCTTTTTTGAGTGGCACAAAGCAGATTTATGATTTACATAAAAGGCTGCAGGCAGGATAAAAACTGTTCATTCTTGTTTTTCAGACTATAGATTTTTTTTTTTCAGTTCAGAGGATTAAACTTAGGACCTTCTCATTAAGATACATCCCCAATCTTTTAATAATTTTATTTTTGAGGGATCTTGCTAACTCACTAAATTGCCCAGACTTGAACTTGTTATCCTCCTGCCTCAGCTTTCTAGAGTCCTAGGATAATAAGCATGCGCCAACATGCCCAGTAAGAGTATAGAGTTTTAAAGTGGTTACTGAAAGCAAGCTATGTAACAGAAGCCATATGAGCTTCTATTTTCTTAACATTTTTTTTGTCTTTTTTGAGACAGGGTTTTACTATGTAGTTTATGCAGGCCTTGAACTCACTTTGTAACCCTAGTTGGCCTTGAACTTGCAGTGATCCTCCTGCCTCAGCCGCCTAAGTTCTGGGATTACAGTCATGTATCACCATAACTGGCCTTTTAAAAACTTTTTATTATCCAAGCTTATGCATACTCATTGTGAAAACACCAGATATACATAAATAACATGGCTGTGAATGTATGTGTGCACACATGCATATGTGCACTGAAGTGAGGGAAGGAGAATAAAAATATGTAGAATAAAAATCCTTACTCATCTTACCATCCTAGTATCCCAACATTAGCAACAATTCACTATTGCTAAGACTTAGAATATGCCATTTATTTGATATTAAGAGAAAAAATTTCTTTTTTTTCTGAACACTGAAGGGAACTTGCCTTTTACTCTCATGAAATAATCTCCTGAATGGTTCCTTTACTTGTGACCTGTGGTTTCAGAACCCAGATGTACTTAGATTCAAACCTATGGATGGTCCTCAGTGTGTGAAAGATGCTCATGGGCTTCTGCTGAGGTTTTTGTTTGTGGTGACATTCCAGCCTTCTGCACCAGGGAACTAGGCTATTACATGCTGTATTGTGCACAAAGGGAAATATTGGGGTCGTGAGAAATTGTTTTATAGTTCAGCCAAGCCATCGTTTATAAACACTCTCTGTTGGTGCCTTATTATGAGATACTGACAAAGAATCAAAAGAAATGATTCTTTTAATGACAACAAAGGCATGAAGGAAGCAGAAATGTCACTTGCTACTTTCAATGTTGGATCATTTGACTGAACATTTGTGTTGCTTTATTTGCTTCATACCAAACTTTAGAGATTCCAAAGTCGTGATCTGAATTTGGGAGTGTAATCATATGGAGGAAAAGAGGGAAAATTTTTTTTGAAAGTTAAGAGGCAAGTTGATACCTGGAAGTCCTTATCATTTTAAAAATTGTCAAGTGGAAAAGCTTAGTAGTTGGGGAAATTAAGTCATAAACCGGGGCTAAGGTTGGGACAGTCCTAAGGAGGACCAACTAAGGCAGAATCCATACCCATCAGGCTGATGTATGTCTGATCTGCCTTTTGCCTAGGAATTTATTAATTCCTAGTTAGACAGCTTTGTGATTCTGTGTTCCTTGCATACAATCAAGAAGTGATACATGAAAATAATCCCACTGTTTCTTCATTTTTTTCCCTGGTGACAGAACAAGGGAGCTTAGACCACATGAGTGAATAAGGCTTACTAGAGCTAAGCTTCTTGAGGGTGGGTTCTTACCTTTTTTTTTTACATTACCCACAACTAGCATAATGACTGGCACCAGAGAAAAACTATATTTTCAACTGTTGTTATTAAATATAAGTGGAATTAATAATTTGATTCTGATTGATACAGATAGAAGAGAGCTGTTAAAAACAAGGCAGACTTGTGTCAACCTGAGATTTTTTAGGTAGGTGCTATGTGAAGGTTGAAAAAACCAAATGACTATTGAACTCACTGCTCAACGAAGAAATCCACTATTCATTCCAAATACTTATGATAAACTGTGTAACAGAAGGAGGCAATCATAAAATGACCCTTTTCCAATTGCTTCAGAGACAACCAAATTAACACTTTGTCACAGACCCATTTATTTTAATTGTTTTCTCCTGGGTAATATCAAAAAGTCAACATGAGCAGAGCGAACAGAAAAAAGAAAAAAAAAACAATTTGTTCCTCATTAAATGTTAGAAAAGTCCAAGATAAACCTATTTAAAATTGATCTGATAAGCTCGAGAACAGTGATGTACCGATGTGTTTCCCTCGGCTAATGGTCTTCAGCTAATATTTATCCATCGCTTTGAGAAACCATTAATCTCTTGTGTTGAGAAACTCCACAAATTCAATTTCTAGGGCATTTAACCTTTCTGTATTTGCTGTCTCTTGAGTTTGGGTGACTAGGTTGTGGTGTATGCTCAATTTTATATAGTTTGCTTGAGTCCCAATTGCCAAGATAATAGTACCAAGTTCATTTAAAATTAGTCTTTCCCTTTCCACGACACAGATATGTTCCTGAGTGTAATGAAGTTAAATTCATTTTGCCTTCTTCCACTTACATTCTTATCCATTACAACTTTCTCTTCCCTGCAGTACCTTCCTGCTATTTTTCTCCTCTGTAATTTGACATCAGGAATGGCCACAGAGGAAACAGCTGAGCAGGGTAAATGCCTTTCTAATGATTTCAAAGCTTCACTTCAAGTTTAATAATATTAATCAATCTTTAGATCAATCTTTTGGGGGGACTTTTGTTGTTGTTATTGAAAAAAATCCCATAAGCTTTTAAAAATAAGCAGCCAACTCAAGCTCCCTTTTTAACCTCGGGACATCAGAGCAAATCTCTCTTCCCTTTTCTTCTCCCCTTTCTTTTCCACTTTACACCCCCATCTTTTTCCTGCTACCCCAGTCCAGGCTGACAAGTAAGGATTTTGAAAAAATGACCACTGTTCTGAACAAAGCCTGTTGTTGCAGGTAATTGTGGAAATATCAAGGGTATTGCGTCCTCCATTACTTAAGCTCTCATTTGTGGTTTTCATGGTTTTGAGGAATGTTTATGGCTGACAGTCCTTTCTTTACGGCTCTATCCTTCAAGCTCCGGCTGATACCGCTGGGAATGACCACTTGAGTGACTGATAAAATGTCAAGATGCCATTATTTCCAAGAGAGTGTTTGGGAGCAATAAGATCTGTTTCAATTTATCTCATTCACCTGAACTTAAGTCTTCAGGTTTAACTTTGTTGGCTGCTACAACCAAATTGTCTCCGGGTTTTGAGTGAAAAGCCACTGTAGAGTGCAGTAATATAATGATGGTCGTACCATGACATTTGTGTTGTATTTCACTGTGCACATTGATGCAATATTTTGGACTTAATTAATACTCTCCAGGAAGCTTAGTTTATGGATGGCAATAACCATATTTTAGATCATGTGAAATACTGCAACAAAAATTCAATTCATAAGGCAGATGGCAAAGCCTAGTTTGAAGAACAACAAAACAGGAAGATTTACAATGAGTTTCAGAATTCTTTCAACTGGAATCCAGCCGCTGCCAAAGCTCTGTTATTTCACTGGAGGGTAACAATCTGTGAGGGTCATTAGTGTCCTCATAAAAACTGAGATTAAAAAGTAGTCAAATGAAATGAATAAATAGTTGAGACTTTCTCTCTGCAACCGAAGTGGAGTTATTTAAAGCAAGGCTTCCAAATGTTTTTTTTTTTTTAAAAAACTCATTTTATAGTCACTTGGTTTTAAACTTGGAATTTACTAAAGCACAAATTTGAATGTAATGGAGAGAATTTTGTTAACTTCTCCAGTATGCAGCATATGAAATTTTTCAGGAGCAGATGTTTCTCTCTCTCTCTCTCTCTCTTTCTCTCTCTCTCTCTCCCACTCCCCCTCATTTTTTTTTTCAGAGCTCAAAAGAGAACCCAGTGTGGAAATACTTATAATGGAGGAGGGATACATACAATGTTAATAATACTCATGCAGTTTCCTTGGTATAGTCAATTTTGGCATCACCATGGTATCATTAAAAAGGAAGTGTAATTCAGATAACTTACAATCTGATAAGACACAAAGCTTATAAATAAGTTAAATAACTACTTACAACAGGTTACTGGGTTGAGATCTGACCACCCATAGGCTCAGCAATCACCTTGTCTTTGTTCAAGTATTTGAAAGAATAATACAGAGATATAAAATTTAAAATATATATCACCAATCAACTGGCTTATAATACCATGGTATGGTGATTATTTCAGAATGGGTTTTTATGATTGCTTGTGTGGGTATGTATGTGAATGTCTGTATAACATTTATAGCAGTTATTCACAGTAACTTTTTTCTGTTCTAAAAATTAGAACTCTGATTGGAGAAAAAAGAAGAATCAAGATATATTGTGCAAATAGGCACAAATTCCCTATGACAAATGTGATCATTGCACATATCTAAAATGTACCAATTAAATTAATTAAAAACTTAAATTCATAGCTATCATGAAAGAGTGGAATGCAGATAATTTTATTAACCTTTAACTACCAATCAAATGTTTTGAAATTCTTTTTTATTTTTTATATTTTAAAATTTTATTTTAAGGAGGATAAAATAGAATAAAACCAATCAAAACAAACTGATATAAGAGATACAGGCCTAAAAACATTACAAAATCAACAATAGTTATCATAATGCCTTTTGATGCCTTCAAAATAGCTGCAGATAACTTTAGACATAGTAAAAATCAGAACAGAATAAAATAGAAACAATGAAAACAAAACAATGAATGCAATAAAGGACTTCAAAATAGGCCAATAGTAAATCCAAAATTGCTACCATAATATATCTTGCTATCTTTGAAATAGTTGCTCCAGTCATCAGATTTGACATAATCAAAATAAAACAGAATAAAACCCAAACCAACAAAACAATGGAAACAATATAGGACTTCCACAACAAGACCATAGAGAATCAACAATGGCTGAAACCTCAGAAAGAGATGCCCCCTTGATGCCACACTATTTACCACTATCCTCTGAACCTATGATCAGACCACTGCCCCTAGACCTGCGATGTTCGTGAAACACCAAAGCAACATGGGCTTCCAACTGCATCTTGCCTCCATAGCTATCATCACAGCCTGTGTTTCTGTGGATAAGCTGGTTGCTTATGGCAGGGGGATGGGGGTATTGGTACTTTTTGTTTACCAGCCCACGTGCCAGAAAGAGCTGGGGTCTGACTGTTCCAATCTGACGGCAGCACATGCATGATGCTGATTCTCAGACTGGGCTTGCTTGCTGGTGTGGCCTTGTTCTCTCTACCCTTGGTCTGCAAATGGTGCTGACTCACGAGGAGAGGATGGGTTCTGGATGCTCTAGTTGGACGGTGGCTCACACATGCCACTAGTTCAATGTTTTAAAATTCTTACGACAGATTATTTGTGACAATATTGTTACAAAGACCAAAGGATGATTGTAATGAACATATTGACTGACTACTCTCATTACTGTGTTGGTTGGTTCCATCACTGTGACAAACTACCTGAGTAAAACCACTTAGAAGAAGGAAAGTTTGGTTCATAGTTTCAGAAGACTCAGTCAAATGCTTCAGACATCATAGCAGAAGGATATAAAGCAGCTCACCTTATGGGAGCCAGGAAATGGTGCAGGGAGGGGAGAGATAGAGAGAGAAAGTGTGCTCATGGGCTTCATCTTTTTTCTCTCAATATTGTTTTAAGTTTGTCTATTCTGGGTTCAAGTATCTCAGAAGGTTCTCAAACATGAAGATGTTAAGTACATTTGTATAAACCATTGGAAATCTCTTAGGCCAGTGGTGGTGACCCTATGGTGTGTGCCATGTGGGCATGCAGAACTCTGTCGGCACATGAGTCAAGTTGTTCCAGCATTGCCCCAGCAGCTGTGCATTCAAGTTTAATTGCAGTATTGGCACTTTGTGATAAATAAGTGGGCTTGGGGTTGCAGTTTGATCTCTAGAAGTTTCACTGTCACTGTCCTAGGTAATCACTATTATTCAATATACCCTCCTCTCTTCCTGACCATTCACTGCTTTCCAAGCACTGCCTCTGGATGCTTGGCCAAGATAATAAATGCACCTTTGGAAGATGAGAAATTCAAATGTTACTGTTTCTTTTGTAAATATGCTATTTAAATGCGGAGACTGTAGACCAAAACTTCCCTTGATGTGCTCTTGACAGGCTAAATTACTCCTAATAGGTGCACACGCCAAGGTATTGATCCTCATAGCCTTGTTGGTGGCCAAGAGGGGCTGAGGGCAACCAGTACCTCCATGTGGTCATCTTTAGTTTTGAGCAACTTTTACAGATTAATCCAGAAGCCATAAAAATATGTTCCTTTCTGTGTTGTCATGACATGAATGTGGTTGGAAATTACTGCTTCAGGCCTCACTTTCCTATAAAATAAGAGGAGTTGCTTTCGAAGGTTCATTCCATCCCTATAATTCTACAAGCATATATCAGCCTGCAGTTAAAACACCCAGAACTCCCTGTTCCTCTAGTCATATTTCCCTCAGTCACGGAAGTTCATAAAAATAGAATTAAAAAACATGGAAAAATGTAATAGAGTATATTTCATGTACAGGAAACCTATCTGATTTTTATTAGACTGCACAAGAGGCAATCCTTGTTTTTGTGGTAGAGAAGGGACTAAGGAACTAGAACACAATCTATTATTTTAAAATATTGTTGTAATAAAGGATCTGTGACATCTCTGCCATCCATCTAGTTCTCTGCCTCCTTTTTCTGATTTCTTGTCTTTGGCCACCCTAGTGGTCAGCTAAGTGAGCTCCTGAATTTTATGTACAACAGACTTTGAGAGGAGAAACATAATCATTGGCTCAATTCATCAGTCCGCGCGAGAGAGTGTGTAAGGAGAAAGTGAAAGGCGATGGAACTGGCTGACTCTGTCATGTTCAATAATATTTGCTTTCTAAGAAATCAAATTTAATTATTTGTTGAAAAGTATATAATAGTTTTCTTCTAGATTCAGGAGGGTTAGAGTGGAGTAAACGTCTTTTGTCTTCATTTTGCTTTTAGTTGCTTTTCAGAACCCCATGTCAGGTTTACAATTGTCTTCAGACATCTTCAACATTCTGATTATTGCCTTGGAGAAGACATCATTCTTAATAGATCGCACAGACAAAGAACAAAAATAGTATCACTTTCACTCTAAAAAAGCCTTCATTTTACCTGGCAATTACTTTGGAATTTTTTCTTGACTGATTGGAAAAGAGTTGGTAATTCATTCCTCAATACACAGCCTCAGCAATTTTTCATTTGCTCTATGTTCCTTAGTATGACTTTTTTCTAAGGTAAATCAGACACTACTTATTAAAGGAATTTGTAAACCAACTAATACCTGGTCATACAATAATCATACAAATTATTGTTACATAATTTTTATTATTCTTTACTTAATTACAATATAGATAGAATAAATTACAATATTGTTTTGCTCAGTATTTCCTTCACTCTTCATTCTTTTCATCTTGCCTTTTCCTTATATTTTACTGTATACTTATTCATGTTTCTTTTTAATGAACATGTTGAAAGCAAGGATAGGCCAAAGTTCATTTTATAAACTATTTGGTAAAATATTTAATCTATATTTTCCATTCTGTATCTGCAAGGAAAAGAGGGATAAAAAAGTAGTCATTGCCTTTCTGTTCCACAGAAAATTTACAGTTTCACAGATCATATATTAATATATATGAAACCAGCATATAAAAGCATGGAAAAGACCTAATTAAGTTATGAGTTACTGTAGGTATTTAGTGTTGTGGGAGCTAGAAAAGGAAAAGGGTGGCTGTGAGCTTGGGTAGACCCAGTTGGTGCTGAGTTGGTCCTTGGCAGAACAAGAGGATTTGTATTTATGTGAAAGAAAAACATGTGCAAAAATTCTTCTTTAAAATATGGTGACAAGTTGAGATTATATTAAACTAAAAAGCTTTTGTATAGAGAAGGAAACGAAAACAGACAATTCACAGAATGAGAAAGTATTTGTAACTATACACCTGAAAAATGGTTAATACCTCAAATATATAAGGAACTCAAACAACTGAATAGCAAGAATAGAAATAACTCAATTTTCGAGAATGAACAAAGGAAATGAGTAGACATTTTTTAGAAGATGCACAGATAGAAGCAAGTTTTTGTGAGGATGCAGAAAAAAAGGAACACTTGTTCATATAAATTAATGTAGCCACTATGGAAAACAATGTGTAAGTTCCCCCCAAAATTAAGACTGGAACTACTGTGTGATACCATCATTCCATAACTGCATCTATAGCTAAAAGAAAGGAAACCAGTGTGTAAAAGAGATACCTGTACTCCTGCTTTAAGTGCAGTCTTGTTCATAAGAGAAAAGATGGATTCAGCATAAGTGTCTGTCAACACATAATTGGGTAGAGAAGCATGATGAATATACACAACGGAATACTATTCAACCATAATAAAGAAGGAATCATACCATATACCACAACATAGGTGAATCTGGAAGACACTAGGCTTAGTAAACAATATAGAAAAATAAGTATGTGTGATCTTAATTATACACAGAATTTTAAGAAGTTGAACTCCTAAAAGTAGATGAGTGGTGATCACCAGAGGCTCAGAGGACGGCTGGGAGATGTTGGTCAAAAAGATAAAATTTCTGTTAGGAGGAATCTGTCCAAAAGATCTATTGTATAATACAGTGATTATATAGCTAATAACAATGTATATATTTCTGAAAAATCACTAAGAATAGATTTTGAAGTGTTCTCACACAAAAAGTCAAATATGTGAGGTAATGCATATGCTATTTCCTCGCTGAAGTATCCCCAAATACTCCAGTGTCATATATGATAAATATATGGTATTTTATTTTTAAGTTAACAGATTGATTAAAAATTTCCAAATTTCTGTTCTACATCAGAATCATGTCTTTTGAATTGCTACATATTCACACATTTTTTTCTGAAAAGAGCATTATCAGAGTACATGTAATTTTACTACATGAGCACAGTATACATCACTCAGTAGATGCCACCAGAATGTGATTTAAACATCAACTAAAGTAAAGAAATACTCTCAAGAACCCATTGCTTATGAGTCTATCCTGCATGCCATGAAAAATATAAAGATGGATAGAATTTGGTCATTTTATTAAAGAGTGAATAGTCTAAGGCTAAAATATAATTTTAACATCATGGAGAAAGTGAATATTCAGTCTTACTTCAACATTCAACTGACTTATTGTCAGAATATGAGGAAAACCTCTTATTTGGCAGGGGTTTTGGTTTTCAGTGTTACAAATAGTTGAGTTGACTTAGATTAGTTCTCTCTTTCCTTCCTCATGGTCAGTGCTCTTGGATAGGCTCTCACTAAGTAATTGAAACATATATAGGCCAGGAAAATAAATGATCCCACAAATGTGAGCATGGCAATCTCATCATGACTCCTGAGGTTTTCCATGCAGGGTCTCTTTTGGGGGCAAAACTCTACTTACATATGGAGAAGGAGGTGCTGTATAATTTAATGGCTTCCTCTCCAGCCTTCGTGACACTCTTCAGATCCTGATAGAACTGAAGCACCTAAGATTTCCCTGTCTCGCCTCTCTGGCAAACTGTCTTCTACACCTATCCCTTCCACAGGAAGCACTCTCCCTATCCCTTTGTGCTGGGCTAACCTACTCCCTGCATCCTTTCCTAATCCTTCCCCTTCCTGGTGTCCCTTCTTTATGCTCCCGTGAGGCTCTGTGTGTACTAAGTCACTAAACTTCCACCTTGACTACACCTGTCACCTACATTAGTCAGTTATTTCCTCCAGGTTGTGCACTGTATTATATTTATCTCCTCTTGGTTTTTAGGAGGATCTCAATAAACACTTTGGCATGAATGCATTCATAAGTGAAAAGACTATGTCCTACATTTTATAAGACAGTGAAAACTTAGAACATTGATATCAATAAATAATTATGGCCCTGGAAAGGATAGGCTAGGGCTGGCAAGGGGGACTGACTTAGCCTTTAATGAGTGGGTGAGATTTCAAAAGGCCAAAATAAAAAAGAATAGAGTTCCAAGCAGGTGGACCAGGCATAATAAGCCTAGAGCCTTACGTTTTCTTTAGGGGCTTACAAAACAATTAGTATCTGTTATGGTTCTGTGGGTTAATGGGGCTCTACTGGAGACTTTCCCCGTGGGGTGTCATCAGCAGCTTTCTGAGAGAATGGCTGGCTGTCACCTGAGAGCTCAGGGAGGATGGATGTCCAAGACAGCTGGTATATTGTTCATGCGTCTGGACCCTCAGTATCTCTCCAAGTGCTTGTTATATGACCTCCTAGAGGCAGGAGCTGGAGAATGCCATGGCAGTTAAGGATTGTACCAAGAAACACGGTGCTACTTGGCAGTTTGCTATTGAGTTCACCTAGATTTAAGGAAGTGGAGAAATAAACCACGTCTCTCATTGAGGAGGTACAAGACCACATTACTGAAGAACACAGAAGTGGAAACACTGCTGCAGTATTCTCAAAAAATGTACCCTAACAGAAGCTTTCTTTTAGGGACAGTAAGGCATTTGTGTAGCTTACTAGAAAGGAAACATGGGTACATAGTGAGAAAGGCAGGCCTGAGTCCAGAAAGGTTAGGGCGCACAATGTCTCTTCCTCACTCTCTTCTTTTAAAGTCTTTTTGAGACAGGGTTTTGCTATGCAGATCAGGCTGTCCTTCAACTCACACTGTGGTCCAGGTTGAGCCTGAGCTTGCACAAATCCTCCCCGAGTACTGGAATTACAGGCATGAGCCACTACGCCAAGCCTCAGGTGCACTGATCTCTTGGAATTTTACCAAAGGTTTGGTATTGCATCAGGAGGGGCTATTCCCAAAAGTTTTCATTATATTGAAGTGTTTTCCCTGTTTTAACTCCATGTAACTTTTTAATTTTAGTATAGGTTTGCTGTTCATCAACTTATTTTGCTGAAGTTGTATACCATGAGAGGATATCAATATGCCTCTTTATTTTTGTCAGTCATTCAACTTGAGACATGCTAAAACATGTCTTGAATAGGTATATATTCTGTAATATTTGGTATATTTCTGTGAAATGTAGCATGCATGTAGGGGTTATAGAGATAACAGATTGCATGGGTGATAGCTACAGTTTATTGAAATGCTAGGATAGCTGTCTCTGAATACTTTCCAAAAATGGCTTGCAGCAAATGATTGCCCTGGAAGAAGCCAATAATTTGGCAGTGAGGCTAGAAATGTAAGACAACTATGTAGTCACTTGCTTGATGACATAGCCAGACTATGTAAATTTAGACACAGCTCCTTCAGTGCAGTTTCCCTTCACCCCGTGCCAGTTTCTGAATAATTACATCTACTTCAGGACA
This sequence comes from Hydrochoerus hydrochaeris, assembly GCA_004027455.1. NCBI lineage: Eukaryota > Metazoa > Chordata > Mammalia > Rodentia > Hydrochaeridae > Hydrochoerus > Hydrochoerus hydrochaeris. Next base: position 645,666 of record PVLA01000071.1, read on the forward strand.
TTTAGAAAGGTATAGCTTTCAAGTCCAAGAAATCTTAGGAAGCTTTTCCAAATGCTAGAGCACTGTAAGCATCAGCCCATCTGTTCCTTGGTTTTAAAATATTTTATTTAAAGAGAAAAAGATCTTTCCTTGTTATTCCCACCTGTAAGTTGTAATGAAAATGGGTGCAGCATGCTACTCTGATAGGTGGTAAATAAATTAACTTGCTAACTTCCTGGTCCAGTGCTCTAAGTTGTCTACCCAAATAACGGTAGCAACCTAATGTTGAGCTTTGGTGACATGTCAATGGCTACATGAAGATGTTCCAAGAAGTGGCTCTCTGAAAATCACTAATGAATTCATATTGTCAATGCATTTTTAAGAACATATCTTTTACTACAGTAGAGCTCTTCTTCATGAGAGTTCTGCTCTTCATACCAAAGAATCATACTTTTCCTGTGCATTTCTCTTGAGTTCTAGTTTTCAAACACTAAAATACTATGACTGTTGGTCTCTCTTTTTTCCTTTTTTGATTTTTTTCTGGAGTTGCAGTTGTTTCAGATCCTTGGAGACACATTTGTATTTAATTTCTAGGAAATGCAGTGTATTATACTACATTTACTTTTGGATTCTACTTTAGATACTCAGAGACAATTATAAACAAATAATTAATTACCCATAAATTGATCTCAAGTTGATTTTTCTAGGATTCATTTTCTGTAACAGTTGCTTAATTATACATATGGAAGTCAGCCTCATAAAAGTCTTGGAAAATTATGAATGTATAGTCTTTCTACTTGATTCAAACAAGTTTACTAATCTTTAAGATGAGGTAAAACACATATGCTTGGTTAGGCTTCACCTTGATAATGTGTATTAATGGTTATGGGTGAGGAAATAGCTAATTGTGTGAAAAATTGTGTGGTAATGTGGTTAGAGCTTCTGGCTTTTCCAGTGAGGACTTTATTTCCAGATTGATTTCACTTGGTAAATATTACAGAAAGCTGAATTCTGGCAGAAGCTTTGAATTACTTTTCTATTCATTGACAGAATGTCTACACTAACCCCACATTTTTTATGAATAGTCTCACATATCTTCCCTGGTGAGGCTGTCAAGGAATCTGTGAGATGTGAGACCAAGAACAGTATCCTCCATTAAATATGTGCCAGGAGAAGGGGGAGTTTTGATGGCACATATATTTAATTTTTCCGCCATTGACTGATGTAAGTGAGGAAACTCAGTAGATTAAAGAAAATAGATCTTCTGAATGAAGAACTAAAACTTGGATACCAAAGCATATTCATTTCAGGACACTCACGTCTTTTTTTGTAAAATATTTGGTGTATGGGTTTATGCACATTGTAAAAATAACAAATAACAATTTATGATGGAAATAAACCATGTTTATGGTTTACCACCACCCAAACAGCAATGACACTAACCCTCAATCTCTGACTTTGGATTCAAAACACAGTGACAAACGGTACCCAGCTATCTGTTGGATATAAATTTCTGAATTAAATCAGCAGGACTTCAATTCAATCCAGATAAAATTGTGACAGCATAAGAGCATGAGTCTGTCGAACAGAAATGTTGCATCTCTCTATAGGCAGTAATTCCTTGGAGAATTAACAAAATTAAAGTGAATTTGGATTACATCAGTGGGTAGCAGGTGAATACATCGTTCTTGCCACCTCACACCTGTGTTCCATTAATAAGGCATAAGACCTATTTGCCATGAAAATCCCTTTTGTGCAAAGTATGAGCAACATTGACATCAATCTATTATTTGAATGATGAGTAAGTTATACATGGCAACCAAAGTGTAATAGATAACAAAATGGAAGATAAGATGGGAAAAGAATTCTTTCCCATGGTGAGTTCAAAATCTACTTGGGAGTGAATGATACACTTGTATGGGGAAGAAGTCTGCTGGATGTTTAAAAGGAGGCAAGAAAAAGTTAATAGTGCAATTTGGATTATATCTCACAAAAGGGAAAGTTGAACTTTCAATTTTCAAGATGACCCTTATCATGTCTTTTTTGGTTCACTGATAATTGAGGCTCCTTACCTCTGAATTTCTTGTAAAATAAGCAATATATGAGATCATTAACATCTGAGCTACTTTTAGCTGACTATTTTGCTATTTGTTGCTGTAAGTGGCCTACTGTCAAAAGTAGCTGATCTAGATTTTTATGCCATGATAGTCTTTATGTATTCTGGCTTTGTGGGTCATCATCTAAAACATTCCCTTGGAATGTTGCTATGCTTCAAATACTTCATGCCTTGACCCAGTTAGAGCACATATTTACTAATTCATAAAATACACATTTACTGAATTATATTCTACGAGATAGGACACATGGTGAGCCCTGGAAACTTAATAATTAATGAGATGTTTAGCCCCTTTAGAGCTCAACAATCTATGGGATAAGGTTTGTGGGAGACACACAAAAACAACAAATTTCAATGAATGGTGTCAAATTATTGCAGAGATACAAGTAAAGTATGTTGAGGTAACAAGAAAGTGAGAAGTGGCACAGAAATAAGCTACTGAGAATGCCTTTTTAGAAAAAGGTTCAGGATATTTTAAGTAGGAGTCCTTTTAATGCCAGGAAGTATAAGTACTACAGAAAGGTGGAGCCATCATTTGACAGTCGTCCCTCTTTTGGTCTAGATATGCTTCACGCAAGGCAGAAGAAAAACATTTTCTTTTTAACAAAGATGAAAAGGAGATGTAAGGAACCTTAATTTTTAACTTACTTATTCCATAACTGCTTTGATCAGTCCTGCCTCTAAACCCTTTCTCTTATTTGTAAAGTGAAGATCAGGAAATCTGCTTTTGGGCATTGATGTGAAATCAGCTTGGAGAAACGAAAGAGATGCCACTGAAAGTGCTCTCAGTACAGAAGGAAGGCAACTTGGAAGTGGGCAGGACACAGGACTCAGGAAAACTGGAGACAGAAGAGATAAACAATAATGAAAAGCTGTATATTGGGGTTAGAGAATATTGGGTTCATTTTTGGTAATTTGAATTTGACTTGCTCCCAGGATGTTTAAATGGAGATGTTCACTATATGATATATTAGTTCTGAAGCTCAGAAGACATCTGTGGCTGAAGATCCTCAACATGTAGGGATTTCTGAAGTCATAGGGATAGATGAACTCACTCAGGGAGATAAAGTAAAATGAAAAGGGGGAATAAAAATAGAACCCAGACACATACTGATGTTTTAGGTGTAAGTAAGTGAAAGCAAGGCCTGGAGGAAATTTCTACCAGGCAAAAATGAAAGTGGGAGTTTGGAATTTCAAATAAGTCAAGGAAATAGATAGCAAATGTTTCAGTAAAGACTGGGACAGTGCCCATGGCTCTGTAATGGCTGTGAGTTTCAGTGGATGAAGTTCTGGCAGACATTTGGGAGAAGAGCTGCCCCGAAGGGTGAGTTTAGCAGGAATGGGAAGAGTGAGAAAGTGAGGACACTGAGTGGACAATACTTTCAAGGTACTGAGTTATGAAGTAAGTGAGAGGTAGGGAAGTATCTAGATTGAACAGATTTGGGTATATTTAATGCTGACTTGCAAAGCCAGTAGCACAGGATCTTTTAAAGATGGAGAACTCATGGGAAGTATTCTAGGTATTGAGGAAACAGGTGTATAGAAAAGGAATACCAAATACAAAGCAAAAATGTTTTAATGCCCTTGTATCCCAAAACCAATTGGTGGAGAAATGGGACTTCTGGGAAGATGGCAAAGTGGTAAGTGACAAAGAAAACAGTCTCTCTGAGAGTCACTGACCAGATGGTAGATTATAGCAACATGAGGAAGATAAGAAGGAAGGAAATGGGTGCCCTGGACCCACAAACAATCTGAAGTATGAATTGAAGCCTGCAGAGACAGTAAAAAGAAAAACTTCAAGAAAGAAGTCAGTAGCTAGTGGCCCCTGCACCCTGAGATGGGACATCATGTGTGAGAGGAGCTGTTCAAACCTGGGGATGCACGGTCACTGTGATGGTGTTGGCTGGTGACCCTGGAGGCCTTTGCAGAGAGACATGGCAGTAGAGGCGAGTGGTGGACATGAGGGACGGCACTGGCTGGTAGTGAGTGCAGAGGACTTAGTCCTCCCGCAGGGAGAGAGCGATTAGCCAGGAGTCATTTTGGAGATGGGACAGATAAGTCTAGAACCCAGAACTGCTGCTGGCTTCCTCTAGAAGCTCCCAGTTGGATGCAGACTCATGGACATAGCAAGCCCAGTGAGTCTGGTCTCAGGGAAGGCCTGCTGAGATTATCCACTACTCTGCCATAAAACAACTGTTGGCTCGCTGGTACAGATCAGCACAATTCAAGACTCTGTCTCCACAGGTTGTCTACTAGTGAACCCAGATAGAATCCAGGAAGTGGATTGTTTGTTTTCTTTTTCTTTTTCTCCTCTCTCCTTCATTATTTTTATGTGAGTGTGATTCCTAACCTCCTTGTGGGTGTGGTTTTTTTTTAATCTCTTCTATCTCTCTTTTCTTTCAGCCTTTTGCACCAGTTTCCCCAAGTTGGCATGAAACTCCTTTGTCCTTCTAATCTCTTTTTTCTCTTCTTTCACTTCTCTATTTTTTCCTTAACCTATTTTAAATTTGAACGCTTGAGGACAAAATTGACACATTAAGGACTTTTATATTGCATATAATTATCTGGTTTGTTTAACCTTTTGTTATATAATCACAAATGTATTTCATAGAGTTAAAAGTTGCAAATTAAGAGTTATCTCAGTTTATTGATTTCTAGGCTGTGTTTGATGTTATTGGTAACAATAGCCAAAATTGACATAATTGTCCTAAATAGCTGTTGGTCCTTGTATTCCGTGACTGAGATTAACTAAGGGTCATAGAAAATATGGTGGCAGAGTGCCAAAGAACCAAGGACTAGGCAAAGCAAGCAATAATTTCTCATCTCCAACAAGCTAAAGAGGTAAGATCTTCTAACAGACTCAAAACCTGAATACCAGCCACACCTGAAGGACACCTCAGAGAAAGTAATCATCACTTAAGGGTCTTAAATACTACCAATAAAGCAACCTATCATTGGAAATTTACAAGCATCACTCCAGGAATTAAACTAAAAAAGGAGAGAAAATAAAATAAGAAGACACTTAAGAAAAATGCAACCCCAGACATACAGTTTGCCAAAGGCAAATCCAGGGGGCAATAAGGTGGGACAATCCAAAAGCTCCCCACCAAGTCTCTCTCAAGTGGTTACAACAAAGCAATTGAATGAGGTGCTAGAAAAATGAAATCAGAAATAATCTCTCAGATAACTATGGAAATTACCAAAATACATACCATGTTTAGTGACATTAGCGCAGACACAGACAAAAAAATAGACAAGCTTAAGAAAATTATGGAAGATAAGTATAGGAGAGAAGTGGAATCTATGGCAGATTCAAGCAGATATCCAGGAGAATAAAAACTCCATTGAAAGTATTTGAAGCAGATTAGGCGAATGTGAAGACAGGATCTCAGAGATTGAAGACAGGCTTGCAGTTAGCAAACAGGAAAAGAAATATTTCTCTAAAATAGCAAAGGAGCATGATAAATCAATCTAACATCTGCTAGATGAGACAAAGAAGAATAATTTAAGGTTTAATTGGAGTCAATAAACAAGCAGGAGATACCAAAAATGACATTTAAAAATGTTCACAGACAACATGACAGAAAACTTTCCTGGTAGACAGACAGAATTTGGCATACAGATAAATGATAAACAAGACATATAGAGCTCCAACTAGCAATGATCGAAAAATAAACAAACAAACTCTACAGCCAACATATCGTGGTCAAGATTCCAGAAATTTAACACAAGAATATTAAAAGCAAACAAATCACCTATAAAGGAAAGTCCATCAGAATTACAGTTGACTTCTCAGCACAACTGCTCAAGTCAAAGAGACCTTGGAGTGAAGTACTCCAAGTTCTAAAAGAAAACAACTTTCAACACAAATTGATGTACCCTGCAAAACTACCTTGTAAAGTTAATGGAGAAATAATATACTTCCATGAAAGAACATCTGAGGAAATTTATGGTCACCAAACCAGCACTCCAAAATGTTCTGAAGGACATTTTAGAAAGATAATAAGGTCTACAGCTCCATGAACCCCAATAGAAGGAATCCACTGGGGAAGGCAAACAATTAGAGGGAGGGGAAAAAAAAGGAGGTAGCCAAAACCAAAAATAGTACAGTTATTATCATATTAGTTATAACCATCAATGTTTATAGTATAAATTCACCAGTCAAAAGACATAGACTGGCAGAAGGGATCAAGAAGCAAGATCCAACAATATGCTACAAACAAGAAATACCTTTAGAAACCAATTGGTGGACTAGGAGGACAACATCCTTGGGGTGTGTCAGAGGGACCTACAGAATGGTACTTTAATATGTTTTAGGGCATAGAGTTCCTCTCTATGAAGAGCATCAGAGACCATCATGGTCCCCAACAGACTCATGATCATAAATAAATGGCATTGATGGAGAAACTTGTAGTACATTCTATAAAATTGAACCCAGATAATGATTAAATCAAAACTAAGAATTATCAATGCTGACTAAAACAAGCAAGGAATGGAAACACGTAACACTATCAAGTTTAAGGAATCTAATCTGATGCATCTTTAACATATGTGGTGAAGTTTAAATCATGTTTCTTTGTTACAGAAAACAGACCAAACATGGGAAGAAAAGGCACTGAGAAGGTTTAGGAGGCAGTCTCTTACACTGGTGGGCTTGACTGGGATCTCTCCTAAAGAGTCAGAGTCCCATCCAGCTGGGGTTTCAGGGCTTTTATGGGGAAAGCAAGGGGGAGGTACAGAGGAAGATTTAGTGAATTATAACTGGAAGTTTGGGTGACATCACAGGTTGCCATGGGAATCAAACATCTCAAGTTACATATCAAAGCCATCAGCTACACAAAGGCAGTAAACCAGGGAACACAAAGGAATGATCTGTTATCAGACGTGCTCATACATGTCTGCAGGTTTTGGCAGGCATTTTTTGGTGGGATTTCTCAGCAGGATTTTATTTAAAATTTAAAATTCCCTTTCAGCTTTGGCGCTAAGAAAATACTCAAGTGAGCTATGTATATAAAAATGACTTTGTGGAAAACTAATGAAAAAACCACTGGCCATAAGCTCCAGACCATTGTGATCTTTCTATATTTAAGAAAAGGATGCTAACTCAAAATGTATTACTTTTTGGTCATTTGTTCATCTATCCATTCATTAAAAATTTTAAAAAGCTACCACTTAATTTGGCTTCAGCCTATATACCAAATACTGTATTGGATTCTGGAAATTTGAAATTTAATTATGCCCCCTCCCTTTCTTCTTGGGTGATAATTTCTAAGGAAAGACAGACATAAATAGAAGCATTCCCTGTACCAGGAAATAAGTACTATCCTAATAGAAAGGTAGAAGGAATCATGGGTAATGATCTTTTCTAGTCGAAAGAAATCACATCAAGAAAAATACATAAGACCTTTCCATTTTTTAAATTGCCTGAGTAAATGAGTCCATTTTACTCATATTTTTTCATTAAAATATCCTCTCTAGGTTTTTAAAGTTTTATTTCTATTGTATGTGTTTGCAGTACATATGATTGTACTCATCATGGGGAACTGGTGCATATACATAGTAAATCTTCATTCTTTTTCAGCCCTTTCCCTCCCCCTTTTTCTCTTTTTCTTCCATTTCTTGGCCCTCTTTCCTTTTGCAAAAGATCTATCTCCCTGTTCTCTATTATTTACCTGAATAAGTCAAACACACAAGCTTAAATATCATATTTTCTTTTATGTGAGAAACCCAAAGTATAAATAAAGAGCAAAATAAAGAAAAATATAGATGTTTAAAAATGTAACTTTTACCTTGATGAGGAGTTCCACATCCCATCTGAACTGTCTGAACACATTAACATGAACGCATTTGTCGGAGGGTCATGGATTCCACAGTTTGCTGAGACTTCCTCAGCAATCACCCTCACCTCTGCCCTGTTAATGGAAAGGCACCACCATTATTCAAGATGCTGCCACATTCTTATGGTTTAAATGTAAAATGTTCCCCAAAAGTAACATGGTCAGAAATTGGATCTGCTGGGAGAGGACTTGTCACTGATGTGTGACCTGGAAGGGTGAATTCTTGTCCCTGGCTCTTCTCATTTCTCTCTTTGTTTTCCAGCTGCTATGAAATATGTAGCCTTTCCTCTGCATGCCTTCCTTAATGCCATTTTTTTTTTTTTGCCTTGGAGCCAACCAACCTTGGGGTGAGTCATAAAATTGTGAGAGAAATAAACCTATCCTCCTTTAAATTGTGGGTATTGGGTGTTATGTCCCAGGAACAGGAAGCTGACAAGTGCACATCATATAAATCATCCATTATTAATTAACTCAGAAATAGTTGTTTTTAATTTCTGCAAAATATTTTATTAATTAACTTGGAAATGGTTATTTTCGCTTTCTGAAAAATATTTTACATTTTTACAAAGAAGTAAATCACAGAGTTTTAGTTTAGAATTATTTTAGTCTTAGAATTTTATGATCATTGAAGCAAAATACCATTTTCAATTCACCAAAGAACTAGAGAGCAGGAGGTAAATTAAAACCCAGATTTCATAATGTAAATTGAATGAAAAAAAAAAAAAGCCCGAGGTACCTAAAGCACTTATTTCTGGATGGGCATGAACTTCACTTCACGATGCCAAAGCGAGCACATGGTTTCTATCATGGGATGGGTAATCATGGAGACACATGTTGCCTACTTCAATTACTAAGGACTTTCATATACAAATTTAATTTCTCTGGAAAAACATCTCTGGTAGTCTTATTTTCTATTTCTAGTTGCCAGAAAAATATATGACTATAGTGTTTTTCTACAACATAGAGAAATGGAATTACATTCAAAGGGAGGAAACTGTGCTCAAAGGTTTCACACTTGTTTCAACACACCTCAAACATGGGTTTTGAAATATAGAAATATTAAATAGATTAGAAGTGGACACAGTAACACTTCTTTAGACCCCACTTCTGGAAATGTTAAGGTAATTGGATTGGGGCTGAGGAACATGGGGTACAGAAGGGCAAAGAGCAAGACACAGGAGGGAACTTTCGAACACCCCAAAGTGTATTTACAAGTACAATACTCAAATCATAGAATTTATTTTTAGAGTCACTATCAGAAAGCACATTTTGATTTTATAGATTAGAGAATTGAAACTTAGCCAGATTCCAACAGTTTAGCAATGGCAGCATAAGGCCGAGCTTTTATTTTTTTCCTTATCTAGTGCTAGTCTTTCACTGGAATAATTATTGAGGTACTACTGGTATCATGTAGGAAAGAAAAAGCAGGACATGTTACTATCCTTCACGTTTACCTATGTGGGTTGAACAGAAAGAAACGCTGTCTAGACTCAAAGTTGATTCTGACATCCAGTCAGTGAGTTTTAGAGAGGTTCACAGAAGGCTGGTTTGGCTTGTGGAGGTTAAGGCCCCAGACCCCGGCCAGCCTCCAAAAAGGGACAAGATGGCGGTGGCAGGTAGTAAGTGAGGGACAGGGCACTGCAGGCTGTAGGTATCAGCACTGCTGCAAGAAGAACTGGTGACTGCAGAGAAGAGTCTTTTTTTCTTCAATACTTTTAATATTCTCATTTTAATCTGCGTGAATGACTTTGGGCAAGTTACTTACCCACTCTTGTCCTTTGTTTCTTTAGCATCGAGGAGGGAATCACAAAGCAAGGCAGCATTACAGAGCAACTGGGAGGCATCATGAATTTGAAGCATTATGAAGGGTTTTATTCACATAAAGGGGAAGGAGAATATGCTCCACAAAATTCTACAGCCAGAATTTCAAAGCATCATTGTTGCCTAATGATGGTTTCAGCTTTGCCCTCAGTGGATATATAGTTGGAGTTTTGAAACAGAAAAATATCTTTGTTATGTTTTGCCTGCATCAAAGCACACATAAAGTCTGATCGAATGGAAAAAAAAAAGAGAGAAAGACACAGGCGAGTGCCTCAGCATGATAAAGAGTGGCCCTCAGGTTTTTGCTAATATTCTGCCCCGTTAAAACATTCAGAAACCTTTGTAAGCAAAGACTGAAAATCCAACAAATTACCATATATATATATATATATATATATATATATATATATATATATCATATCTCTAATGGGTGCTTACACTGTAAGACAGATCGGATCAGAGTTGCCACAGATAGAAAGACTAACGTGTTGAATGCTTCTCCACGGGATATGAGGCCATGTCCCCACAGAAGAGAGATTTATCAGAAGAAAAAAGAAAACTTACAAAGTTGAGAAGATGTAAGAAAGGGTGAAGATAAAGAACAGGGTTTAAATAAGTGCCAGTTTGTGTAACAAAATCTAGATTTTTCACTCTTAATGTACACAATGAGCTCCTTATGCTGAGGAGGTTTCATGAGCGTAGGAAACATTGGTTGCTTGCATATAAATTAGATTTTTAATGGGAGACAAAGAAACTTTTTCTTAAAATTAGCCAGGTTGGTGTTTCCATAAACACTGGACAATGGGATATCTTCCTTTTCTCTTAAACCACAGTTTCCAATGGCACCTGCACATGCTGGACAGTTGTCTTATATAAAAGTAGGAGCTGATATCGTTAGTGCTATCAAGTCACAAATTCTCACCGGAGTTGGAACAGTTATACTGGGAATTATTATGCATGAGGCATACTTTTTTTTTTTTTTTGAGAAAGAGTCTCACTCCATATTTCACACTGACCTTGAACTCATATTGTAGCCCAGGCAGACCTTGAACTCACAGCAATCCTCTTGCCTCGGCCTCCCAAGTGCTGGGATTACAGGCATGTGCTACCACATGCGGCTGTGATGTGTACTTTGCATCATTATTGACATCTTATCCTTTTTGTGGGGGAAGTGCTAGAGATTGAGCCTTGGATCTTTTGTGTTGTATAGAAGTATTTACTACTGAGCAACGTCTCCATATTCTTTTTAAAAGGCTAATTAATGTCTAGTTCTTGTCTTTGACTTTCCAAGTATCCCCCGCTTTTTAAAATCAGTTCTTCTAGAAATATAATGTTTTTCGGCTTAGAGGGCAATTTCTTGGCATCCTGAAGTCTCCTTTACATATAGATTATGTGTAATAACACAGACAGAAAACCAGAAAACTTAGTTCAAAAAAGACATATGGTTTTGAAAATCCAAAATTAAAAAAAAAACCCTAATTTAATTGGCTATTTTTTTGTCATAGAATAATCATGTGCCCAATAAAATTTAACTTTATCGCAAGCTTCTGAATGTTAGGTGTTATGTCTTATGTTTTTATTTTACTATAGCTCTTCTTCCTGCCTCAGTATTTAGCATAAACGCTAACCCTCAGAAAGTGCTTAATCTAAGTTGATGGAATGATTGTTTAATTACTAAGTTTGCTGGGTTGTCAACATACAGTAGATATTTGTTTAACTGGTTTGGGGTAGTTTGAGGTTTTCAGTGGAAATACTGGAAAGTCTGCAGGTGCTGTTCCTTTCTCATCTTCATCTTCCTTATACTGGTTAACCTCATGGTCAGAACAGTGCTTCCTACAGGCAAGTGCTCTATCTCTGTTTATTGAATAAAATGTTTCTATTGGTGACCAATAGCTTGTCAGTTAAGTTCTCATATGAGACCTTCTATTCCAGATTGTATTTTTTTTTTAAAAAACCCTCCATAATATTCTTGCTATATGAACTGGCCTTTCAGTATTGAGAATCTAATATAATAATAAAAGACATTTTCTTCAGGGTATATTAACTATCTAGCCAGATGCTCATTGTAACATGAAAGACAAGCACCTTAAAGCTAAAAGGTTTTTCCTTATGGGGTAGAGGGAAAAAAAAATTAAAACCACTTACCTGGTCAACATTATTTCTTAGGGTGATGAGGAATAAATCAGACCTGGCATGACCTTCATTGAAATTTCAGATTTATTTACAGAGGTTTGTGCTGATCGCTTTATCTACCGGAGGCTCCATTTCCCCTTGGTGACTCATAAGTAATGTGGTCCACGCAAACCTGTGTAAATAGAGCTAATATTTCAAGGGAGGTCATGCTATATACTCTTCCCCTGAGAATAGATGATGGTTGACTGCTAGGCGGATATGAAATTTATCTTTGTGAGGGCAGAGAGGGATTGTGTGGCCTAAAGGGCACTGTCTAGTGTTTGTGAATCCTATGAGGGTGGCAGCACACTGAACCCAAGTGTGTTTATGCTTTGTGTTTCTGTTTATAGGAGAAGAGGAATAAAAGATAAAAAAGTAACTCATTCAAGTTAAGTTTTAAATAGTCTACAAAGTCGTCATTGATTTTTTTCAACTTATTTGTGTATTTTTTTCTTATAAACCACTAAATCCAATGGTCTCCAAAGGCAAATTTATATTCACCAGTAAGTAGATCTTAAAGTTGGCTGGTTTTGTAAGTTAAAAATCTTCCTTTTTTCTACTTTGTCTATCACCACATCCTTCATTCTTCTTCCTTGCGATCTATTTTGCTGGGATTTGTTTTACTTAAGTAGCTCTACTTCCCCAATTCTACTTTATCTTCAGTGATCAATAGCCTTTCTTACTCACTAACCAGCGGCTTCTGAAATATATGTATAAAAGACATCATCCTACTTATATGTGCTCAGGGTTAACATAAGGCTTTCAAAAATAAAAGCAAACTTCTCTCTGAAAATTGCAAGAAATATAAAATCCTATGCTGTAGGACTTCTGATCTCCAATTAGAACATATGATTGTATTAAGTGTTATAAATTATATGGCTGAGGCATTTAGAAGGAATCAGGTGTGGTGACACATGCCTGCTATCCCAGCATTTGGGAGACGACTAAAGGAAGACCATCAGTTTGGGTTGCATCTAGATAACTTAGTAAGAGCCTGTCTCACCATAAAAGGAGGGGTGTGGCTGAAGATGTAGCTCAATGTAAAGGTCCTAGATTAATCCCTGTTACTGAGAAAAAATGACAGAAACATGGATAATTGAAGTACTTTTTTTTTTATTGGTTCCAGGAATCAAACTCAAGACTGCGTGCTTGCAAGGCAGGCGCTTATGCCACTGAGCTAAATCCCCAGCCCCAGAAAGACAGGTAATAATATTAGTTTTAATCAAGAAATTCATATTAAATACATTCCATGGCTTCAGTTTGTTTTGTTTGCCACGTGAATGAATGAGCTCACTCTCAGAAAGCTTAAAACACATTTGAAAAATAAGACTAACACTCTGGAGAAAATCTTGGAAGACACAACTCTGTCTAAAATCAACTGTGTGGTGTGAACTTAGTGGTGTCCTGAGTACATATGTGGTCTTAAAACTCTCTGTAAAATCATTCTGGAGAATGAAGTCCAGATTTCCTTACATGGTCCACATGACTTCTTATGGCTCCAGATCATCTAATCATACTTTTTTCATGGTCCACAAACTCTGTGTTCCAGCTTCATTGGACACATACAGACCACTATGATATTTATTTTTGCATGAGCAAGTGAAAGATAACCAACTCATATAAGCAAATAAGTCATTTAACATACAAAGTTCATTCCAAAACTAATATCTTCCTATCTTTATCTTCTCTCAGTTCGGAATGCCATCCACCATCACCTCTACGTGGAAAATAAGAGCTCCACAAATTCTCCCAAGGATAAATGAGTTATTCTTGCCTCTGTTTCAAAGTCCTTGCTTCTACTCTACTGCATTTTTAGTCACCTCTTTATTTTACCCCAATCTAGACCATGAACCTTTGGAGGGCAAATACTGTGTTTTATTCACTGTAGAATCACTAGTGCCTAGCACTAGAGTGTCTTATATGTGTTTTATAGGTAAATAACTTCTCAGAAAGTGCAACATGATCTCCTGCATGAGTGGAGCCACCTCATGAGATTTGAGGGTCATTAAATACAATCCTCACACAAAAATCTCTCCCCTGTACCCTGACCCTGTAGCAAGAGAATCTGCTGATGTTCTTTGGGGCTCTGGTTGCTGTGATACTGAAGCTGTAACTTGGGGCAAGTTACTCACCTTTACCTTTTTCATACCACCTGGTAATATCAATATCTGCACTATTGTCTTAGGCAACAGCAGCAAACACAAGGCACATTTATTGAGTGCTATGGGGCCCTTTGCCAGGCTTTGTGGCTGTAGGCAATCATAAAATCTGTTTCTGCCCTGGAAAATCTACTGTAGTAATAGAAAATAAAAACAAATGTTATGAGACAATGTTATGCAGTAGCACAGAGTTTCCCAAAGAATATTACTATCTCAGAATACTTTGAGGGGGAAAAGTGGTGTTGTGAGCCAATAAGGTGCAATATCAACTTCCTGGAGATATATAGTGCATAATAACAAGGTAGAAGCTTTTTGAAGTTTTGTGATAAAGATATCTGCTTGACTTTTTTTACTGAGATACAATCTCAGGTTACACAGCAAAGTATACAGATTTCATATTTGCTGTTTGGTGAATTTTGACCAACAGATGTACTCTTGCAATCAAAACTTTTAACAAAGTATAGACCATTTCTGTCACTCTTGAAAGTTTTCTTATGATCCCTGCTGTCAGGCCTCTTCTCCCTAACTGATTTCCTCACAGGCAACTGTTATTAAATTTCTATCCCCATAAATAGAGCAGTTATTACTCTTCTTCACAGGTTTTTCAGAAGTGCAATGTAAAACAATGGATCATTTGCAAATGAGAAGGGGACCAATAGATGGAGGGAGGTAGAGGAGGACAAGAGGAAGCAAACAGAATTAAGCTGTGCTATGCACATGTGTGAACTCCCCATGATAAATATAGTCATCAATATAGTGCAAACATGGACCAAAGAAAACTAAAAAATGAAAATGTAATATTTATTTATCTTGCAGATATTTATTATACTATGATATATATCTTGAAAATTGCTGGATTATTACTTTGTAGATTTCAATGGAATTTCATATCCATTATCTGGTTTAATTTGAAATAATATAGTAAGAAAACTTTTAAGCCCAAATAAGTAATTTATACAGTAGTTGCTCTAGGAATTTAGATGAAACATGATACTTTGGGCTAAGTTGAATTGGGACAGCTTACTAATGTTTGTTAACCAGTCTTTCACAAGACCTGCAGGATGGATGGGAAATAAACAAGTGGGAATAGAAGGGCATTCTGAAAGTAGGAGTAAGATAGGCAATGAT
This sequence comes from Hydrochoerus hydrochaeris, assembly GCA_004027455.1. Taxonomy (NCBI): domain Eukaryota; kingdom Metazoa; phylum Chordata; class Mammalia; order Rodentia; family Hydrochaeridae; genus Hydrochoerus; species Hydrochoerus hydrochaeris. Next base: position 660,878 of record PVLA01000071.1, read on the forward strand.
TTAATTATGGCCATGGGTACTGTGCATCAGAAGAGCAATGATGGAATAGTGGTGAGGATGAAGCTACATTTCAAACACTTTACCTTCTAGGTACTGTTTCCCAGACCTGAGTGCTGCACTGCAGGCCTGGAGAGCTGCTGTATTAGTGGACCTCTAAGGGAGGTATTTTTCCTGCACAACCTTTTTAGCTGCTTCCTTAGCTGGGCGGAGGTTACATAAACTCTGAGGACTGAACTCACCTTGAATTTCAGTTTCATTTTCTTTCTCACAGCATTAAGGACTAGCTATCAAGAAAACTTTCTTCTGGTTCATCTTTGTTTTAGTAAACTTTATTTTATTTTATTTTTCTTTTAGTAAATTTTAATGATAAGGGAATTTGCATATAACCTTGTGCTTAAATTTTGTCACCAAGGAAGTGGGTTTTAAACATTTTTTGTGTCTTGAACTGATAGGAAGGGCTTGCTAAGGTGATTTTTTTTTTTAAAAGACCACCCTTTCCTTCCCTGGTAACAAGGCTGTATTCTCAAGGGTGTGTTTGTCTCTGCTCCTTCACTATCCCTTGCTCAGATCTCCTGAGGTAGTCAGAGTAAAGGACTGTAGAGTAGAAGGTGTACACCCTTAGAGGGAAGCATCAAGTGGCTTTTTGGCTAACTCCTCTCAATTTTCAGTGATTTTTCTCTGAAGAAAGGAAGGTGAAGTATTTGTTAAGTAGTTCATTCAGTGAGGTCACATCATTTATGCTGAATTACCAACTCTGACCTGAGGCACTGGCTTATTTGTAATTGTTTTGCATTATTAAAATTAGTAATAAGGAAAACACAAACCCACATACATGCCACACACGGACAATACTGTGTAGTGAACAATATGAAAGAGGAGTTGATAAAAATAAATAGTAACTAAAAGGGAAACAGAAATGATGCTGGGTTAGCTTTTAACAGAATAAAGACAATTACAGGTGCCTTTGGCAATTTCCTGCCTGGCTCCCACACTTACTTTTCAGAGCCTTTGTGCTCCATTATTATTTCTCAAGGTCCTCGGTATTCTCACTGCCCCATCATGTAAAAGGGGACAAGAGAGATGACACTGTGAAGTGGTGATCCTTCTGGATGAGATTCTTGTTGCAACCTTTATTCATTTATTCCTAGACATGAGAAATACATAGAAATGATGAAATAGCAGAGACATTCTGTGTTATGAATACTTTTACCTTAATTTCACAGGCCTAATAAGAATGTACCTTTCCAAGTGCACTTGGAAAATGATTGGCTGGGTGACCAGAGCGAGCACTCCATTTCCCGTCCCCCTCACTCGATCCCTTTGCCTTGCATCTGATGACCCATGAAATAATGAACCAATAGGCAACGTGAATGACTTCTACTGGATACGAATGGAGTGTTTCCTTTCTCTAGAACATAATCCTCCCCTCTGTGCAGCAGATCCCTTGTTGCTCTCTATTTTTAAAGCAAAATATGACTTCTTAATGGAAAGCCTTCTCTCAGTAGGACCTTACCCTTCCTTACCACATGTTCTACTTCTAATTACCTGTTGGCTGTCTGTCCTTCTTGCCTGACTGCAAGCTGTGTGAGAGAACAGAGTTTGGCACATGGGGTATACTCGGTGAATATTTGAATGAGTGAATGAGGATTGAGTTTTCTTTTGTGTATTTCAGTAACATTCTCAATGGCACAGTGCCTAGAGTGGGTAGGCACATTGTTTTTAATGAAAAAATGGTAAAGTTTTTGTTGAGTTGTGGAAAACTGTGTCTAGTGAAAGCAAAAATGAAACTCAAAAGAAGCATATAGTAACTCTACTGAAGATTGAGAACAAGACATGGAGGAAGAAGAAACTGAGCCAGCTCTGGAGGAAGAGAAATAATAGTGACTGTAGCAGCCAGGTAACAGGAAGAACTGGGTCAATGGCATGTCTTTAATCAACGAGTTCCTATTATTTAATACCTTTGTATCACTGGAGACAAATTGCAAATTTCAGAAAAGAAGCACTCAATTACCACTGGTTGAGTCTACTTTTTGGCTCAATGGGGAAAGAACAAAGTCTCCTAAATATGATCCTGTTAGGAAAGAGAGATCAGGGGTAGTAACTGAGATAGAAAAGCAGAAAAATTCACATCAACTGCCTCAAATCATCCTGTGTTTTCATGGCCTAAGGTAGGCACCCCCCAGATACGGGTGCTCTCCTACAGGGGACTCCAGCCTATGGAGATTGCATCCTTTTTGCTACGAGCATCTGATCCCCAAGATGAGGCATTTTGTAAGTATGTTATTCATGCGTATTGAATGAATGAAAAAAAAATGAATAGTACGTGGCTGAAGTGGTGATTACAGAGACTGTGAGCAGCAGGGATAACAGAGTCAGGTAGATGTGACAATCATAAGCATTCTGGTTCAGGTTCATATTCCATTTTCAAGTCATTGTTTGCAACAACCGCATACAATAGGCAGGATAGTTATATTCCTGATGTTGGTGACAAAAAATTAGACAATGAGATTAAATGATTGATTCTGGGTAAAAAACTAATTATTTGCAAAGCTAGAATCAGAATATAGCTCACCATTCTCCTACTCTGGTACTGGAGATAATAGTTGAGCATTTCTTTCATTTTTTAAATTCCAATGTTTGATGATGGATGATAAGTGAGAGATGGGGATAGAGTTTTGTAAGGGGACAAAAGAAATCTGAGGATATTTAAAAATAATGAGAAGCATTGGAAATGAAGTTAATGCAGAGTACCATGTTTATGTGTGTATAAGATGTGAGAATGGAAAAGGTATGTGTGTGTGTGTGTGTGTGTGTATTTCAAGTTGAACATTTAAGCAGAGATTCTCTTTGCATAGGGCTCTAAGCTAGGAAGTAATGAAAGAAAAAGATCAGAGTCTCCTAAAAGGTACCTTTTTCACTGTGCCTATGGCCAGTATCCCTCTAACCATTAGTGTTTTGGGTGTAATTATAATATTATAAGATATTGTTATTCAAATAAGTGTGATTTTGATATTTATATTATATAATGTCCTCTCTAGCAACAAGAACAATAAACCAACAACAAATCTTAAGAAGAAAAGCTTTGCTTTTTCTGGACAAGCTGTTTATAAAGAGAGGAATCATTAAGTATACATTCAAAATATTTTACATCGAAATAGTCATGTGGTTCACAATTACTGCTATTACATGAGAAACTTTTTTCAGAGCCCTTGTGAGTTGCCTACATACAGACACCAGGCCTGGTGTTTCCTATATACCCGACACCAGCGAGCGGTAGGGGCGGTTAGAAATTTTCTTGTATGTTCACAGCCTATGCTGTGCCTTTCCTGATTCAGGGATGACCTGGCTTGTTACCCTAGCAGCCAAATAGGCAGATAATCTTCCCTCTGTTCAGACAGCACTTACCACTGTGCAGGGACAAGGATATGCAGGACCTTCTCAACTTTCAGTATTGGCAGGTGAAACAGGAATTATTCTGGAAGTTTGTATTCAAGCCAGTTTCTTCTCGGTGTTTCATTTTCAAGTATTATTTTAAAATGTGAATTCTTGTTTAACTCCCTGGGAGGATTAAACTAAAACAAAGAAGGCATCTGAATATTTGACACCTTGCGCTTTCTCCATCTCCATTTGCAACTCCGATGTGCGTGTTAATTTTGATGAATAAAGGATTGTATGTGGGAGAGAAAGAATAGCTAGAAAGAAGTAAGAACAATGATTATGGTTAATCCTAATTCTCATTTTGCTGAAAATCAGAGCATTCAGTTTTCCAATGAAGAGATACCTGGAAGCAAACATTTCAAGGAATAGGCACGAAATAAAGAAAGCCAAAGGCAAAGGGAAACTTGATCAACAGACAACATGACTCATAGACTGGCAATAGGCCATGATGGTAAACAGATCTCAGAAAGACCTTCAGCCAGCACAAGAGAAGGGAATTTTCAAACTTTGGTATCTTTGAAATCTTGCAATATTCACCTCTCAAAGACTGTGTTGCTCAGGATAGATAAAAATGAGGATTGGGAAATTTTAGAGTTCATTTCATTGTGGACAAAATTTTGATAACTATTGTTTTAGTCAGAGCTTTAGCTTCAAAAAATTATCCCATCATTTTTGGCAATTTATAATTTGCCAAATGATTAAAGAAGGGAAAATCAATATGTAAAACTGGTGAGTTTTACTTTCTTTCAGCTCCAGTTCTTCTGGAGCTCAGGCAGGTAAAAAGAAAAGTCACATACATATTCACCAACATTTTTGCAGGAGTCTAAAGAGAAAAGGATTCCTGAGAGATGCCTGGGATGTATGTTTGGGCTTTTTTCAGAAAGGAAAAATTAACATTCAGACTCCTTGTTACTAGTCCCATTTTGATCTTTTTTAAATTGCCAGTGAAAAACTAATGAAAAGCAATGCTAATTTAGCCATGAAAATCCATCCTACAAATGATAAAAAAAGACGGCACTGACAGGTGTGCTGAAAATGGTCATGTCTTCCCTCTTTGAGTCTAACTGCAGCTAATAATCATATTGAGTCATCCTTTGAACTGCTCTTGGCGTCTTTCATCTAGGCAGTTCAAAGCCCTTTAAAAACAATAAATAATTAGATCTCACAAAAATTGTGGAGGAAGAAACATGAAAACTTACATTATACCCATTTTACAGTTGAATAATGAATAACCATAAGTCATAGGCCTGCAGCTGGCTGTGGAAATGCAGCATTCCTTGTCTTTTCTTCCCTGGATTTATTTTTTTTCCTTTTGGAGGTTTCTCAACCCCTCATTATCTCAGGAGAAGCTGCCCTTGATATTGTCATTTAACCTGGGAGCCAAACCCACTGATTTAAACACTGTTCTTTTTTGTTTTGTTTTGTTTTTGTTTTTTTGAGGCAAGTTCCTGCTACCTAGTTCAGACTGGCTTTGAACTCATTATATAATCCAGGTTGATCTCAACCTCATTGTGATCCTCCTGCTTCCTGAATGCTGGGACTACAGGTGTGCACCACTGTACCCAGTTTAAGCATAGTTCCTTGTTCTTCTTTTTTGCATTTCTGATCATTACCCACTTTTAATTGCTTTTGGCCTCACATGACCAGTGTTTCTGCTGTTTTGTGAGATTCTTATGTCTCTGGTGAGCCGAATAGAACTTCATTTCCCTTTTACACACTTAATAAATATGGTTTCCTCCTATGCACCAGTAGCCTAAGCACAGCAAAAACCATAAAAAGAGCCTAAGACAGAGACTCTTGGAGTGGCCAAAGGCAGGTAATGAGACCATTCTGATGGGCAGACACAGCAAAAACCACCTCTAGTGTGAATTACCAAATCCTAGCAATCAGGGGAGTTCAGACAGAAGGGCTGGGGAGTCAGACAGGCTTCTTGCAAGAGGTAGGACTTGGTGAAGATTTTGAAGACTGGATGAGTAGAGGATTTAAGAGAGGTCATCCAGGGTGAAGAGGCACATTGCAGTGAGGAGGATAGCAGGTAAAATTAAAAAGCATGTCCCCAAAGCACATTGCGTAGGCTCTTGCGTGTGCTACATCCTCAAGAATATGGGTATGCGACTGACGGGTGGAGCATGGGTACAGAGTTCAGCACAACAGCCTTACGGTGACTGGAAACTCAATTTAGTAACATGCAAAGAGGAGATTTTCTTCCCATTAAGCCAACTGAAGCACATCCTTTTACTGGAATTCTTTATCCTCTTTATTTAACTTCATCCCAGTGCTGGGAATCTTGAAGTTTGTTTCACTGGTCTAGAGTTGGAGCCTTTCCATATCAGCATCCAAACTATAAAGCAATCTAGCTGAGGACTCAAGTGTAAATGGTCTTGGGGGTGACCAAATGTTCCCTGTGGGGGTGAGGGGGTTGGCTCAGTGCTGGCTTCCAGAAAGAGTGGGAACATGGGCTGAGCTTGGTTATGGGTTGTGGGGAGCAAGAAACTGGTCTGGGAGGAGTGGTCTGAGCACATGTAATGTGACAACAGGAGATCTTGTTAGAGATACAACTTTTACTGCCCAGGTGAATGTAGGAGGAATAGGATGAGCCAGTTGGGAGACTTCAGGACAGGGGCTGATGTCCTGAGTAGAGGCTGGAGATCAGGCTTAGCACACAGGAAGGAAAGAATGGCCTGTCAATAATAACATCGTACTTCATACTTGCCAGCACTTTGCAGCTGTCAGAAACTTTTCTTACCTAAATTGTTTCATTTGATCCTTGTGACATTCCCTGTTATAAATGAAGTATGTGAGCAATGGAGAGTTAAGGCTTCCAAAGATCCTGTAGCCTCCTAATACTGCTTCTGGTGTAGCTCTGAGACTGTGTCTCTTCCTCAGTACCATTCATGTTAGCAGCAAGGGGGGTGGAGTGAGCCAGCTCTCAGGAGAAGGCATTTCTCTTCCTGACCCTGGGAAAGCAGAAGCAGCCCCAAACCCAGGAGGCACCGCTAGTTCAGAGTTGGTCCCTGAGGTGTCTGGCTGAGCTAGTATTTTAACAATGCTTTCCTGCTAGACAGAGAGCTTAGTGCAGGGCTGCACACACAGTAGGTGTTCCATAAATATTTGTGGATGCTGTGGGTACAGCGCTACTGGCTCACAGCAGGCCCACAATACCTAATCACCTCAGAAAGGACTGGGAAGAGATTGAAAATAAAAATCTCATCAATAATAGAACCTGTTGTTTTTCTCTTTTTGCGCAGGGAGACTTTACTTCCTCAGTTGCATTTCTAGTACTTTAAGATGGGAATAATTTTCACAGTGGCAGGTACAGCTGGTGAGATGCTGTTTTAATACAAAGGAAAATGCTAGAATAGAATTTAAGAATATTAAGAAGGGATTTGGTTTCTGACAGAAATATTAGCTGTAAAGGCTGGTATGAAGATTTTAGAAAAATTTAATTAAAATTTAATCTTCTTTCTAATTAAAGTTTCCTTTAATTAAACTTAAAATTAAATTTGCTTTAATTGGAGGAATTTAAAGGGTATTACCTTTTGATTGTCAATCATTTCAAAGAAAAAATTATGGTGTTTTGTCTAGTTTAAATGAGTGTTGGTATCAAATTTCTAGAAGAGTAATAAAAATATTGTATTTAAATATAAAGAGGCTGGGGATATAGCTTGGTGGCATAAGTGCTTGCCAAGCAAGCACAAGGTCCTGAGTTCAATTCCATATATATATCAGAAATCCTCAGTGTTGGGCTCACCCCCATGTATCTGTGGGTGTGACAAGACAAATTTGACTTGACCTGCAGTTTCTGTCTGTGTAGGTGACCTACAGACAAGGCCAAATTTAGATCATTAAGGATCTCAGTTCTGTTAAGCGCATAGAGTTCTGTATTTCTCTCCCATTATTCAGATTCCTTGCAGAGCTGTCTCCCTGGATTGCTGAGACACTGCCTCACCCACCTCGTCCACTTAGGCACTGCAGACTGAATGCAGAACCTTTACCCTGAGCTCTATCTCCAGTCTTTTTAAAAAAGACCAGGTCTCACCAAGTCCCTAAGTTACCCAGACTGGGCCTGCATTTGCAATGCTTCTGCCTCTGTGTCCTAGAGGCTGAGGGAGGACAGGTTTGTGTTACCACATCAGCTTCCTCGTACCTTGTTTTAGTGTGTGTGCTCAACTGACAAATGTTTGGAGATGTTGCCTCCTGACTTTGGGGTTCCAAGCTTCTTCCTGCACTTTCCTTCCTCACCGCCTTTTTGTGTGTTGTTGTAGAATCCTTTCTGGTCTTATAGATCTATCACCTCAGAAATCCACTAGGGAGTGAATTTCTCATGCCAGTATGGCTTCCTGTTATGTCTCCGCCATGTTCAATGGCAGTAGCTCATTCCCTTGAGTTACTTAGAGTCTGAGACAGGTGCTCAGTTCTGCTTTTATATCCTCGTCAGTGACCAAGTCCTTCCAGGGAGCCAGCACAGCCGTAGCTTTAGCTTATGTCCTTATCTCATCCCTAGATGGATGAGGCAATCGCTGCTAATAGCTTCTGTCTACTTCTCGTCTCTCCTTGATCTATCCTGCACACTGTGGCCAGATCATTAATCTAAGAATACAGTTCTTTGTCTCCTGAATGAACTCCTAAGGTCTAACCCTGGCATTCAAGGCCTTCAACAGTGTAGCTTCGACTTACCTTTTTTACATTTGTCTTCCACGACTTGGCTCACAGACTGTGTCTGCCCTAGCTATACGAGTGACTTGCTGCTCCTTAAGTATATCTCAAGATTTCTGGCTCCCATGTCTTCCTTCACATCCTTCTTCAAGCTTAGGATGTTTTTCCTTCTCTTCCAAGCCTCTCATGAAGTTTCCAATTGGTCAGAAAACATCCCCCATCAATCTGACTCAGCATGCTGGCTGTGTTTATGTAGTCTTGTAACATTTATTCTACATACTAACACTTACATCCTTATTCATGTTCATCTAGATTTGTTGAAGTCCAAAAGCTAGAATATATATATACCCAGTTGGTCTCTGAGGCCAGCTGTGACATATGCTGCTGCAGAGGTGTTGTTATTCATATCTCACATCAGGCCAAAATGGAGCTCGAAGGATCTCCACTGACTAACCAGCTTCTACCTAGTGAGTCATGGAGCAGAATCAGAAGCTAGGACCTCTCCAAGCTTAATCCATCAGGCCCACTTTTCCTTTCTCTCCATCTGAGACATTTTCTGCCAAGCCCAGGCTTTAGACTCCTCCATTGAGCCAGTTTCAGTGCTTCAGGACAAAGCCTTTTGAAGAATTCAGATTTGAAAACCGTTGGGGCTTACTGAGCTGGTTAGAAAGATAATCTTTTGCTGTTTTATTCAAAGTACGACACAAATGAAAATCTTCAAAGGAGGATAAACCACCAGCTGCCTACTCCCTTGCTGGTGCTAATGGGGATGTTCAGTCTGGATGGCCTCTCTGCCCTCTCGCTTTCTTTCCTTTGTACCCTTCTGCCTTCCTCCCTCACTCTTTTTTCTTCTCTTTTTCCTTCCTTCTTCTTTCCCTTCCTTTCCTTTTTCCTTTCTTTCTTCCTTCTTTTTTACTTCCTGTGTCTACCCTTTGCTCCCTCCTTCATTCCTTTCTTTTTAAAAAGCATAAGAAGTACCTGAAATCAAACACACAGAAGGCTTCACTGAGTAGCGGATGAAGTGATAGATAAAGTGGAGTGAGCTTCTAGGAGAGATAAGCAGGTTTCAGAGCTGGAGCACACATCTTCTTGGAAGGCTTGAGCCAACGGAACAGGTGAGGCAGCTGTGAATCCTAGAAGACAGCAACCTGAGTAAGGTGCTGAGGTGCAGATGCCTCTGAAGCCAAGGAGAGCATGTCACTTGAGGTAGCCCCAGGACCAGGGTGGCTCTCTTGAGGTCATGAATAGATTAAGTACTTCAGGCTTGGAACTTTTGGGACTCAGAATGACTCTATTCTGCCTGGGCCAGTTGTTTCTTTATCCTTCTACCTTTTGTGATCTTACGATAAAGGATCTGCACAGAAGTCCACTTGGAAAGTCTTTTTTTTCTCCCAAATATGAAAACTCAGTACAGATACTCCTTGACTTATGAGAGAATCATGGCCCGATAAAACCATTGTAAGTTAAAAATATCATAGGTGGAAAGTCCTTTTAACACACACAGGTTCCTGAATAACAGTTTGGCAGCACAGCTTTGTGGAGCAGGGGTTATTTCCTCTCATGACTGCTGAGTGACTGGGAGAGCTGGCTCCTGCAGCTACCAAGCATTGTGAGATCACCATAATGCATACTGCAGTCAAGGTTTGTCTAAATTTTACCTAATGATTTTGAACAGATTTCCTATTCACAAATCAGACAGGGAACGGAAACTGGTTAGGACTTTGAAATCACACTGCCTGAATCTGAATCCTGGCTTTGCTGCTTGCTTACTGTCATCGTCTGGGGTAACCTAATCTTCCTAAGCCTCTCTTGTAAAGTGGAGATACGAGAGCACTCAACTCGTAGCTCGCAGGGCTATTGTAAGGATAAGATATTATAAGCAGGTAAAGAGCTTAGCATAGTACCTGACCGGGATGAAGTAATCTGTCTATGTTACCAGTTATCAGTCCACTGTCCTGGGCTCCCTGCCAGATTCTGTGCTGTCTGTCTCTCTGCAGTGTAAAGAAGAAACAATCTTGCAATGAGAACAACCTTAATGTAATATTCCTTGTTCTACCAAATATCTTCATTCTGACATGCACATTCTAACTTCTTCCACTTGGTTGAGAAACAATTTAGAAGAACAAATGTGTTTTTCCATCCTTGTGTCTGCTTACTCCTGACAGAAAATGTAATTTTCTATTTTTTTTTTAAATTTTGGTTGTTATATGTGGTGATAAAATTAATGTAGTTTTCCCCTTTAACAAAAATTTATAGTCTCAGAGCCTTATCCTATCACCAAATCTTGGCTTGGGTGCTAGAGCTATCAATTTCTATCTACCTAGTCCCAGGAATAATATTGGTTTATTAATTCTTTCTGTAGAGGATACAAGCAGGGCAGAGTAACTCTGCAGAAAGAATTTATTTCCTTTCACTTTCCTTTTGATAAAGTGTAAAGAACATCAGGTAATTAGGAGTAGGAGGGTAAGATTTTTTCTAATTCAGACTCATTTTAAACCATGTCAAATACAAGTTTGAAACTATTTTAAACTTTCTCAATTCAAATGTAGTTTTTCATAGTCAAAGATATTTGCCTTCTATGGTACTTCACCAATTCAGGGCATTCATTCATTCATTCATTCAAGGCATTTAACAAATATTTAGTAAGCTAGGTGTCTAGGGGAAAGAGATATATGACAGACAATTATAATAATGCTTAAGTAGCTTCCAGACCACAAGGATGCACTGCCATACACAAAAGGGACAATAACCTGGCAGGGTGAGAATTGCTGGGTAGCTACAGGGCCACAGTGCCATGGGAAGGAGTGGCCGTTAGTGTATAGGAAATGGCTCCAGGGAACCTCGGCAGCTAAAGAGGGGTGAAGGGCACCCCAGCAGATGCAACAGCATGAAGGTGAAGGTGTAAGTTAAATAAACTGATGTGACTATAAAGTGTAGAACAATGTAATGAGAGGCGAGCTGAAGAAATCTATAACCACTGTTGGGAAAAAAGCTCCATTTTTCAAAGCCCTAGCTCTCTTAGAGGCAAAGGAAATCCAATTAAAGAGAGCAATTATCTTTTCAGTTAAAAAAATCAGAAAAAATATGTAAAGCCAGATATGGAGACTTGAAAATTCCTGATGTTTCAGTGGTTACTTGAGGAAATTGTTGTCATCAAAAAGCAATTTCTAAGAATGAATTTGATTTACATTTTGGAAGACAGTGTATAATCTGACCCCACTTCAACTCTGGAAATCATAAAAATTTTTAGTAGAAAGAAATTATAAAGGTTGTCTAATCCAATATTTATAAACTTTTTTTTAATGTGAAAATTCCTTAAAAATGCCACAGGTGGGTATGATGCCATAAACCTATAATCCTGCAAGCTTGGCAGACTGACAGGAGGGTCACAAGTTTGAGCCTAGAAACTTAGCTACTTATCCAGACTGTCTCAAAATAAAAAAATACAAAAATATACCTGGGCACAGATGTCCTGTGTTCAGTCCACAGTACCCTCCTTCCCACAAAAAGCCACAAAATAGCCCAGAATTCTGACATAACTGATTAAAATATTCATAATTACAAGAAAGCAAATAGGGATATAGTAATACTTTTAAGTGAATCCACATCTTATTAATCTCTGGATTTATATTATGTTGAAGAAAAATTTCATAGGGAAGTGTGTATGTAGTATATATTACTCATTCAGACTATAACAAGTATTAGTACTCAATCAAGTGGGGCCTCCTTGCACAAAATGAAGAGAGATGTGTCCTTTATCTCAGGACTCTCACTGTGCTATCTCTACTGAGTTCCATGGGTGACTTTTAATCTGGTTAATTAGTGCTAGGATGGGACTCAGTTTACGTATGGTGAAATACAGCTTTTGAACATCAAGTACTTCGATGTGTTTATGATTGTGTCAAGCTCCAAGGGTAGAAAATATAGCCAGATGATACAATATCTGGCTAATATCAGGTGTTTGTGGCTTGGTTGATGCTCGATGAGGTACCCTTTCCACATGAGATTGCCTCTAAGGTTGCCCTGTGAGCAAATGATATAAGTCAATAAAAGGAATGCTCAGAAACTGAAAGATAGAGCTTGTACTTTTTGAATTATGGATTCAGTTTATAACTAACACCTTCGAATACAATATTTTAGTTTAAATTTTCTATATTTTATCTTCTCTTAGATACTGTGCTCTGGGCTTCCAGGATGGCCTTGTTTGACTCACCCTCCACTGCTGTAAGGAATACTGATGCAGTAGCACTGAAGCTGACCCTCATTCAAGGCCAAGAATTACAGTTGCTATCTTAAACTTCAAAAGGTACAGAAACAGGGTGGAACTGTCTTAACAAGGTTAGTGAAGCTTACTTGGACTCTGTGTTGTAGTCAAGGATTGTGTGGAGAACAATTAGAATCAGGACACAGAATTTATAATATTATTTTATGATGGTCACCCAGAGTTAGACACAGAAAGTGCAGGAAATCTTTCCACAACACTAAAGACTCTGAATATTCAGCCAAGGGCCTGGATCCCACAGCAGCATCCTGTATGAGTCCAGATGAAGACTAGAGCCCTGACAATGTCTCCCACAAGTCAAACTGGAGGTCTAGAGCCACCAGAAGGACTCATACCAGTCTGTTTTACAGATCTGTGCTGGGAAGGCCCAAGGTCAGTGGTGGAAACTAGAAAGTCTATGCCAGCAGAGTGAAAGAGCTGTGCTGCTAAGTTGAAGGTTCTGCACTTGTGCCAAGAAATCAGACTCAAAACAAAGACCAGGGCTGTCCTGAAAATCATCACAGCCATCCTCAGTGACACAGAGGTCCCGAGCTCCTCTGATGATAAGAACAGTTGAGTACATACTAGGAAGCCAGCATGACAAGTTTCTCCTGGAGATTAAACAGCACACATCTTCCACTCCAGATCCAGGAAGTGATGCTTGATATAAGGACCAGAGCTCCCGCAAAGTGAACCACAGACACTCTCACCAACAAGGTCTCAAGCTCGTCTGATAACAATGGTCAAATTCACACTGGGGAAGCTAGTCATGATGAGCTTCTCCAGGAGAACAACAGCTCAAAACAACAACACTTAGAGAAACCCACAAGGCCTTGTTCTTCTCCAAGTCTCTATGTTGGAGACTTTCCTTAGGTGGAACAGCTATGCTCAGCACCATGCTGATTTAATTTAGCTGATATTAAGTTGGCTACCAGTTTTTAATCCATAACATTCATATTAAAAGAAACCACAATAACTGACTCAATAACTAATACTGTGTTGAAACTGGCATAGGGTGAGACTCTGAAGATCTAGACACTGTTGAATTTCACCTATTCCCCCTGAGTGGTGGTATATGTGACCAGTAATCATAATATGTCAGCCTGCCTAACTGGATGAAGAGATGCCTGGAAGATTAGTTAAGGACATTTCTGGGTGGGCCAATGGGGTGTTTCCAGAGATGATTGGCATGTAGACCAGTGAACCAAGGGGAGAAAACCCAGCAGATTGTGAGTGGCATTATCTGCAATTGTGGGTGGGTTTGTGGCTGGGTGGGATGAAACAGGAAAACAGAAGAAGTCTGCTGCATTTGTGGAAGCTCTATTGTGTACTAGTGAGAGCATCTTTTGCTGCTGCCGTCACCTGTGAGCATCAGAGTCCCATTTCATCAGCCTTCTGACACAGACTCAAACCAAGAACTCTCCAGGGAACTTTCAGCAATTCAGTCTTGCACTAGTGCTGCATTATTGTTCTGTCGATCCCTCTTGTTCTGTAGTTTCCAGTTTCTTAGACTGAGCAGCTACTGGATCATCTGACTCTCCAGGGCACAGATGTTCACAGTGGACTCTCCCATTTCTGATCCTGCAAGCCAAGCTTGCATAATTACATGCATATTAGATTCTGTTCCTTAACCGATGCACTATGCTAAAATGGTGAAGATTATGGGCACCAGTATGAGTACAATTCCAGGCTCTGCCCCTTGCTAGTGCAATCTAGGTTGTCAGTGCTTCTGCACATGAGTTTCCTCATGCATAAGTTTCCTCACGTAATAATAGTGCTAGCATCTTGTAGTAGATACATATGTGAAGCACTTAGCCGAATGCCTGTTATATAAATACACAAAAAGCTAGCTATTACTATGTGCTATAAAATAATAAAGCTAAACCTTCAAAGCTAAACAGATGTATTTGAATTCTTGCCCTATGACTTACTGATGAGGTGATTTTAGGTACATTTTTCTTGTTTTCTAGAACCTCATGTCTTTTTGTAAAATGGAGACAATAATACTTGCTACATTGTTCTGAGCATTACTTGAAATTATGACATTCCCTAGCAAAATGCCTGGCACATAATATGTAGTCAATAATTTGTACTTATTTTGATTTATAACAGCACTTGATGATTGTGATTTCTTTAGATGTATTTATAATTGACTATAATATGCTAGGCTTAAAGTTCTAAAAAATAAAGTATCTTCTGTCTCCAAAGAACTTACTAACTTGTTAAAGTGGCAAGAAATAAAAATAGCTAACAATATAAAAGTAAAATATACATCATGCTAAAGATGGTACAAGAAAAGATATGATTAACTGTCAAATATCTTATGAGTTCTAATAAAGCAAAGACTGAGCAAAACCTGTGAGTCTGTGATAAACCAAAACTTTATCATAAAAATGTATCTTTGGAGTATGGCAATAAGAAATGTTTTACCTTATATAAATCTCAGGGATTTCTTCAAATGTACAGAAGATAAATAGCAGTTTTTCCTCTGGTCAAAGCCTGAGAATGATACACGTCTGAATTGGGAAGTCAGCCTTTACCACTTGCAGACAAAAGCAGGCCCTTCATGTGGGATGCTATTTCTAGTTTACTTCGCAGGCACTTTGTTTGGTTTGTTTTCAATTTTCTGCCTTTCCATTTCCCCATGGAAGCCATCCTACAATCTAATTGAACCTGGCTCACAGCTCTTCTCTTGCAGTGGGGCATGTATTTACTTTTCCTCAATCTCATCTCATTGTCCTGACTAATCCCTCTTGGGCAACACAGAACTGTTTCCCACATCTTTTGGCACTTGTAGTCTTTCAATATTTGTCCGCTGTTCACTTTCAATGCTACCACCGCATCTTGCCAGCTTAGCTTAGGTATTCACAGAAATGTTCCCAATTTAAATGGTCAATCAGTAGGATATTTTTAAAGACTGTGCAGAGACAAGTGAGGGCAAGACAGGAAAGGACTGCTGATTTAGAAGACTGGATAGAAAGCCAGTGGAGGTGAGTGGTTTGTGTGTGGCTGGTGAGCCACCTGCCATGTTGCTTGGCTGGTGAGGAGGGGAGAAGTGGCAGGAGTCAACAAGAGACCAATTAAAGTCTGACCTCTTAGCTGGCACAGGTTCTGGTTGTGGGTATTTAGGCCAGGCAGGTGGTTTCTAACTACCTCTCAACCTATGTGAATAGTTTAGAAGCTTCTATTCTGAGGTTAGCTGAAGGCAGGGGTAGAAGGGCATGTTGGAAAGAAAGTGTGGCTCGAGAATGGTTTTCGATAGCGTAGCCCCCTTGGAAGCAGACCGTGAAGATGACTAAACCTTCTGGGAACAAAAGAGAGCAGAAGGCATTGGAGAGACTAAGTGCAGTGGAGCAAATTGGACCTCGCCAATTTGTTTTAGAAAATGAGAGGAAAGAATCTTCAAGGACAAAGGGTAAGAAGCAATAGGGGGAATTAATATGCACACCGCAAACACCCCCACACCGGTGCACATCTGGGCTCACCATATTTGGGGGCTCTCTGATGCTGTATGCAGCAGGATTGACAGCTTCTTGTCTGCAGGGTCTTTTTGTCCTCCAGAATCTGTCAAACAGGCAGTTACCAGGAGGCACTTTTCTGCTATGGCAGTATTAGTGATTAAGGGCTTTTTTGTTGAGTTTAGCTTTCCTGACAAATTGATGTTATCATAATTAAATACACAGATTTCTTTCTTACCCTTCAAATTACCATTACACAAGGTTATTTTTCTTTTCTGTTTGCTTTAATTTCTCCTGATACCTCTCCCCTTTAAACTTCTTTCTAAGAAAATGTTCAGCAAGATTTGAGAGTTTCTTTCCTGTAAAACCCTTTCCTTCCTCAGTCCTGCTGAAAAGAAGTTTGATTACTGAGTTGTCTTCAACTCCATTGTGCTAGTGATTTCTCAGGCTAGTGATTTCCCAGGGCACTTAGCATTAAAGGTCCCTAACCCTGACTCGGTGCATTCAATAATTAACCTTTCATTTTGATACTACTGAGTAAGTCTTTTAGAGCATAAATTAACACCATGATGGATATTATAATTTTAAAACAAGAAACTTATCTTCTAGTTACTGAAGAATTTAAACTTATTTCCAAGTGACTTGTAACATTCTCCTTTGGATGGAGCGAGGATGGTTTCTCCATGTCTGACTATCTAGGGTCTTGGCTTTTGCCTGCTGTAGTTCTCTGCTTTGTCTATTCCAATTCCATTCCTTCTCATGTCCCAAATCAACTCCTTTTCTTCTAGGAAGCCTTTATAACTCTTCTGGCTTTTAGTTTAGAAAGCCTTCTATCTTCTTACTTATTTTTAATAGACTTTAACTTTTGGAGCAGTTTAAATTGAAAGCAAAAATGAGCAAACTGTTAGGGAGTTCCATTATACCTTTTGTAAACACACATGCACCTTTTTTATCATTTATTCAGAACAGTCTTATCGTGTGTGTGTGTGTTTCATTTTGCCCTTAGGGGAGGTGGACATCTTGTCTTCTCTGAGTTCCTAAGGTGATAATAGTGTGTAAATGTAGCGTATTCATTGATAATGCTATTACTTTTCCTGAGTGGTGCAAAAAAAAAAAAACCATGAATACACATGGTACATTGTAGTTTTTCTTGTATATTGTTTTCCAATGTTTCTTTTGTCTTTTTGTTTTTATGATATACTGAAAATAATGACAAAATGACTAAAACATACCTGTATTATATAACTGCATCTGTATTTAATTTCAGGACAAGTCTCAACTTGGCAAACTGTTAGCAGATTGTTGGATCTGGTTGAACTGGTGATCTGCATTGTATCTGAATTGTGTAGGGTTCCTCAATTCTTGGAAATTCCTAAAGAAGAAACTTAGACTCAAAAGCTGCGGGCATAGCAAGCCAGTGTATTTGGAAGCAAGAATAATATCATTTTAAGCAAACCTTTTATTAAGGACAGTATACTTTTTGAAAAAGAAGAAAAAATAATGCCAAAGGCAAAGTGCAGTTGAAGAAAATCTAGCTGGATAACTCAGGGAAGGGCCCAGTGCATGGAAAGAGTTAAGGGGAATTCTCTGGAGAGGACCAGACACTTGGAAGTATTCCAGTGGGCAGACTGAATAGTTGAGGGTTTTGTTAACAGGAGGTTTTGTTTGCGTTCATGTTTAAAAGGGAAGTTTCAAAAATGGTACAGTTTTGCCAGTGTGAATATGGTGACTGAAGCCCATGGGACAGTAGACCAATCCCATAGTGCAAATGCATATCAGTGAGTTCTAATTAAGATTAATTAATGTATAGGATTTGCTAGGGCCAATTTGGGGTTTGAGTTGTCACTTCACATTGTTGCAGTTTTTCCTCCATGGATCAGTTCTCATCCTCCCCTCTCCAGCAATATCTAGCTAACTTCCTTCTCTGTTATCACCATGAAATGCTGTTGTCACAAGAATGTCTATTGCACAAGAAACTTCAGATCTGTCCATTTTTCCCAATTTCTGGAAAAGGTACTTCAACTATTGTTCCTCTCATGTCACAGGATTCCTCTACATACTAAAAATTATGCCAAAGGAAATGAAAAATCTCCAGAGATCTTCTTGATCCCTGCTTTCTCACTTGAACAGACAGCGTTAATCTATTTATGCACAGAGTGGCGGAAAACTCACTCATCTAAGAACTTATGAATAAGGATATTGAAAGGCAACAAGTATGAAGCTCTCACAAGGATAGGATCAGAAATGAGCTAATTTCTAAATTATGTGCACCAAAATGAGAAAAAAAAACCCTCTGTCTAGATATCTCTGTTTTTTTCAGACTAGGAATTTGTGAAGTCCTTAAAATCACATCTGTTCACCTTATGTGATGAGAAGGAAAGGCAACTCCTGAAACAGGATGATTAAAATGGAAATACATTCAAATAAATGGACTCTGTTGTTGTTCTTTGTTCTAAATAACCTCTACTGTAAGTGATCAGCTTATTTGAAAGTATGATGGGTGGGCTTTGGGGGCAGGGCTGTATTTAATTTTTTAAAAAATCTTTAGTCTGTCTTCCTTTTTCTTTCAACCTTTTGGAATAAGGTTTTACACTCAGGGTGGTACAGGGGATGGGAAAGCTGAGCTTTCAAAGGATGCTGCACGTGTTGCTAATAGGTTTTCAAGTGTATCCTTCTCCCCTTGGACCATGTCTCTTTCAGAACACCTATATTTAAAATTTGCTGTATTGCTGCCAGGTGGTCAGAAATCAAGGAACACTATAGGTTCTGATTTAAATATAAGAGGAAAATAAATTTAATGTTTTCTGTAGTCAAGAAAATCATGTGCTCAGCACCCTCCAGCACTAAATATACCTTGCATAACGTATGTGCGCACTCTGGCTGAAAACATCTGAGCTGTGTGACAAGAAAGGATTGGTTACCATGATATATAAACATATGTGTAAGATCAGCTCTGATTTTCCTTTCTGACTCTCTGACTATTCCTTAAATCAGCTTCATCTTTTATTTGTCTTTAACTACACATTGCTCCTGTCATCTGACATGCTTCTCTCCTTTTGCTTTCTGAAGTCAGTGGTCTTTGTTTTGTTGTTGCACATAAAAGGGTGAAGAGAACTTCTTTCTCCATTGAAAAATGGTATGTTTGGGGCATTTGCCTTTTTTTTTTCTTTGTAGTTGTAGAGATTGAACATGGGACTTTTACACTGATCTACATCCCCAGTTCTTAATTTTTTTAAAATTTTATTTTGAGACAGGGTATCACTAAGTCTCTAAGTGTCCCAGGCTGGGCTTGAACTTGTAATTCTCTTGCTCCAGACTTGTAGAACACTGGATTACAGTGGTGTACTATCATGTCCTCCTCATTTGGGGGTTTTGCATACTTTATCTTTTTGTATCCTTTGAGCAAATCTAAAATAGTGAAGTATTATCTCCATTTTAAACTCAGAAACTTTGAGGCTTAGAAGAGACTGACCAAATTGTCTGAGTTCATATGGCTTCTAAAATTTCGAAGTCAGGATCCCAATTCGCTTTAAGGTTAAGTCGTGCTGTTCTTTCTCCATAATCCTATGTTGTTAATTTGTTTCATGTTCAGCGCCTGGATAAATCTTCTCTCTCTCATTTCCTGTTGTACTTGTTTCTTTTTCCCCTTTTCTCCTTTCATAGTTCCTTTAAGTTAAACACCAGTGCTAGAAAATTTGAATAATTTATAAATATTTAGAGCCAAAGTTTCAGTTATCTTTTACTTTTTTGTTTCATCCTTTCTCCTATCACTTGAGGTAACACTTCACACCCCATTGTGTGTCTCTTCAGACCTTTGGTTACATACTCAGATATGTACAACTTGAACACATGCAACTTAGGCATATATATATATATATATATATATATATATATATATATATATATCTCATATGTTTTATATATATACCCACACATTAAAACATACATACAGATCACATATTGTTTTAATTCATTCCAGCTGCCATAACAAAATACCACAATCTAATAACATAAGCAATGGAAAGTTATTCCTTGCAATTCTAGAGACTGGGAAATTGGACATCAAGGAGTCAGCTGATTGGATGTTAGAGATGTTCTAGCTTTGTCCTCTCATGGAAATGAGTGGCTGATTTTCCTTCAGCCTACTCTGTAAAGGTACTAATCTCATTTATGTAGATTTAATCACTTAAATGCGTTTCTAAAGCCTCAACTTCCTAATCTATTACCTCGGAGCTTATGTTTACAGATGAATTTGTGTGGAAGGGCACAGATATTCAGATCATAGTATCACATATTCATATACATGTATATACACATACACTTGAAGTTTGAATTATTTTTCATAAATGGTATTATACTACATGTATTTTCATGAGTTTTGTTGTCTTTCAGGGAAAGTATTTGTTCCAGTTATTTGGCTCCATAATAAGTTACCCAGAACTCAGATCCACACAGGAGCAATTTATTAAGTTCTTGGGCCCTATAGAGCACATATTTGAAGAGTTATGCTGAAGGGAGGATGTGTTTGTCCTCCCCGAAGTTGGGGGTTCTGGAGCACTTGAAACCTGGATGCTGAAATCCTCTGGAGAGCCCTTCACGCACGTGTCTGGAGGATGGTTGTTGTTACTTTCTGGGGCCTCAGTTCTTCTCCACATGCTATCTCCATCTGCTCTCTTCATATAGGCTGATCTGGGCTTCACAACACATCTTCACAACAGAATGGTTGTGATTTTTTTCCACAAAGAGTGTACCTAAGAAAAGAGAGAAACCTTTAAAAGTATTCCCAATCATGGAAACAAGAACCTGATTTAGTTGAATGTGAATGTCATTTTCAAAAGCATCTTCCAAGGAAGGCTGCTGTCTTCACCACTTCGGGAATGTGGTGTCACCTACGTAAGTGACACTCATTCCACTTGAGACTTAGACTAGTTCTCCTGAGAAAAAGGAGAGTAATTATAATTGTGGATCTCTTAGTACATACTATGTACCTCATTTTCACATACACTTTTAACAACTTTCCAGGTAGCAACTAATGTCTCCATTTTCAGATTCAATAGCAGAAGCTAAGAGGCATGGAGTAATATGCTTTAAATAATGCAGCCTATTGAAAACCATGGAATGAAAGTTTGTCTAACTCTGCAGTCCACTTCTTCCTCACACTCCTGCATTTAGACATTGTTACTTCACTTTCATAAACAAAAACAATATGTAATGCCTGCCAAACACACTGTGTTAAGCTTTGCAGTATATTAACTCACTTAATCTTTTATAAGATAGCCCTGTGAGTTAATTATTATTATCTCCACTTTCAGATGAGGGATCAGAAATTAAGTAGCTTGTCTACATTTTCCTAACTATTAAATGATGGAGTTAAGATTCCAAAGGTAGTATTTTCAAGAAATATAAATGTGTTCAAAGCAGTATGGATTAATTCATGAATTACAATGCTGTAAACTATTTTGATAGGGCTGCTGGTCTTGAGGCTACACTGTTACATATATGACTCTTGTACTACTCTCTCCAGGTTCCCTGCAGAGCTATTCTTGGTGGTAGAATTCTGTCCTGGATGGATTCAGTGTATAGAGGCATGTGTCGTTAAGAGCTAAATATTGAATCCAAACGAAGATGTCTGGCTAATTCACCCCAAAATTCGTTTCATCGTACACAGCAGGACTGCCATCCCACCTAAAGTATCTAATTAATCCACCACATTTTCTCAGTGTGACCAGATGAACACAGCCTTGGCATAACAGTGAGCCACCTCTAGCCTGTTGCAATGTACAGAAGAGGCAAGGCACCCTGGAAACACCTCTTGGAGGTCAGCAGAATTATTTGGTGAGCAGTTTCCCTAACATGGGAAGGAATTGGGAATTCAGAAGTTTCTCCATTCCAAGAGCACACATGCATGTACTAGGATAGTGTCCAGTTGGAGCTGATGGTTCTGACACACCAATTATTGCCACAGCATGAGAAAAGCCCAACCCTAAGGCAACACTATTGCTGTCAACTCAACTTGTGGAAGACATTGTGGAGGAGCAGTTATGGGAGGTCCCTTCTGGGGAATGAATTCCCACAGAAGAAGAGGACTAAGTTTGGGCAGTGGTAGTCTATGGCATCTGTCCCATTCTAAGAATCATGTTCTTTCGAAGATGGAAAGTCCATAATTATTCACCCAAATTAAAAATAACCACTTCCTAAAATATAAACAGGTTCAACAATTTTGTGAAGGAATTAAGAGGTAAAATCAGGCAAAGGACCCATTAGGTTCTCAATAATAGTTGATAACCTAGTGACTTTAATGCATGCATAGTCTATGATACACTATTCTTCATTTGAAAAATTGCAACCCTATTAATTTTTATGTAAGAATCACTGCTGTTTGAAACCATGGCTATGAAGCACTATCTAATTAGCATTAAATTACATTCAATAAAATCTCTAGGTTAAAATAAAAAAAAATTTCCTGGAGATTTTTGATTTCTAAAGAACACAGAAGCAGTTAATCAGAAAGTTTGAAATAAAAGAGTTTATTTCAAGCAAAGTGCACAAACAAGAAAGCTTTTGTTGCATTCTGAGGCTGGGTTAGCCACCAACCATTCTTACATTTGCATTCAGAAAAGATTTGAGATTAACCACACAGCAGGCTTTGCCCTTGCTAAGACTCTCTCTGTCACTGTGGCCCTGCAATCTCTATATTTGAATTCAAGCTGCTCACATCTAGTGAAACGCCAGTCTCTGTAGCAGTCAGTTTTTTTATTCCTGGGATAAAACATGAGACATAAAGAATTTAGAGGAGGAAGAATTTATTTTGGCTCATGGTTTCAGAGTCTTTGGCTGACTGGCTCCAGTGCAAAACATCGCGGTGCAAGAGCGGATTAGAGGAAAGAGGCTCATTCACGGTGACCCCAAGCAGAAAGAGGACTGCTGGAGAGTGAGGAAGAGACAGGGACAATTGGATATACCCTTCCGTTACACCCTCTATGACCTACTTTCTCCAACCAGGCCCCACTTCCTAATAGAGTAAATTCATCTATGCCCTCAACAGTGAACTAATTCATTGATGAGTTTAAAGTTCTCATGATCTAGTCACCTGCTGAACACATGAATCTTTTAAAACATTACTCGGTTGGGTCTGCTCTTGATTTTCCTTTACACTGGTTATTATTACAAAAGAGTTAGAGAAAGGGAGACAGAGACAGAGACAGAGACAGACAGAGTGAAACAGAGACAGAGAGACAGCGACAGAGGCAGAAACAGAGCTCACAAAGCATGATTTGTCTAAGGGCAGCTCTGAGTTTCAGTGCTTTGAGGGAGAGCTCCAGTTACCCTGTAAGTTAGGCTCTGGATAAGCCACAAGGGAATGTTTGGGTCTATACACTCTGTGTTTAGTGTAGAAGCTGCCACAAAGTAGGTACAAAATTATTGTTTGTTTATTAAATTTGTTGTGCTTAAATATAAGAAACTTCATAGTGGCTACCACATGAAACATGATTAGTGCCTCTTGAATATGATGTTGTGTTTTGTGAAAAGTGACAGACTTCAAGGAATGTAACATTTACCAAATATGAATATTGGGCTTATCACATATTAGTGTAAGCTTTGTTAGAAGCCTGTTCATAATGATATGAGTTTTCATTGTTTATTCTTTGAGGACTATTGCAGACAATCCAATGCTACTTTGACTCCAGTATTTAGATAGCAGTGATAACACTTGAACTCCAGGTTATTAAGTCAGAATTATATGAATGCTGACAAGTTTTAATCAATAAATTTCTATGCAGAACAGTTTTTGGAGTGAACTTGAGCCAATTTAATGTGCTGGTTAATTCGTGCAATGCATTTTAACCATTTATTGTTTTCCTTTTTATCTAATTCTCTTTATGTAATTAAAATGTTTTTTGGAAAAATTTCTCATGCATAAAATTTACAATATGAATGATCCATGAATCACCTATATAAAAATTTACCAGTCTGAATTTTCTTTCATAAAAATTATTTCTACTATAGGTAACTGGTTCATACTCTAGATCAAAATTTGGCTTTAAGATTAGATTCTTCTGTCAATTTTTAATCAGTAATACAGATTTTCCACAAAGAGGTTTTAGCCATTAGGAATTTTATTTTGCAATGACTGTTTCTACCAAGCTTAATATTACTGAGTCAATTTTTGCAGTTTTGGAAGTCATTAACATGATGAGATTCTTCAGTCAACTTTTCTTTTAATTTGGCTGTGTGCAGTTTTAGCTTTTCTCAGTTCAATTTCTTTGATTATTTCTTAGAGTATTTGTTTATTTCTTGGAGCAAAAAAGGTTTGTAGGGTGAAGTGAAAAGATGGGGTTAAATTGCCAGTGTTGTACTTTGCTGTAAGTACCTCTTTAATGCTCTAAAGGCGAGATGGAGAGAGCTTTGCTCACAGAAGATTCATAGCAATTATAACTCTGTGAATTCATATTTAATTATCCCTGAAGGTAGAACTAGGACCAGTATGACCCAGGAGGCAATTTCATCTCAAAATAAGAAAACTGTCTATCAACCAAAATGATCTCACTTGGAATGGAGTTGGTAAGCATCTCAAGCATTCAGAAAAATATAGATGAAAACCTGACAGTGATTCCATTAGATTGTCTAATATTTCTTTCAAAAATTCATATCAAACATTTTTAATGAATTTGTATTCATTCCAAATTATGGTTTAAGGGCAGATGTGAGTTTTCTCTCCTTTTAGTCTTCATCTTTCTAAACTGTGGAGAACTAATTCGTTTAATCATCTTCCTAAATTGTCCAGAACTAATTGGTTTAATTTATTTTGTTTTTAGGTCTTTTGTGAGAGGTACATGGTTTCTTTCTTGTTCCACTTTGTCTTACCCCAGTCCACCTTATTAGGATGCCTCCTTTGTTCTCAAAAATGCTGCACCCTATATCTGATTTTAGGCCAATTTTTCCAAGCACTTTTGTTCGTGTCCTTCAGAATTTCTTAGCCTTTGGTACCCCTGAGAAGCCTGCAGTGGCCCTCTGAAGGTGGACTAGGTGCTCCCTTCATGTCATTCATGTGCTTAGCAAGTAGAGTAGCTCACCTGCATGCCTGAATTTTTAAGGTTTTAATATGTTTGTAATGATGGCATTCAGACAAACCAATGAAACATACTTTGTTTAAATTACATGAAGAGTTTTGTATAGCTTAAGGGACACAAAATGTTCAATTTTATAGGCGTTTTCATGCTTAATTAGACATCAAAACATACCTTTGTAAACAGGTAGAATTATTATAGACTATTAGCCCAGAATTTCACAGGTGTTACAGATTGAACTTGCTATAGGTACTCAGAAAATCAAGATCCACATAGACTTCTGTTATCTGGGAAGGTTTAATATAAGAAGGAAAGTGGTTAATTTTTTTTAGGAGACTTTAAAATTTGTGCTGCCTAGATAAATAGCATTTAAGACATCCTGCCAGCATTTTGATTTAAAAATTTGTCTATGAATTGCAAGAGGGTCCTGGTATTTAAGATTTCAGCAGATCTTTGGGATGTACAGAAATATTAGATAATAATACTCATTTTGTAAGAGAACCTTTGAAAATCTAGATTGTAAGAACAAAATGAAACTGGGGCTACAACTCAGAGAGAGAGAGAGAGAGAGAGACATGCTTTCCAAGGAAACCCAAAGAACAAAAGTGGAAAGAAATATCAGACAGCATGGGGTTCATTTTTTCCTATTAGGACTCTTTACTGAGCACTTTGTA